>JAZKJV010006173.1:0-492065 GCA_037367405.1 Ottelia alismoides | reverse complement strand
TGATTAAATATGCCTTTTTTGCATGTATTTTGGAGTAATCAAACCCATAATCCAAATGTCAAGTGTTCTTTGAGTAAATATTAGGGGAAATAATACTTATCAAAAAAATCTTGTCCCAATCCATGATTCGGTCTACTGAATTTTAATGTTTAGTGGAACTTTACTGTATTGAAATGGACTGATTCGTTAAGGTTGGATGTTCAAAGTGGAGGTCAACCCTCAATCTAATCCGATCTATGCTATATATATTAACTTTTTATTATCATCTGTGCTATAAGTTTTAAAGTGAAGTGGAGAAAGGCAGGCTCTAATGATGATGCGGTAAGGGTCATGCTTTTGGGCATGAAATTGATTGTGGTTCTAAAAAGATGTTGGAATTGCAGTTCTTAATGTCGACACAATCAGTTCAACTCGCAGACTACAAATTATTGTTGATCAAGAACTGATAAAGCTAAATGTTAATAAAACTGGCTGCAGGATTGGAGGATTGGCCCAACTGTGTTGACTCTGTGCGAGCATCTGTTAGTCAGTTTTGCTATTCGTGCCCTGCGAAATCAGACCGCAAAGTTAGTAGGAGGTATAAAATTCATCAAAAGCAGCAGCAGCCAAGAGAAAGACCAGACGCCGTCTGAAACATCCAAAGGAAGTCAGGAGAAGCCCGGCAGGTTGTGGGCTGTTGGTAGATTTGCCTTGTCAGGGGTGCTTGCTTATGTAGATGGCCGCCTCTGTCGCCACATTCCGCATCCGATTGCGAGAAGGATTGTGAGTGGATTTTTGCTGAGCTTTCTGGAGAAGAAAGATGATTAATCAGGTGTGTTCTTCTATTTACGTGTATGTATGTCAATAATTATGTAAATGTTGTACAGCTTATATTGATAGGGTAATAGCTTATGTACTCGTTCCGTGTAAGTAATTATGGGGATGATGATAAAAGAAAGCTATTCAACGTAACGCATACTCTGCCTTGTCAAGGTTAGTGTACATGTATAGGCATATCCGCTCCTGTTCTTGATAACAAATCCAAAAACCAAAAACTCATGTTGGTTACAAAATCCTCTTCTCCAGGCCCTTGCCCTCAAACATAACTTGAACCACTAGCATCATCGCACTCCCATCACCATCATCACACTCCCTATCGTCCTTCGTTGGGCCTATCCGATCTTTCCTTATAGCGCCTAACTGCCAATTGCACAGTTATATTGTTTCTCTGAGCATCCTTAGTAGGGATGAAAAACGGTCGGATACGGATACGAATATATGTATAATCATATCTTTATCCATTTTAAAATACGAATATGAATGCGGATATGAAGATTGACGAATGTAAAAATTTGTTACCATATCCTAAAAAATGAATACGAATGTAAAACGAATACGAATCGAATAAGAATAATAACAAAAAAATTAATAGATTAACTAAAATATACATGTTTAGATGGTCTACACAGAAAATAGGTGTAACTAAATATAGTAATTTCATACAATTATATCAACAATGGTGAATGCAATCATAAATGTTACGTACAGTTATAAATAAATATATTACTATACTTATTTACGAAATATACGAATACAAATTTGAATATTAGCGAATGTCAAAGTGATATCCATTTCCACATCCATTTTAAAATGAATACGAATACGAATGTCAAAATATGTACAAAACGAATACAATAGCAGATCGAATACGAATATATTCACATTCATTTTCATCCCTAATCCTTAGTAGTGGGAGTCCTTCTAGTCCCTCTTTTGTGCTTCCTTCCAATCTAGATTAGAACTTCTAGTGAGTTCATCTAGTAAAGTAGTTAGACTACACTCCTCTCCAGTCAATGGCATTACTTTATGGAGCTATCTGTGTAGCTATCTCTTGTGCAAATCCCGCGGACCATTTACCGGTATAATGGCAACTTACTTAATGTTTGCATCCATACATGAGATTGCACTAACTATGACCTATTGATGAATCAAGATGCATCATGTTAGCATACTAAAATATTGTTAAATCTAAGTGTCGAAGGACTACTCTTTGTGCATTCAAGTCATTTCTCTTGGTGCAATCAAAAGCACATGCATAAATAAAGGCTAAAGAAACGGATTTTTACCCGATGGACCCTATAAACTTTTTAAATTACCTCTACGACCTTTTGCACAATGTAATTACCCTATCGACCCTGTAAATTACTCCAAGAACCCTCGCGAGCTTCAAATAGATTAACCGCAAGGTTTATGGGGTAAGAGTTGGCAAGTTTACATGGTCGGGGGGAGAATTATGTTGTTTCAAATGTCGTTGAGGTAATTGGCAAAGTTTATAGGGTCTGTCAGGTAAAAATCCCTTAAAGAAAAGGTGGATTGGAACGTACAAGCATTTGAAGCACATCCGACCTCTCACATGAAACCCTTCACTTCTCCTAAACCTTAAAAATATCGTGTGTGTGTGTGTGTACCAATATTCATAATCAATTGACTAACCCTTCATCAACCAATTGATTCCCTTTATTAGTCAAAGACACATGTAGCTAGGGAATGCTAATTGAATTAAGGGTTTTTATCACTTGTGCCTCTTCGAGATATCGCAATTTCAGTTATGCCCCTATCTTTTTGATAATATCAGTTATGCCCCCTCACTTCTTACTAATCTATCACTTGTGCCCCTCGGGTTAGTGATCGTCCACCACAGTGCAAACAGACGTTAACTTTGAGGACTAAGCGGATTTAATTTAAAAAAAAGGTTAAATGGTCATTTGCCACCATCTTCCTCATCCTCTTCTTCTTCCTCCTCTTCCCCCATCCTCTTCCTCCTCCTCCAACTTCTTCATCCTCCCTCTCTGCCCGGAACTCCTCCCCCATCCCCCGCCTGCCCTCTTCCTCCGCCCCAGCCTGCCCCCTCCTCCGCCCCTGCCCCGAGCTTCCCGCATGCCCTGCCGCCCCCGTGCCTCCACCTGTCCTCAAGCCCGCCCCTGCTCCGAGCTTCCGCACCCAACCCCCCTCCCCCGTCCCCTGTCCCGCACCCCCCGCCCCGAGCTTCCGCACCCTCCCTCACCCGGCCCATGTCCCGCACCCCCCGCCCCAAGCTTCCGCACCCCCCCCCCTCCCCCGACCCCTGTCCCATGCTCTGACTCGGTTCCCCCACCGCCGGATTGTGGGTTCGCATCTGATCTCGTCCGATGCAGAATGCACATCCGGGGCGTGGGAAAGTTGCAATCTTTTTAGGTTTTTTCTGAAGTTCTGAGGTGGGGTTCGTTTTATGTGGTTGTAATCATTTGAGGAGTTGGTTTTGTGGGAATCGAATTATGGGGGCTGAGGGTGATCAATGAGTGGCCGTCTGCTCCGCGAAGACGATGCTTGGTTTCGATGTCAAGTAGCTGTCGACTGCCGTGTAGGAGAGATGGCTGTGCACATACCACCGAAGAGTGAGTTTGCTTGAGTTGGTCTTGCCATTGATTGCAGAATTTGTGCAATGCTGGATATGTTATCTTTGGTGTGTTTTGCTGGAAAGAGTGTGGGTAATCTTTCTTTCGAAAATTATGGAATTAGTAACTGTGATCACTTACTCTTCAGAATCGGACCTTTTGACTAATGGAATTATAAGAGCTGGAGTATCAATTTCTCACTGTCTTTTGTTTTCTGTAATTTTTCCTGTAATGAACCGCATGCTCAATCAAATTTGTCTTGTTATTGTTTATTTTTATATTCCCAGGAATCTACAAGAACAATGGTTATTTGATGGTTTCTTGTAATGGAGAGCTTAATCAGTTGTGAGCTCAGTCACAGCATGGAGCTCTGCCCCTTCTCCCAGATCCTCTGATTTTATTCTGACCATAATACCCTTCTTAACCACACCATGGTTTGAATAAACCATGGTTGTTTTAATTTTTTGATGGTCAATCTGACGGAAGGGCACAAGTGATAACGGAGAAAGAAGTGAGGGGCACAACTGATATTACTAAAAAGATAGGGGCATAACTGAAATTGCGATATCTCATAGTGGCACAGTGGCACAAATGATAAAAACCCTTGAATTAAACTGAAATGAACAAGCATGTGTTCAAATTTGGTTAGATAGAAAAGTTTCAAACTTCGAGTTCATTTGTAATATATGTCCAAGCTCGAGTTTGTTTGAAAAATGACTTTGAGTTCGATTTGATTGAAGATGTTTAACGATTTGACTCAAGGCAAACTTGTTAAAATGAAAATGTTTGGAATTATTTTGAAAGTAGAATTCGATAACTAATTCCGATAGTTTGGTAAGTATTATAAAAATTTTAAATTGAAACGGTGCCTTTCATAGAATGGCTAAATCAAAGTTGAAAATAAATATTGATCTATTTTTATTTTTCCCTACAAATATGCAATTTAAACTCTAACATTAAGCATATAAAATTATAAATATATAATATTTCATACATCTATGTGCGCGTGTGGTGTACGTGTGTGTGCGCTATATCATACTCAAACGTCTGGAGATGAAAGAATATTTTTAAAAGTGTCCAAATTGATTAGCAACATTATATATAGAACATTTCATCAAAAACTCCTATTTTTAACCTTTGATTTCACCATTTATTTCAAACTGAACCAAGAAAATAAGGAATCTATTTAATTCTTAAGGTTTCCTCTTTAAAAGTCGTCAGCCAACTTTGGAAGCAAACTTCAACTGACCATGCACATCAGGGTCTAATATCACCTCAAGATCAAATGTAAATATTGCATTCTACGCGAAATTTTAACAGACTATTCAAAGTAATCAGTCGACTAATTGTATAGGATCTAGTGGCCTTCTTTCTTACCGATTTGCAATAATAGAGGAACACATCTTTTTGGCCTAATGTATCCTCGCATTTCCTCTTCCATGTAAATTTAAAGTCACTCTCTTAATACCAAATCAAATCCATAATCCCCATCACCTCCCCACATGATGGGTAAGCATATTTTAGTGATTGAAACACTAAAGGATCTCTACAAGCTTTCTATATATGGGATCAAAAAGAGGGTAGCTAGTGGGGTTGTCACAACTTCCCTTGAAAGGAAAAAAAATAAAAGAAAAATGGTTACCTTGTAAAATCAAACTTTCCCTAAATTGATTGTAAATTGATTTTTCACTTTGTGATTGCACACTTGTTTGATTTTTGCACTCGCATACATCTAAGTCCTAGAACCCAAATCCTAGTACCTCAAGTGATAATTTTAGTGCTTGACTTGGTCTTATGATTACTACAGGGAAGGGAAGGAGGGGTCTTGTAACTGAGAAGATCTCGAACATGGAATCTGCTGAAAAAAAAAAAAGCAAACCACTATTACGGTCACTAATTATTAGGGTTCGTTTGGTTGTCAGGTTACCTCGGTGTAATATGGCATATCCACAGTTCTACCCATGCATTTCTGGGTTGGAATTAGTTATATGGACCCATAATTTCTTTGTTATAATTTTTTAACCACATTCAAATAAAAAATTAACATCAAAAGTATATTGTAATCATAAGAAAAGTTTAATATAGCACAAAATCAATGTGACATCACACCACGTTTATCATTCACACCCTCTCCAACCATTCAAACAGTTATTATTCACATGAGGATACTCCAACCCAACTGAACCATGTTACCAAACAGGTCCACAGGGCACGTAACTCATGTCATAAACAATTACAAAAATAAAAAAAAAAGACGAGTTCGTCAAAAACATATCACCTCATTAGTGAGAAGCAAGGTTCAAAAAATCAGACCGGACTGGTCGGTCGAATCAGTTGGACAGAGAATCAGCCTCGACCCGATCGATTCAGTTGGTTCTTTGTAATTAATTTCAAAAAAAAATAAAAAATAAAAAACCAGGTCCGACCAGTGGTCGGATCGGGTTGACCCAGATGGTCGGACCGGGTTGACCCGGATTGACCCAGTTTTGATGGTTTGGTAATTTTCAAAAAATAAAGGTTTAAATAATGAAATAATGGGGTTTTTATCATGTATGCCCTTCTTAACTCTACGATATAAGGAATGTCCCTCTCTTTTTTGGAACATACGTTATGTCAATACTTTCTTAGAGTAATTTTCTTGAAACAACTATAAATAAATTATTACAATATTATATTCATATATAATTTAGAAAATGCGACTAACTTTGTAGAATTCTACTCAAAATAGGCAATAATGTTATTCTATTTAAAGATTTGAAATTTCTAACGATTATTTCATTGATATATAAATGCATACTTACATATATGTATCCGATTTTATTAGTTCAAAAAATCGGTTCGATCGGTCTGATCAGTAAATTAAGTATGGTCCGGCTTTTTCTGAGCCGATAGGAATGATGGCGTCATACTGATGTCATTACCGGTCCGATCGGTTTGGACCGACGGTTCGACTCGATTGGACCAAACCGAAGACCGACCGCTTCAATGTCCGGTTCGGTTTTTAAAACCGTGGTGAGAAGTTGACGGTGATTTGCATTTGATTTGTATACAAAAGGACATTCCTTATTTCCTAACTTAGCCAACCAATTCAGTGAGCTCATCAAAATCCCCATAAATCGCATTGAAATTTGAAAATAGGTTGTTTTGAACCTTTGATACAGATGAATGTGTCTCGAACTCTATACAAATTACTTCTCAATACAATTTCTTTCAAGTTCATTAAAATTTCATGTACAGACTCTTCAATACCTGGTATTGTTGAATATTCATGTGGTACCTTCTCAAATTCTGCATGTGTAATACATGTACCCTCTATTTCCTCAAGTAAAACCCTTCGCATGGCAATACCTATTGTAATCGCTTGGCCTTTCATAAATGGGGACAGAATGAAACATCCATAATAATAAAGACTTTTATTGTCTACTTTTGATTCACAACTTCCACTGTAGTTTTCAATAGATCATGTTATTGCCTCTCGATCTATACTAATATATTATTATTTATTCTCTTGAAATTTGTTCAATTCTTATTTTTATACATGTCTTTTTTAGAGAGGTCTACATCCATTGTGTGGTATAGGGGTTATATCGCATAAATCCTCCCTCCTTCCAATACAGCGTACAACTTTCATTGTATTGTGCTCTCTAAAGAGCAACTCTTTTCAAAATATCAAAAGGTACTGAGTTGTCACTAAAAAATGGATAATGGTAACCCCGCTAATTACTAATGTAATAGTAATAGAAGTCCATGTCCTACCGAGACAGAATTTGTAATATGATATAATCTTGCCTAGCGGGTAATGATTGGCCTATGTATAAAGACTGATTCATCCGGATCGACACGAGGGTACTACATTGCATTGCTGAAATCCATGTTGTATACTTGAAACAAGTTGACATCATTGTTTCTCTTCTCTCACGGTACAATTCTCTTCTCAATGAGCCCACAAAGATAAAATGTAGGACTATGAATATAGACATGGATATAGATTTTTATTTTATTTTTGTAGATATGGATATGGATAAGGATACCATTTTCATTTCTGGATATAGATATGGATTACATTCTAAAGGGTATGTATGCAGATATGGATATGGAATTTTATTTTTTTTTTTTGCGAATACGAAATGGTACTATTTCAAGTTTTTTTACAGACATAGACATAGATACAGAATTTTATTTTTTCGAATACGAATATATATACGGATACTATTTCGATATTTAAGATATGGATAGGGATTTGATTACAAAATATTCTATAGTTATAGTAAAATATCTATATGAAAAAATATCAGAATAGTCTCCATTTTAACTTAAATATTGACTCCATATATCAATCATATGAAAAAATAAGAACGAGGATACCGATCTTATTTTCTACTTAACAAAGTATATTAAAAGAAATATTAATTTCCTTCTACTCTTTTATAGGAAATGGAGGTATTCATATTTAATATTCCATTCTCAATATGAATTAAAGAATGAAATGTTCAAAATTTACTCCTTTCCTATTTCATTGTTAATTGCATCCTTGTCATGATTCTAATCCATTGTAATTCATTTCCCACCAAACAAAGGAGACCTCGGTTAACTGCTCTCCTAGTGCGGTACAGCAAACCACTATCTGCTGGCCTACTGCCTTCTGCCTTGGGCCCCACCCATCATTCCCATCCTGGCGGTGAGCTGCGTATCTGTCCTTTTGCGCTTTATTGATGCAAAGGACAAGAGCGCACCTCGTATTTTGGATGGTGCCCCCTGTTTCTTCTCCGCAGCCATAACGCCTCCCACTCTTCCCCCATATTCTTCTTACTTTCTTTTCTAACTGCGGCCTGAGATTTCTAAACATTAGCTCCATACCACGTCAGGATAAATTTTAAATATTAGATACTACATTATTATTTTCTAAAAGCTTTGGATGCTGACATTGGAATCGGTTATATATATAGTTCAAATCTCATCATAAGTTGGACTCTTGGAGCATATCTTATCTGCAGAGGTACTTGAATGGATTTTCAATATGAACTACTGAATAGCACGTTAAAAGATCCTGTGTGTGTTACTGGTAGGAATTATGTTTCATGGTAACAGCCTCCCCTTGGTTTCATTTGCTCGAGCCTGTGTGTGTTACTGGTAGGAATTATGCTTCATAGGTTTCATTTACTCTCGAGCAGACGATGACCAAGGCATTATGGGGGCAAGAAGCTGGTTTTTTTATCGAGAATTACAGACGTTTAATCCCCACGGAACAGGAACTATCGACTCGTTTCCGAGATTTTTCGCCACCAATCATACCTCAATCCATATCTGCTTATATTATATATATATATAAAAGCTTCACGTCAATATCTAATAATAGATGTGAGTCGTGACAATTCTGATCTGTCGGACGTATCCACAGTTGGGTGTGCACGGATTTGTATGCAAAAACCAATACCCACGAGCCAACAGCAATCACAAGAGAGGTGAAAGAACTACAGACGAATCACATGAACCAACGTCTCTTCTCCCGTACGGTCTCCATGTTTCCTATCACTATAAAACACCCCGTGCTTCGCATCCCTTCATCGAATCACCATCTCCTTCCTCTTACACTCTCACTTGAGCTCCCATGTCCTTCCTTCTATCCAAGAAGCGGCTCACCGTCTCTGCGGCACCCGCCGCACCCACGGCCCCCGTCGATGCTCCTTCCTCCGAGATCGCGGACAATTCCGTCTCCTGCAGCCTCCAGCTGAAGAGCCCCCGATCGATGGAGAAGGACGAGGTTCTCCGGCGCATCCGGAGCTTGAAGCGGAGCCAGCGGATACGGGAAGCCATCGAGAGCCGCCTTGCCGAGGGGCCTTGGACCGCGGAGAGCGATGCCTTCTCGTCCCCGTGATCGATCCACCTAGGCCTCTATGGAAATTCTACAATGATATTGTGAACACGTTCTTTTGATGTAAATTGTAGCAATTCAATGGTGTTTGTGGGAAGCCGAATATCCTTCCAATTTTATTTCAGCTCCAACTTCAACATGAGATTGTTTTGCCCATAACTTGCTTGCGTCTAATCGACACAAAGGCAAAAAAGAACGGAGAGAAAATTAAAGCAGGGTGAGATTGAAGACAGCTCCCCTGTAGAGGTGTTCAGCAGCAACACCAACGTTGTGGACACCCACCGGTTTCTCTTTCGATGAATGAATGAAATCGTTTTCTGAAAAAAATAAACGGAAAGTACAGCACAAGGATACGATGGTTTACGAATGAAAGCTCCATAAATATTTAACTAAAGACACAGTGGCCGTGTAGAGCTGTGCAAGGAGATGGATCGTCTGCCGCAGGCGGAAATGCAGCAGAGTCTGCAATAACCGTGTGTACCGTTCAATCTTGATCGAACGATTCGCATGATTTTGTACTTTTTATAAATCCATACCGTGCAAAATCGATCGGTTCAAGCGACATTAGGCACACTACAGCATCTCTCCCTTTGCAAGGAGAAGATAGCTAAAGGACCACGTGGGAGTGAAGCACGAGAGCAACCAACCATGCTATCTATAGGTAACGGACCTACTTCCCTTTTTTTCTGGTAATAATGGCTTTCCGAGCACCTACATTTATTACATTTTGGCTCCCACTTCCGTTTGTTTGGGTTGCGTGCTCCTCAAAGATATTTCCGTGTTCGTTGACATAGATTAATGGTGGCGATGTAAAGAATGTAAACGGACTCCTGATTTAGCATAACACTATAATTAAAGAGATCGAATAAGAAGAATGGTCATAGTTTAAACTCGAATATATTAGCCTTAATTGAATACGCCATGTAATTGTTACATTAGGGATTTTCGATGGATTGGTGAAATGAGCCAATCAATTTGTCAGATTATATATGTTAGTCTATAGTTAGTAACGAAAAAGTCTACGTCTTACTCAACTAATCTTGTTGGTGGTATTAAGTTAATGGACCATCATAATTTCACTGGAGCATAAAAGTATCTAATGAATTATGAGTTCAATAGATCTTATATTTCTCGCTTATTATTAGACCATTACTTATTCAGAAACCTCGTGTGGGGGCTAAAAGTTTCCCTTTTCCATCTCATGAAAAATATTTTTCACTCAGCTTAGCTCTGTCTCCTTCAGGGGGTATTTTAGTGGTAGGTTCTATAGGAACTAGACGATCATATTTACTCAAATACCTAGTGACAAACTCTTATGTTCCTTTCATTATGGCAATTCCAAACAAGTTCCCATATAATAACAGTTTCAAAGATTTGATTAATGATATCTAATTGACTATTCGACTGATGTAGAAATAACAAATCAATGAAAATATTTTTTGATGATGTTACAAGACTCATGACTTCAATAATATGACTACAACAAAAATGAGTTATAGTAGCACTTTTTTCAAAATTTGTCACTAAATTAGTCATTGTTAAATATATAATGACGATATTATTCATTGCAAAAAGTATTTTCGTACTTGAATTTAGCGACGAAGATTATATTTGTCGCTATATAATTAGCAACGATCCATATAGCAATGTTTATCTGTTGCTATTTTTCAAAATATCAACTCATCGTCGCTATTCTTTTAGTTTAAAATTTAGCAATGATTAATTAGAAGTTTGAAAAAATAGCAACGGATAAGCATCGTTGTGTTGACCATTGCTAATGATATAAAGACATATATGATATTCGTCGCTATTTTCAAGTACGAAAAATCATTTCGCAGCGAATAATATCGTTATATATATATTTACAATTGTTAATTCATTGACAGATTTTGAAAAAAAACGTCACTATTGCTCAATTTTGTTGTAATGTTCACATTATACGTAAGGGAGCTTTTGCTTATGTTTTTAATTTCTTGATATTTCATTTTTTATGTATTTGCGAGGGTTGTTTTGATGTGCTGGTCATATAAAGGAGGAGTTTGAATTTTATATCATGATTGATCATAAAGGATTTGAAATTCTAGAAGGAGATGAGATACGCAATACGCGATAAATTTACGATAATTAAGGAAATATGTAATTCAGCATTCTCTTACACTCCTTTAGTTTATCGAACTTCACGATGCGGACTAAATTCATAAAGTCCAAGGGCAAGCATGATCCATGGCACTAGACAGAACCTAGAATAGATCGCTCAAGAAGAGAACTTTTCGGGCACAAGATAGCAAAGTTTGATACTCGCACTATATATCCAAGGATCCAGAAATGGTGCGGGTGATTTGATGATGAAAGATCAACCTAGCCAACATGGCCTATGAAAGCGCTTTCATATCTGCATGTGAGAAAAGGTTTTCTTTTTTCTTTGATGCAGGTGCCAAAACCCCCTATTAACTATGGACTTCTATCGAAATCTACATGCAGTGAGATGGGGAAATAATATGTGTTATATAACTAGTGAATATCTAATATCACATATATATATATATATATTTATTTATTTCATACCGTAAACCACTCCTATTTCATATTACATTGAGTCCTAATTTTAAAACTCTTCTTTGAAACATACGTGGGATTTAGAATTATCTATATATAAAATATCATCTATTCTTTACAATTCATCATCTTTAACTCTTTGTTGGCATTTGAGAAACCACCATCGTATGTATCAACATTGTTGTTATCAACTACTATTATATTTCATATCCGCGAAATGGCAACCACCGAGGATAGATGTCGATGGTTTTAGAACTGTTATTAATTTGCTTGATCTTGAAGAAAAACGGAATGCTTGCATATGTACTCCACATGTATGAACTTGTAGCTGCATTTGCAAAAACTACCCCAAAATACTCTCATGCACACTTGCAGGTTTTCCCGTACTCACACACACGCACATTCGAGCGCACGCATACTTTTTTCGCATACACGTCATGCAAAGACACACACATACTCTCGTACACACATTTACTCATATGCACACACTTGCGCATATATTGCATATAAGCACACACAAATACTCACACATAGACTCTAACACACTGCCCTCTCATACATTATCCCACATACATACAGTCATGCATGAATATAAGCATTGACATACATATTTTGATACGATTAAATTCGAGAAAAGGTTATTGAGAGAACCAGTAAAAAGAGAGAAAGCAGGAGTGTTATAAAAGTTAGTACAAAGTTATTATTTTTTTTAAATCCAGAAGCAAAGGGGATACACTCGACGGTGCACTCCCCAAAAATCTTATTCAAAAAAATTAGGGAACAGAGAGGACATCAGAAAGAAAGACAAAAACCACACTACAAAGTCACTACAACGCCCAATCCCTCACCAGGTGTTTTGCAAAAGAGCCCACATTCTCCTTATAGAACATTTGGCCCGAGAACACGACGTCATTTCTCCCCCGCCAAATTGCCCATAGCACGACCACCGGATACAGCAACTCCAGCATCGGCCTCCCCTTATTAGCTCGAAGCGAAGACCAAAACGACTGGAAGTCAGTAGTGCAGCACCAACCCATATCAACCCCTTGCCAGATCTCAAACACCTTGGAGCACAAAAAAAAGAGATGCTCCACGGACTCAACCGCCTCATCGCAAAGCAGACATCTATCGAAAATCACACCTAAGAGTCGGGCACAATGGTCCCTCGTCATCAACCTCTTCCTTCTCAGCAGCCATAAAAAGAAGCCAACCCGCTCCAGAAGCTTCAGAGCCCATAGAAAGGCACAATCAAGAGCGATACTCTCCGACATCGACGGTGGCGGCCTAGCGATAGCGCCAAAGCCCTTCTTGACCGTGAAAGGGGATTCCCTCCAGCACCAGTGATCGCACCCCCCTGGAGGGCGCCCAACCTCCCTCACTGCCTCGCTCAATGCCAAGAATTCCTCCAGCCTCTGATCTGAGAAATTCGCAGAGAAAGTAGGACACCAATTCCCATCTACCCAGCAAGCCGCAACCGACAAGATTTATCTTCAGCCAACGCAAATAACCGTGGGAAGCGGGAGCAGAGGGGACCCCCCCTCCCAATCGTCCGACCAGAAGGAGAAGGACTCCCCCCACCACCACCACCACCACCAAGCACCGGCCTGAAAAGCTCAATATTATTATTCACATAAAAAAGGATATAGTTTATACAATAACCAAAAGGGTTTTTATCGGATGTGTCCCTCTGAGATATTGCAATATCAGTTATACCCATCCCATTTTGGGAATATCAGTTGTGCCCCGACTTCTTGTTGTTTTATCACTTGTGCCCTCCCATTACTTTGGTCGTTAATGAGTTGAACTTAACCATGGTTTTTTCAAACCATGGTTTGGATCGGAGGGTGATAACCGGCATATTCCACAAGGGTCACAATAAATGATATATATAGTGTCGCTGAGGCGACCGCTCGCAGAACACCCATGTTAATCAGCAATTAACCCACAATAAAAGAATAAAACAATTGAGTCCCAAAAGTGTGAATTAATATTTATTACTCTACCACAAAATGCATAGTGAACAAGCATGTAGAGGTCGAGCCACAGAGAGCAATACAAAAATGCAGCAGCCTATGATGTGCATGTACCACAGAGTCATCCTTGTGTGAAGCCTATTTTGTGGATTTTTATTTTTATATATTTCTATATATATATATATATATTATTTTTATTTTAATAATATAGGTATGTAATATATATATATATAATTTATAGAATATGAATATATAGATATATACCCATAGAGGGTATGTATAAAGCATATAATACATACATATGTATATATTTATCTATATATATAAATATTTTTTTTATTCTCAGATTTTTAGTATATTAATAAATATGTGGACATATATATATTTAATTTTCTTTTTCAATAAGGGAATATAAATATAAAGGGGAGAGAGGAGTGACACAATATTTATAAAAAATATAAAAAATACTCAAAAATATAAAAATAAAATCTTTTTGGTATTTTCATGATTTTTTACTGTTTTTATGATTTTTGGGCATTTTTCAACAGATTTTTGGCATTTTTAAATACTGAAATAAAGTAAAACAATGGAGTAGCTACTAGTTGGGGGTAAAATGGTAATTAAAAATATCACATAGCCACAAAATTTTTCCAAACCATTTTTAAAGTAAAGAGGTTAAAATATAGAAACTACAGAACTTGAATTTGTAATTTTGGGGGTTTTTTAGAAAATTTTTTTAGAAGTTTTTGAGTATTTTTAAATTTTTAAGGTTTTTCTTTTGAGATTTTTAATGATTTTTGGATTAACACTATAACATGACAAGATAGACCATATGTAATTTTTTTGGAATTTTTCGAGGTGGTTTAATATTTTTTTGGTATTTTATAAGTTAGACAGTAAATAAAATGCATGTTTTTGATTTTTAATAAATGCAAAAATGCAACAAAATTAAAAACTAAAGATATGGCGTGCAAGAGCAAGCTAGCAGGAGCTTATATCCATTTTTGCAAAATTTTTCAAATTAATAAGAGGCATGAAATAAATAGACAAAGCATACAAAAATACATGGCCTGGCAGGGGCATTTTTGCAAATAAAATATTTCTCAGGGGCATCAGTGCAAAAATTACTACAGAAATAAATATTTATTTTTATTTTCGGGGCTATTTTACAATTACCAAAACCTACCAGGGTTAAAGTGCAAAAATCACGCGCCTCACATGGGACTGCACGTGAGGCGCGGAGGGACCAAACTGCAATAATAAAAACAACAGGGGGCGTACTGCAAATATTACAATTTATTTACAACGTGAAGTTTTATTTTTAGCATTAAAATGTAAATACAAAAAAGCGGGGGATGTATCTGAAATTTACCCCCAAAGGCGCGCGATCCAACGGTTGATCTTCGTCCACTTGACACGCGTCACGCATCCATCGGCTGACACTGGTTCGCAGATGACGGTTGAGATTAGATGAGCCTCGCTGATCGGATGGTGGGTGCAGGGCTTCATCTGACGATCCTCGTGCAATCTGGGACAGGCCTCCTGATCTGACGGCGATGGAGCCCCCTGGAAGAACAGGGAAGAAGCTCGCACTTGGCGAGCTTCGATCGGGAAGCTTGGGCTCCTCCGGGCGCCTCCCTCGCGTCTGAGTGATTCTGAACGTAGCTGGAGGCCTTCCGCGTCTACTGATGGTCTCGCCATGGCTCCTGGAGGTCCGGAGAGCTCGGACGAGGTCGATGAAGTTTGGGACCTCCAGGAACCTCTTCCTGGTTTGAATCGAGCCCAGATGGGCTCCTTTCTTCATTTGACCTGCATAGGAAGAACCGGGGGAGCGAGGGATGTCTCCTCGACCCCGGTTTTTGAAGCTCTATCGCAAAATGGAGTGAGGCGGAGGAGCTCCGGCGATAGGCGGAGGGGGAGCTCCGATTCGCAAAGACCAGAGGTCCTTGGTTGAACAAAGATGATAGATAGATGGAGAACGCGATGGGGAACGAAGTGGGGTGAACGTGGTGGTCGGAAACGGTCGAGATCATGGTGAAGAAGTCGCCGGAGCGGAGCTCCGGCGAACTTCGATTTTTCGATGTTAAGCTAAGCTAATTAACTAAAGACTAAACTAATAACAGGAATGAAAAGATAACAATAAAATCTACCTAAAATACAATAAAAGGGCAGATCTTATACCTGGGGGCCACCAGGGAGCAGGACGGACGCTGGAGCTCCGCCGCGTCAAAATCTTCCCTCCTTCGGTCGATTCAAGTCGCTGCGATGCTCCCCCTGTCACGAGGAACCTCCCAGGATCGAAATCAGGGCTTTTGGGTGGATTAAATTGGCCAAATTTGAGGAGGAGGGCGAAGCTTCTTATTTATAGACATTGGCTTGGAGCCTTATTGACCGGCATTTATTGATTAATCCAATGAGTATCGTGTTGATCTAAGATATCGGCGAGCATCAGCGATAATCAGGGATGATTTCTTGTGAAGAAAGCGAGCTCGATCGATGGACGAGATGCCCGTAAAAAGGGAAGAAAATCGGGGAAAAGACACTTCTGGCGCGCCAGGTCTCGGATGGGACAATTGACCGGGCGGTCAACAAAGGCCGCACCCTCATTGGTCCACCTGGGACGCTAGAGGACAAAATAGGGGATTTTGCTCGAAATTGATTTATTTGACATAATAAATGATTTTATTTTTTTTATTATAAAATAAAAAATGTGTATTATTTCATGTAGTATTCGATTTTTATTGAATTTTTTGAAATGTTTTATTATAGTTTTATTTTAATAATGTGTATATGCATGTATTTATATGTATTTTATGTATTTAATTTTTATTTTGTTTATTTAATTTTTTTATTTTATTGTCTTATTTTTATAATTTATTTTTGTGAGTGTGAGGGTATTTTTATTTAATTTTTATGAGTTTATTTTCATATTTAAATAAATAAGGATATGTATATGTAGGTATACTTGTAGGTCTTTTACCTATATATTATATATACTTTATTTATTTAATGTATTTGCTTGGTTTTTATTTTAGATTTATATTTTTGATATATTATGTATAATATTTACAATATTATAAAAATATGAGAAAAGAAAATAATTAAAGAATGTTTTCCCTTTTTATTTATGTACATATTAGATCATAGGTATTTTGCCTACTCTCTTGCATAGACTTATTTTATTTTGTAAATCCCCTTTAGTTTTATTCTAATTTGAGTGTGTTCATGTATTATATACATTATTTAAAAAATTCTAAAAATATAATTTGATAAAAATAATGGACAATGAATAAATTGAATATTTTACTCAGGTAGGTTGCACAATGAAGGCCAAAAATCTAACTTTTGCATATGGACTCCAAAAATTATGAATCCAATTTTATTAAATAGTTCTTGGAAAGCTATATACAATTAAAGGTGAGTTTGGGTGATTTGGAGTCTTTATTTGCAAGATATGGGTTTGTGAAGTTGAGATTTTGGCTTTTTATTCTGTGTATAAAATGTACACTGAATATTATTTTTACACAAACTCAATTTTGTATTTTTATTTACATTATTATCTACAACTTTCATGAACAAAGTGTCTTTATTTGATGAATGAATAAATATATACAAAATAGGTGTCACAAATGCATAAATAAATGCATGAATAAATGAGGTATTTATTGTACACTGACCCTTATCTCCCCCTACTTTATTCATTGTCGACCAATTCCATGTTGGCCTTGGTCTCGGGGTTTGGGTCATAAAATATCTGCAATATTTTATTCCTTTTTCTTTTCTTCTCTTTATTCTATATTTTTGGCATTAAAAACCTTATTTAATGTATAATTAATACAATGAATCATGAATGCTATTATGTACAAATTGATGCTATTTACATGCATTTGCTGGGGTTTTTTAGGCCAAAATGATAGAATAAAGGTGGTGAAATGGAGATTCATCACCCTCCTATACTTGCCTTTGCTAGTCCCTAGCAAATACTTATGCAATAAGTACAAAAAAAATAAAGGAAAGAAAAAGGAGAATTAAAGAAGGATAGAGTGAATAGGGATGTTTTCAGTGCAATGCATGTCTTTACAAAATCTGAATTTGGAGCTCCTGTCAGACCTTGGGTGTAGATGTGTGTGGAACCTAGTCGGGAACCAGCTCTAAAATACAACAGCCTTCGATAGTCACAGAACTCGGTTCAACCCACCTCAATAGCCTGGTCAGAACTGGTCTACATCATACGTAAACCCTTATAACTATGAAGCTGACTTGTACAGTGTAAGTGATGGTGGCTCTCCCCAACTGAAATGACAAAGGAAATGACTTCTCCAGAATGACAACCCAATGATTCCCCAATCCAACAGCTCTTTCCTCGAGGAGCAGGGTATTCCCTTCTAAGTTCAAGTGGCAACCAGCTCAAGAGGAGGGGGTGAAGAGAAGAATGGACGGTAGCCAGTGTAGCTACCTATCCTAGGATGCAAGACCAGTGTAGTCAAGTCATCCAGCTGCAGGCTCACATATTTGACTTTGGAACTCAAGCTAGCTTATTGGCTTACAACGTATGTACATACTTTGCAGGCATTTTATTCTTGTATAGGCCTGACCATTTTTTTTTCAATATACTATTCACAGCAGCATTTACATAAGGAGTTTTTCCTCTTGAGCCCGTAGACTATCCCTCTTTTGAAGCGTTATTGCAACCCACAATCTCCTGTCGTTAGACCTCATGGCTATTGAACCAGGTTGGGGTGCACTTCCCTCCCTAAACGAAGACGAATGTTTCCACCCGTGTGCATCTCAGACTGGCAAATCCCCCCTCACCACTCCAACTGAGTTGAGCCAAGTGAAAGGTGCAAGTGTCCAAGTTAGGTCACGGTCGGCAAGAGTCATACGTGTGTCTCGAAAATTCTAGTTACTCAGTTGAGGTGACTTGAACCCAGCCCTGATTTCTCAAAGAATTAAGTCTGTACAGACCTGAAGTACCTTAAACCTAGTTCTCGTAAGGTTCCAGTGCAGTTAGGTGCTTAAGGTCTAACCAAGCTCCAATTTGAGACTTTATTGGACTGATTCAATCATCAAGCTCACTCAAAAAAAATATGAATGGTATGCTCATGCTATGCACAATGAATGATGCAATTTTTTTTCACAAAGAGTTTAAAAGAATCAAAGAATCTTTTTACACAAAGAATTTTTGCAAATAAAAAGCTTGACACATACAAAGGTATACACAATTATTTACACGGGCGTACCGCCTTATTTACAAAAGGTATGGATTTTTAAAGACTTTACAGGTTTTAATGAAGTACTTTATTCAGCTTGTACAGAAAGAATTTTATGTATCTTATTCACAATTTACAAGTATTTGTAATGATGTTTTTATTTCTCATGTCTAGTTTGAAAATAATTTTGCAAACTATAGTACATGATAATTTCTGCAAGCATTTACACACATTTGAAAACTATTTTTGCAAAGATTTTTCACACTATATATATACATTTTCCACAGTAATTTTGACACACAATTTTCAAAACATTTGCACATAGGTTTTTTTTCAAATCCTTTATTCCACCCAAAGAAAAGTTTTGCAAACCACACAATTTTACACAAGTTGAAAACATTTCACAGTAAATTTTTCAAACAGTTCACACTATTTTTCAAATCATATTGTATAGGCATTTAACCTGATTTATTAATCAGTATATACAAAAGAAGAAAAAAACTGTATTTGCTGTACAATAGGGTTTTGGCTCTTATAAGCTTTATTTGGGATTATGCTTATTTTTGTATGAGAGATTTTTGTGCAGACTTCTCAGACTTACTTGAGAATCATTTTCCAAAGAATTTTGAAAACTATAGTCCAAACTACTTTGACACACATGTTCACGCATTTGAGAATAATTTTACAAAGGTTTTTCACACAGGATAGATAGGTTTTTCAAAGCGATTTGACAAATAACTTTTTTTTTCAATCATTTGCACACTGATTTTCACACATTTTATTTCACTCAAAGAAAAGAAATTTTACATACAAAACTGATTTTACAAAGGTTGGATACTTGTACACACTATTTTGCAAGCGATTTTCAAAAGATTTTTCAAAGAGATTATTTTGCACAAAACGCTTTTTCTGACTTATTAATCAGTACAAGTACAAAGAGTCTGAGGAGCTCACAATCTTCTTTTATTATTATAGAGTTACTTATTACTTTTCATATATTGAGTTGATGTTTTTTATTTCTCAGTATGAGTTATGGCTTATAGTATATACATGGTATATACGACCCCCCTATACTTAGCTTGAGCTATGTCCTCATAGGTCGAAGAAAAAAAAGAGAAGACATAACTCGTACTGAGTATAGACATATCTAAAGAATATATGAATGAAAAATGAATGAATGAATGAGAAGTTGACATTCCCCCCTATACTTAGGATCAAATAATCCTAAGTATAGCAGACTGTACAAAAAGCAGGGAGGGTCAAGGGTGGGAATACACAGATCGTACTCAGATTGTCTCCCCCTATACTTAGGGTAAGATACTCCTAAGTATAGACAAGAGGAGGAGACAATAGAGAGGATCGAAATGAAATGAAAAACTCGGGGTGCACATCCCCCCTTATACTTAGGACAAAGTACGTCCTAAGTACAGAAAAGTGTCTACAAGGGCGGCACCTTTTATATACAAAAAGAAGATAGAAAAGGAAAAGAAGAAAAGAAGAAAATCAGATAAACAGTTGTTGGAGTGCATATTCTGAATCTTTTGATGTTGCAGCTGTTGTGGAGATGTCATCATGGTGCACGAGTTGGATGGAGTCAACAACGGCCAAGAATGTATCTGGTTCGAGGTAAGGCTTCAGGAGTTGACCGTTGACGACGAATGGTTGTGCGTCAAGGGACAATTCTGCTATAGCAATACTTCCATTATCACGCACTTCACAAACTCGAAACGGCCCTGTCCACGTACTCTTTAATTTTCCCGGGAAGATCCGCAACTTTGCATCAAATAACCACACTTTCTGTCCAATATCAAAGGTCTTTCGTCTGATGTGTCGGTCATGCCAGCGTTTCACCTTCTCTTTGTACATCAATGTGTTATCGTATGCATAGTCCCGGAATTCCAAGAGCCTGTTCAGATCATCCTTTCTCTTCTGACCACTTTTGCGTGAGTCCAAATTGCAACTGTTAACTGCCCATAAAGATTTGTAAATTAATTCGACTGGCAGATGGCACGGCTTCCCTTATACAAGACGATAGGGCGACATGCCCAAGGGAGACTTGTAGGCGGTTCTGTAAGCCCACAAGATCGAGTCCAAGAGTTGGGACCAGTCTTTTCTGTTTGGCCTGACAAGTTTCTGCAGAATCGTCTTGATTTCTCTGTTTGATAATTCTGCCATGCCATTGGTCTGAGGATGGTAAGGAGATGCGACACGATGGTCGATGTTGTACTCCTTCATCAATTTCTTGACCTCTTTATTAATGAAATGGCTACCCCCGTCTGATATGAGAATTTTCGGTATCCCGAACCGCGAGATGATGTTCTTCTTGAGGAACTGGCATACTATTCGATTGTCGGTGGCTCGAGCAGGGATAGCTTCAACCCAGCGACTCACGTAATCGACGGCAATAAGGATGTGCTCAAAACCTTGACTGTTAGGGAAAGGTCCCATGAAGTCAATGCCCCATGCATCGAAAATATCTGCTATCTGAATGATTTTCAGGGGCATTGAATCTTTGGCAGTAAGTGTACCTTTCAATCTCTGACAGTTAATACATCTTTTGATAAATTCTGCAGCATCCTTAAATAATGTGGGCCACCAGAAGCCACACTGAAGTACTTTAGCTGCCGTACGATCTCCAGAGTGATGTCCACCAGATTCGAGCGAGTGACAATGCTCGAGGACACTAGATTGCTCCGTATGAGGGATGCACCTGCGCCAAATACAATCCGTTCCTTCCCTGAATAAAAGAGGCTCCTCCCATTGGTAGAATCGGATGGTCGACATGAATTTGTTCTTCTGATTTTTCATCCAATCCGCTGGTGTTACCCCAGAGGCGAGGTAGTTGACTATTTCTGCGTACCAAGGAAGAGAATCCACTGCTAAGATTGCTTCATCAGGAAAGGTTTCTGTGATGGATGCACTGTTCAGAGGAGACTCGTGCTGCTCAATTCTGGAGAGATGATCTGCTACCACATTCTAAACTCCAGGCTTGTTCTTGATTTCCAGATCAAATTCCTGGAGGAGAAGGATCCATCGAATCAGTCTCGGCTTGGCATCCTTCTTCTGCTGGAGGTACCGGATAGCAGAGTGGTCTGTAAAAATTGTGACTTTTGATCCCAACAAATAGGATCTGAACTTCTCAAGGGCGAAAACCACAACCATCAACTCTTTCTCTGTCACAGTATAATTTCTCTGTGCTTCATCTAATGTTCTGCTGGCATAGTGAATGGCATAGGGCACTTTCTCTTTCCTTTGCCCAAGAACAGCCCCGATTGCAAAGTCTGACGCATCGGTCATTATCTCAAAGGGAAGAGTCCAGTCTGGCGGCTGTAAGATTGGAGCCTGAGTAATAAGATCCTTCAGCTGATTGAAAGCAAGGAGAACATGCTGATCTACATTGAACTCGGTTTCCTTGCACAAAAGTTCTGTTAAAGGTCGGGCAATGAGGCTGAAATCCTTAATGAATCGCCTGTAAAATCCGACATGCCACAGGAATGACCTTACATTCTTCACTGTCTGAGGTGGCTGAAGATTTGAAATAACATCCACCTTCATCGGGTCGACTTCCATGCCACGTTTGGAAATGACGTGACCCAGCACGATGCCTTCGGTGACCATGAAGTGGCTCTTTTCCCATGAAAGCACTAAATTGACTTCCCGACACTTCTGAAGCACTCTGTCTAGGTGCTCAAGACAAGAATCAAAACTATCACCATAGACATAGAAGTCGTCCATAACACCTCGAGAAAACTGCCTACCATCTCGGGGAAAACTGCTAACATGCATCTTTGGAAGGTTGCAGGTGCATTGCATAATCCAAAGGGCATTTTCTTGAAGGTGTAGGTGCCGAACGGGCAAGTGAAGGTAGTCTTCTCTTGATCTTCAGGGGAAATTGCCACTTGGTTGTACCAAGAATACCCATCCAAAAAGCAGAAGAACTCCTTGCCTGCGAGTGTCTCCAAAACTTGATCAATGAATGGCAAGGGGAAGTGGTCCTTCTTAGTTGTTGCATTAAGACGGCGGTAGTCAACGCACACCGCCAGGATGTTGGTACCCGAGTGGAAATTTCCTCTCCTTTGTCATTTGTAACCACGGTCAGCCTGGATTTCTTTGGAACTACATGCAGTGGACTTACCCATTTTGAGTTAGAGATGGGATAGATGAAGCCTGCATCACACCATTTCGTTATCTCTTTCATGACGACGTCCCGGAGGTTAGGGTTCAGCCTTCTTTAGAATTCGCGGGACGGCTTGGCATCTTCTTCTAGATAGATGTGGTGTGAACACAAGTCTGGATTTATCCCTCGGAGATCTGATACGCTCCAACCAAGTGCCTTGCGGTTCTTTTCTAAAACCTCGAGAAGCCGAGATTCCTGATCCGAATTCAGCCTGCTGCTGATGATGACCGGATACATTTGTTCTTCACCCGCAAGGAAAGCGTACTTCAGGCCTGCAGGAAGTGGCTTGAGTTCTGGTTTTGACCTGTCCAACTTGTCGGTCACTTCAGAGACTATGTTGGTGGTGGGATGTACTTCCTTGAAGCTGCTACCATCCTCATCATTCTGTTGAGATCCTAGTGATGTGTCAAACGGTTCTGCGCTAAGCTGATCGTGTTTGGTCTGGAGTGAATGCTCAAAAAGATGCACCTGCATCTGAGAATCTATCTCCCAAGAATCGTCGGAGCATAAGCTAACTGCGCTTTCCAAGTCCTCCTCAAGAGTGAGGATTTCTCGGGTCCATGGATCGTCCAATGATAAGGATGAGTCTCTGATCTCTGCAATAAAGTCACAGTCTGCTTTTGATGCTGCCTGGCTCTCATCAGTCGTGGCATTCGGCTCTCTATTCATGTTGATAGTGATCTGTTTGGAGTCCGAGCTAAAAGTAATCTTGTCAGACCCGTAATCAACCACGGCACCTGAAGTACGAAGAAATGGTCGGCCAAGGATGATAGGGGTCTGGAGTAGAGGTGCAGGTGAGTCCATATCAAGGACTACAAAATCGGCTGGGAATTGCATCTCCTGCACTTTAACTACGACGTCTTCCAAAAGACCTCGGGGCCGCTTGACGGACCGGTCAGCGAACTGAAGGATCATGCGTGTCTGCTTGAGCGGACCCAGCCCGAATTCTTGCATTATGGATGAGGGAAGAAGGTTAATTGAAGATCCACTGTCAAGGAGAGTGCGCTCGAAGACCTGGTCAAAAATTTCACAACTGATCAGAGGTGCTCCCGTATCTTGCTTCTTCTGTGGGAGGTTGCTGATGGCTGCAACAGTGGCCATGGAGAGTACGTGTTTTTCTATATCTCGGCGTCTGTTTTCTTGCGCTGGGTGACGCCTATTAGTACATGCCTCTTTTAGTCCTTTCTTCACAGCTGGCATGTACTCCACGGTTTTTTCAACAAAGGAATCTCAACAGTCAACTTGTCTAAAATTCCACAACTCCTGGATCAGACAATGACTTTTTTCGTTTTGCAATTTTTTTGGATTTTTCTATTGCATGAGGAAAAGGAATATGTACATTACTGGCAGGAAATTTAGAGTTCTTATTTACATCAAAATCATTGCCCATCAAATGTTGTACATCCGGACTACAAAAAGGGGTACAAACTGTATCTTGGCATACTGGTGCTGCAGGGCGATCAAAAAGGGTAGCGTTTGCTCTGTCGGCTGGCGCGGGATCGGCTGCTGCTGACGGCTCCTCCAAGGCTGGCGTGGCTTCGCTTCGGCTGCAAACTTCTTTTTGGTGTTTTTGGTTTTGCTGATTTTTTTGTATTTTCTGCTGGGACTGATGGTAGTGCACGACGGCTGGACTGGCTTCTCCTTCTTCTTCCTCCTCACCCGCCCATGTAGCTGGTACGGCTGACGTGGAAGATGACGATCCACTTGTTTCTTTATTCACCCCAATCTTTGTAGCAGGCGGAGGCAAGGCCCTACCGCTCCTGCTCTTTCTTTTTGAGGTTATTGGGGTTGGCCTCGACCTGAGTTGGAATGGTGGTTCGAGTGGCGGTTAGGTCGTCAAGCTGCTTGGTCATTTCCGCTGGCCCTTTGACAAGTTGGGATAGACAATCCATGGTAGGGTTTACAGGGGGTGCTTCAGTGGGTTCAGCGTGCAGACCACGCTGTTGTTGTATGGATGGGTGCGGAGGCTGTTGCTGGTGGTGCTGAGGTGGTGCAAGAAGTTGAAGTTGTTGATACGAGGGAGGAGGATACTACTGATATTGTTGAGGTGGGGCAGCCGCATACTGATGAAACGGATGTGGATGGAGGTATTGCGGTTGCTGCTGGTATGGTAGATTCTGCCTCCATTGATTCGCATACTGGGGAGGCTGATGGTACTGCTGATGAGGCTGAGAGGACTGCCCAAAACGACCACCCTGAGGTTGGTGGTATTGCCGGTTGGCAAGTGGTTGACCCTGGGGTTGTCCCATAGGACGAGTCGGCTGTGCATCATTGGTCCATACCCCTTTCACTTCCTGGATCAGGGGTGGTGGTGGGAAAACTGGATCAGGCCCTGAAAGAAACTCTGGTTGGTACACAACCATCTGTTGCTGCGGCTGGCCTTGGTCGGGCGCCTGCACGTAGTACACGTGCTGGATTGCCGGTGGCTGCTGGCTCGGTTGAGGTTGATGCTGCAGTTGCTGCTCGTCCTTCTTCTCAGCTGGAGCTTCTGATGGTGTCACCGACTGAACAGAGTTGATGGTACCCACCAACAGTTCAAGGCACTTGTTGATCTGATCAAGTTTATCTAAATTCTGAGTCCTCTTCTCGATCACAGCGAGTTTTTCGAGGTCATGTGATCGCTTCTCAATGATGTCAACTTTCGAGAGATGGCTCCCGATGATACTGAGGTTGGAGCTCTCATCTCTCTCTGCCTCCTTGGACGCTGCCATGTGTACTTGCTTCTGGAGGATCTGGGGCTGCTTCTGATATGCCTTAGATGAAGAGAGGGCGACCTCTCCTTCGGCCATTTCCTCAAATATCTGCCAGACGACGTCTTCATCCTTGTTAAAATGTGAACCCCCACATGCTGCGTCAACGAGCCTTTGGCTTTCGATATTCAGTCCCCCAAAGAAGTGCTGGACCAAGCTGGTCTTTGGAATATCATGATGGGTACACTTCTCTTGCAGGTCAGTGAATCTCTCCCATGCTTCATGTATTGACTCATGGGGTCCTTGGGAGAAATTACTGATTCGGGATCGCATCTGGTTGAGCCGACCGAGAGGATAATACTTATGCAAGAAGGCCGACTTCAGCTCCTCCCAAGTCGTCACAACCTTCCCCAGATGGTTGACCCAATAGAGGGCCTTGTCTTGTAAGCTGAAGGGGAACACCATCATCTTGACAATGTCCAGAGGGACATTGGAATAGTGAGTAGTACGGCAAATGCGGGAGAATTGCTGCAGGTGAATGTACAGCTCTTCACTGGTGTTTCCATGGAATGCAGGGAGAAGAGAAATGAAATGGGGCTTCAGCTCAAAGTGAGCGTGTACCGGTGGAATGAGGATCCACTCGGTCATCTGGCTGTCTCCCGGATTGTATGTTTCTGTAAGTGTAGGCTTGGGTGGTGGTAATTCAGGGTCATCATCATCAGGACCACCACCTCCACCTCCTCCTCCTCTGCCTCCTCTGCCTCTGCCTCCTCCTCCCTCATCTCGGTTCATCATATCGTTCAACATATCCTGGAATGTTGTCTGCGTGAGGTCCTGCTCGGTCAGCTGATGTTGGATGGCCTGGATAGATGCCAGAAGTTGTGCATTGACTTGATTCTGGTCTGGCATTTGTCCTTCTGGTTGGGGTGGCTGCTGACCCTTGCCCTTTCCTCCGGGAGCCATATCAGGGTCTGAGTCAGACGAAATGAACTCCGGAGTAGTCTCCAGGGCTCGCTCTGTCTTCTATCTGCAGAATGAGATAGTCCAAATCAGATCACTTGCAATTTGTGTTCAGCTGCCGTGATGAAGCTGGAATTCAGGTCAACCCCAACATGTTGTGAATGGAAAAGGATGTAGACTGTAATCGACTTCCATTCACAACGGCGAAGGTGGGACAAAAGTGATCCCAGTTTATTGGGTGGCCAAGAGAAAGGTAGAAAACGAGAAGTCTGGAGATCGATCCGCAAAGTCCAGATCGGGTTCTCGGGAATCGCCTCGAACTTATTGGCGGAGTTGAGTCCATGGAATCGATGTGGGTGTCGGCATGGTTGATGAATCCCGTATTCATCATGCTAAAAACTCCTTATTAAAATCCCTGCTTAAACAAGCCAATAAAATTATCCTCTAATTCTCTATTTTTATCATGTACTATATTGTCTATATTTAATCTTAATTATTTGTATTTAATTGCCCTTATTTTTCTGTAATTATTTTATCACTCAAAAACCTCTAAAAATTAGGTAGTTAAGTTGTCTATAATTTACTGACCTTTAAAACCACTAAAAAATACAAAAACAATTCAAAACCACAAAAATCGGTGTTTTTATCCCCTTAAAAATACCCTCAAAAATAGCTTTTGTACAGATGACCTCTTTTGGCTTTTTGACCAACATGAAAGTTGTAGATCTCATCGAGACGAACAACTTTCATGTTTTGACTTTTTCCAAATTCGGCCTCTAACTATTTCTTTTCTATTTTTCTTTGTTTTTACGTTTGAATTATTCTGATTGGGCCACGTGGCGCCCTCTGGGCCGCCCACGTGGCCCGCTCTCCTTCCCGCCGCCTGGCGCCCAATCTGGGCCGTTGGATCGCACCATTCCAGCCCCCATCCTCACCATTCATCCCGCATCTCCTCTCAGCCGCCCGATCTGATCTCCAAGATCTAATCTAAGCCGCTCACTAGCGCCTGATCCACAGCCCTTCGATCCGCTTCCTATCCCACGCCCATCCTTGCGCCACGTCGCCCTTCTGTCCACTACCGTTGGATCTCACCCATCTCCTCATCTGGACCGCTCATCACCGCCTCAACGCCAACCGAGTGATCAGATCTTTGGATCTGATCATAGCCATCCACCCGGCGGCCTCTTGGGCCGTTGGATCTCCCAATCCCGCCTTCATCTAAACCATCCACTCACGCTTAAACCCCAGCCATCCGATCCTCTCTCCATCCTACGCCCCTCGAGTCTCCACGTCACCTCATTCCGATCAACCGTCTGATCAGCATGATAGATCTAATCTCTTCCCTCCGTTCGCGCCTCAATCCCAGCCGTTGGATCGCAAGATCCAACGGCTCTCCATCGTCTCCTACCTCCGACCGAGTCCCTCTCCAGACGTTACGATAACCGAGCCCATCACCCCCTTCCAATTCTAGCCGTCGCTCCGACCACTCCCTTAAACTCGTAACGCTTCCCCCGCATAGCCCGTTCCTCCATCATCCTCGCGCCATCTCCAGAGATCCCGGACATTAACCCCATCGCCATAAAACTCCCCTCGAAACCCCCTGCTCCGCCACGTAACCGCCGTTCTCCTCCGCCTATTTAACCCCCTCCTCCACCACCGGAAGCCCTGGTCCACCATTCTTGGCCTCTACCCTAGCCTCCTCCGCCCCTCCGGTGACAGCGGAGGGGCGGAACGTCGAGGTGACGACAGGTACTCGCCGGTGTTGACCCTCGGTGCTCCGCCGCCGAGTAGCGGACGCTCCCAAGCTCTGCCGAGCTCGCTAGCTTGCTGACCAGCTGGGCAATGACCCCGGGGCTCCTCCGAGCCTCCTCCCAAGCAACTCCTCCGCCAAGGGTCCCCTCCCCGATGAGGTTTCTCTGCTCTCTCTTTTTCTTGATTTTTCCCGAATTTTCCCACCTTCCATGACCGCCTTCACCCCCATCCGATCATCTCTGCACTTTCGCCACGCCACCTGCAACCTCGCCGACCCCCTTCTTCTTCTCCAGAACCCCCAACCGCTCCGACCACTCTTCTCCTGCTCCGCCGGAGAAGACGACTTGGGCCTTCACTTCTCGCCGCCTTCAAGGCCTCCGTTCACTCACAAACTCACAGTCACATTCGTCGCTTCGGCTATCTAACCTTTGCAGGAGCTTCCATCTTCAATGGCCGAAGTTGATATCGGAGCACCTTCGAGCTCCTCGTCTCCGACGAAGCTTCACCGATAGCCACCGCTGATCTTCCACGGAGCCTCGTCGTTGCTTGGACACCTTCGCCGGACCTCCAGAAAGCTTCAACGACCTTCAGAAGGCCTCGCGAGGCGAGGCGGAGCCAAGGGCAGTTCGCCGGAGCCCCGCCTCCTCCGGTGAACTGCGGAGGAGCACGAAGGTACAGGCACCGTCCGATCCTCCTGATCGGACGGTCCTGATGATGACACGTGAAGGACCCGAGCCGCTTCCCCAACCTACAGGCTCGGGTCATCCGAGCCTCAAGATGGACCACAGAAGACAACCACGTGTCCCGAACCTGAGGTGGCGCCCGAGCCTAGGCGCCTCGCGTGCGTAGCACGTGGGGGCCTGGGAAAATTGCAGAGAAGACCCCGCAAGATTATATATTTACATTTTGGTCCTCCAGGCGCGTGCCTCACGTGCGCGCCTGGGGTTATTTACAGGGACGCCCTCGAAGTTTTCTATAATTACAAAAAGGCCCCCGCGCATATGGGAAAATTTCATCCAGGCCCAGACGGTTTTTACTATTTGCAATTAGGTCCCTCCAGGGACCTAAATGCAATATTTATCCTTTATTTTTCTTGCATTTTTATTACATTTATGCCCTCGCACTGTTTTTAGCATAACTTGAGCATCGTAGGTCCAAATTGCATGATTTTAGTGTCGTTTTGATCCTTGTTTTGTCCTCTACAATCTAGCATACTCATTTGTCTCATTTGACACTGTTTTAAATTAAGTGAATTTTTATGTCAAAAATGGGACCTGGCTCTACTTGTTTTGCTTGATTTCAGGACCGATTTTTAATGATGTGTTCAAAATGGCTCTAACTTCATTCTATATTGTGTTGCTCATATTTTAGGGTATAATTGTAGCATTTGATTCATCATGCATATTTTATTGTACTATTTGCACATGCATCACTTTAACTCGCATAAAAAATGTCTAAAAAAATGCATGCATCATGGCATTACCTTGTAAATAGCTTAGTGCTTCATGATTTGCATATGGACCTGAAATAGAGATTAATTGACATTGAATTTCAAGAATCAAAATTCAAAAGCCATAATTAAGCAGCTGTATCCCTGTGTTCGACCTTGGTACACTTGCCAAGCACAAATATTCCACAGCATTCAAAGACTGTGGTTTTTGCTGAACAAAATTCGCCTCCTATGCTACGACTTAATTCATCATTATTATCGAGGCGAATTTTACGTTCATCAATGGTCCCGACGAAAACCATCCATGGATCAACTTCGCGAAGCACAAGAGAAGGTTGGATGTTGGAAGAAAGATACGATGGTCAACGAGGAATAAAAGGAGTGTAAAACAGTAGAGAGGCTCGGTTGAGCGGGGTAGTCAAGAAGAGAGTGACATAACAAAATTTGCGCAAAGGCGCGGGACTCGATATTTGAATCTTAATCTAGATCCATACAACCGCAATACAAAATTGGTTCACCAACTCACGCCATGTGAAGCCGTGAAAGTTCGGCTATTTATTATCTTTTCATTTTTAGAGTTGTGATTTCAGGCATATTTTATAACAAGTCTTTAGTACGCTACCCCATAGGAGAGAGAGTACTGCCAGAAGAGTATCACGTACTTGTCCTCCTCCTGTGTAACCTGTAGTCTGTACTTTTTAGAGTCCTTGTAACCCTTCCTGGATCCCTACTCAGCCAAAGAAATAGAGAGAGGAAGCCGATAGGTGAAACCAACACTTCGGTTCTCGCTCGCAACGGAATCACCCATGAGCGTGCAAGAACCTACTCGGACGCAGGACAATGAGACAGACACCCCCGTGAAGGCGTGGCCTATGCTCAATACTTCGGACAGGGTCGATGCTCTACACAACAGAGAGTCATCATTGGTGACCAAGCCCTACTCGCCTACGTACGATAGAAGCGTCATTACTTCGGAAATCCAGGCGATACACAAGGCAGTTGCAGACTGGGTTTTTGGCTTTAATCCTTAGGGGGTCGCACTTGCTCAAGGGAGTAGGGTTTTGGTCCCCCTCCAAGGTACCTGAAAACAATGAGGGCTTTATGAACCCGGTACAGTGATAGTCCATTACGGATTTTAATTAAGGTCAAAGTTTATTTAGCAGTCCCCTTGTTTTAATTTTTGGGTTTTCACTTTTTTTTGAGTCTATTTTCATACCAGCGCCTAATGTTTTTGTAGATTCTCATTTAGCTCAAAATCAGAGGGAGATAGCGGAAAAGCCGTGCAAGTGGTTCCATGATGGAAATCTCACCATTGAACCGAATGATGCATGCTGAGTTAGAAGACTTACAGTGCATCCCAGCTCTCTCCATGCGGTATGCAAAACATAATTTTTAAACCTATCTACATGTCGGTATGCAAGGCACAAAATCGCCCTAAACATTAGCTGTTATTAACGTGAAGAACCATAAGTCACTCATTCATCTTTAGCCTGAAGGGTCCGGTCTTGGCTCACCCCTCCTCTGCTCAACACACTTGAGTTTAGGAGATAGCGCTTTATGGGGCTCGCTGTGGCACAAGGCTAAGAGACAAATGAACGGCTTTTTTAAGTTTGACTAGATCCATATGAAGTAGACTATAGGAACATGCATTCTTATTAATGTTTGGACCTAGCTATCGAATCAAGCAACCTATATCTAGGGGCTCCAAGCACACAAAACAAAGTAAAATAAAGGCGGAAAGCTCAAAACTTCGGAAAACAAAGAAAAGAAAGCGATGGAAAACTCGAAAAGCTGCGATGAGGCCCCCAGGTGAACAATCACCCGGGCACTGGACCTCATTGTGAAGAGTAGAGTCCGGTTAATTATTACATGCCAAAATTGTCTCTCTCTCTCTCACCATAAATTACAAAAATGATTCTAAGTGTTCTAGACCTATCTAATTTCCATCTCTTTGCTTCCTTGATGCTCTCTCCAGTTGGTCATGAGGTGAAGACCAACCTCCTCCAAGCTCGGCTGCCTTGGCTCCCTAAGAAACCATCCTCGCGTGGTGGGCCCTCGCATCAAAGTCACACAAAAATTGAATTAGTATAGCTCAATCAATCAACTAAATCAGATATAAATTAATCACAATAAATAAATCAATAAAGCATGGTGATCAATTACATCAGAAATAGATGCTCACAAAATCAATGATGAATCAAAATTTTTACACAAGAATGACAAAATAAAGTAGGCTATGCTCATTGCTCCACGGCAACGGTGCCATCTGATAACCGGCATATTCCGCAAGGGTCACAATAAATTATATATATAGTGTCGTTGAGGCGACCACTCACAGAACACCCATGTTAATCAGCAATTAACCCATAATAAAAGAATAAAACAATTGAGTCCCAAAAGTGTGAATTAATATTTATTACTCTACCAAAAAAATGCATAGTGAACAAGCATGTAGAGGTCGAACCACAGGGAGCAATACAAAAATGCAGTAGCCTATGATGTGCATGTACCACAGAGTCATCCTTGTGTGAAGCCTATTTTTGTGGGTTTTTATTTTTATATTATATATATATATATATATATTTATTATTCATTTTATTTTAATAATATAGTTATGTAATATATATATATATAATTTATAGAATATGAATATATAGATATATACCCATAGAGGGTATGTATAAAGCATATAATACATACATATGTATATATTTATCTATATATATAAATATTTTTTTTATTCTCAGATTTTTAGTATATTAATAAATATGTGGACATATATATATATGTATTTAATTTTCTTTTTCAATAAGGGAATATAAATATAAAGGGGAGAGAGGAGTGACACAATATTTATAAAAATATATAAAAATACTCAAAAATATAGAAATAAAATCTTTTTGGTATTTTCATGATTTTTTACTGTTTTTGTGATTTTTGGGCATTTTTCAACAGATTTTTGGCATTTTTAAATACTGAAATAAAGCAAAACAGTGGAGTAGCTACTGGCTGGGGGTAAAATGGTAATTAAAAATATCACACAGCCAAAAAATTTTTCCAAACCATTTTTAAAGTAAAGAGGTTAAAATATAGAAACTAAAGAACTTGAATTTGCAATTTTCGGGGTTTTCTAGAATTTTTTATATTTTTTAGAAGTTTTTGAGTATTTTTGAATTTTTAAGGTTTTTCTTTTGAGATTTTTAATGTTTATTGGATTGACACTAAAACATGACAAGATAGACCATAGATAATTTTTTTGGAATTTTTCGAGGTGATTTAATATTTTTTGGTATTTTATAAGTTAGACAGTAAATAAAATGCATGTTTTTGATTTTTAATAAATGCAAAAATGCAACAAAATTAAAAACTAAAGATATGGCGTGCAAGAGCAAGCTAGCAAGAGCTTATATCCATTTTTGCAAAATTTTTCAAATTAATAAGAGGCATGAAATAAATGGACAAAGCATACAAAAATACATGGCCTGGCAGGGCATTTTTGCAAATAAAATATTTCTCAGGGGCATCAGTGCAAAAATTACTACAGAAATAAACATTTTTTTTCGGGGCTATTTTACAATTACCAAAACCCGCCAGGGTTAAAGTGCAAAAATCATGCACCTCACATGGGACTGCACGTGAGGCGCGGAGGGACCAAACTGCAATAATAAAAACAACAGGGGGCGTACTGCAAATATTACAATTTATTTACAACGTGAAGTTTTATTTTTGGCATTAAAATGTAAATACAAAAAGGTGGGGGATGTATCTGAAATTTACCCCCAAAGGTGTGCGATCTGATGAATATGTGATTCATCACTCTAAAAGTTGAAAATAGAGCTTTGTTCCCGAGTAAATAGCAGCATATTTCCACTTATATTGCATAAATAGCATTCATGCACGCAAGCAAAATATCTGCATTTTAGCAGCTCATTTGCATTTAAATAAGAAGCCAAAAATTCCTTGTAAAATACCTATTCACCAAAATAACCTCTTCTTTATAATATATACTCCTTAGCTAGTAACATAGGGAAGAATGCCTAAAATCACCCTTGTAAAATAGCCAATATAGCCTGAGAACCCTTGTACACTAAAATACACATAAAGCCCTCAGACAAACTCCGAATTAGGTCTACTTACTCTTAGAATACTACATATTAAAAGACCTTCACAATGAGACTAATTTCATTGAATTTGGAGCTCGTATGAGAAACTTGGGTTTTTGGGCCACTTTGTATACCACATATGTATCATTGTATTTATGTATCATATTTTGACCTCATCTCCGTCTTTGGTCAACATGAAACTTGTAGATCTCATCGAGATCTACAACTTTCATGTTTTAAGTTTTTCCAAATTCGGCTCCCTCTTCTCTCTACACGTGTATCTTACTTCATCCACTCACAGCAGGCCGCGTGGCGCCCTCTGGTTGCGCCACGTGGCCCGCTTCCCCTCGCCTCACCCGCCTGCGTCCTCAGCCGTTGGATCTCGTTTCAGATCCAACGGTCCAGCCTTTTCCTCGCGCGCTTAAATCCATAGCCATCGGATCTTCCCCGTGCTTCATCCACGCCGCACGTTCGCGCCTTCACCAGAGCCCTCCACGTGGCAGCATCTACGCCGCTTGATCCGACCCCCGATCTCTCCATCGCATCCGCTCCTCTCCCAGCGAGTCCCGTCCCTTCGATCATCTCCATCTCTTCATCTGAACCGCACGCTTGCGCCTCGCCCTCAGCTCGCCACGTGGCTACACCACAGCCCATCATCACCGAGCCCCGATCTAATCCTACCCGCCCACCATGCTCTGATCACCACCGTTGGATCCCAAGATCCAACGGTAGAGACCTCGTCTCCTACCTCCAGGCGCCCCTCTCTCCCACGTCCCTTGCCTTGCGGGAGGGGCGCCCCCTTCCTATTCTTGGACGCACGTCAGCCACCCTCTCCCACCGCTGACACCCCCACGACGTCACCCACTCATCCCTCTCCCTCGCCAGCTCCCTCAAGCTCCACCATCTCCACCATAGTCGTCCCACGTCGACCACCAACCTCGCTACTCCACCAGCCAACCCACCACCTTTACCTTATAAATACGTCGCCACCGGCAACGTTCAGCCCCATCCGCCACTCCAGAGAGGTTCCTCGAGCTCCGATCGATCCATTGGTGACAGCAATTGGGTGTGTTGTCGAGCGAAGACAAGGTTCGTCTCCGGTGAGATACACGGCAAGTTCCGCCGTGTCGCAGCCTCCCTCCGCGAAGCTGCACGAGCTCGGGACCCTACCGATCCCTCGAGCGAAGACCTGGAGCTCAAATCTGAGCTCCATTCCCCAGGTAACCCCCTCCATCATCCTCTGATCTTCTCCCTAATTTTTCCTTTGATTTCTCCTAATTTATTCGCCGTCCACCATCACTTTCTCGCTCCACCTTCATCCCTCCGAGCTCCACGACGGAGCTCCTATCTTCGCGCACCCTTCCGTTCCCTCAAACACCGCATCTCGACTTTCCCCGACTCCTGCTCCGCCACCTCGGCGGAGCTCGCTCGCCTGACCATTCACACTCCGCTTTAGGCCTCGCCGTTCACGCTACAGACCTCCACGCGCACACACGTGCTTCGGCTATACCCCTAACCACTTGCAGGTCCTCGCTTCTTCACTGGCCGGAGCTTCACCGGAGCCCCCTTCGAGCTTCTTCGCCATCGAGCTTCAGCGCATCACCACCGCTCCTGAGCCCACTGGAGGCTTCGCCGTACGCTCCCACATCTTCCGAGCTACTCGAGAGCCTACGAAGAGCTTCATCGACGCCTAGTGACCGAGGCGGAGCAGAGCCCTCTACGCCGGAGCCCCGCCTTCGCCTCCGCAGGTGGCGGAGGACCTTTGGAGACGACGTACAGCCACTGTTCGATCATCTTGATCGAACGGTCCGAAGCACGCCACGACAACCACTACCGGCGCAACCAAAGACCGTAGGATCTCCCTTGATCCCACGATCAGGAGAACGCCACGTCGACTCTTTCAACCCCGATCGACCGCCGTTAGATCTCTCCAGATCTGACGGCTTCTGAGTCCGCCATGCGTCTTCATCGCCAACCTTTGGATTGACATTGATCCAAAGGCCCCCAGGCCGCCACGTCGACGAGTCCGAGCCTCGGCCTCCAAGCCTAGGTTCGGGCGACCCGAGGCTACACCGAGCCTCGCTCCGGACCTCCAGAGCGCCCGAGCCTCGCTCCGAGCCGCCGCAGCCCTCCGAGCCTAGGTCGCCCACGTGAGGAGCACGTGCGGCCTGGGTAAATTGCACAGACGCCTCTGGAGCTTTCCAAAATTGCAAAGAGGTCCCTGTGAAGCAGACCCACGTGAGGAGCACGTGCACCGTGGAGAATTTGCATAAGAGTCCCCCACATTATAGGTAATTGCATTTTAGTCCCTGTCTGCATGTTTGTTTATTAAAATTTTCATTTCCTGTATTGCATTTACATCCCTGTGTTTGCACGCATCCCTAGATTGCATTTTTCATCATTTTGAAATTCTAAAAATTACATTTTGTTGGAAATTTTATCCTCTGTCTATTGGTACACGTGTCTTATTTTTGTAAGCTCCTTTGAATTATTAATGAATTAATTGGTGAATTGTTGACATATTTTGCCCAGTGACACCTTTTGATTTTTAATTAATTCTCTGTGCTTCAAAAATTATCAAAAATTCACAGTAGCTTAAGGACATCATTTTTAACATACCATAAAAATTTCATAACATTTGCACGCATATCGAGGCCTAAATAAATTGTTAAGTGATTTTCTTAGATTAATTTTAATTAATTCATTTCACAGTAAAATTAAGTTCTGTTAATTTTCCTAGGTCCCTTATCATTAGAGCCACCTAGGATAATTTTAGTTCTTGAAGAAATTGTGGTTTGATATTTATTAAAAATTAAATACTGAGAATCACTCTGTCTGTTCATTTAATTCAAAGTAAATTCATTTAGTGTCGAAAAATTCCAAAAAAAATAATGTAGGTTATTTTCATCATCATTAACCATCTGGCCAATTTTCATGATTTTTGGACTTCATTTGATACCATAATTAAATTGAACATTAAATTGGCCTGCATTGTTTGCATAAGTCTGCACAAAAATTAAAAAGACCAAAAAAATTACTCCTCGAAAATCAACACTTGAACAATTGCTTAAATTTATCTAAGGAGACAGATGCCTCCCTGAGATCGACCTTGGACTTCCACCAAGTACAAAAATATTGCCGCTTAAAATTAACTTCACATTAATCGTTAAGTGGTTTTTGATTAACCCCTCGTATCCGACTACAACGAATCACTTTAATTAATTTGGACATTAATCTGCCTGAATTAACATAGGGTGCGGGAGCGTTATCAAAATGGCGCCGTTGCCGGGGAGGCACGGCTTAGGTTAATTTGTAGCACATTTTTGAGTGTTTGATTTTCATTCCCCGGGTAGTCTGACCCCCGGTTTTCTTGTAATTATTTTCTCTCATTTATTTTTGCATTATTTTATTTTTGTCACTCTCTGACCTCCATTTAATTTTTGTGCGAGGACCGCGAGGAGTCAGCGACGCTTCAAGGACTTAGCATTTACATTTTTGAGTGAAAGAGAGGCATTGTATTTTCTATTATTTTATTTCTTTTGCATCATTTCCAGCGGTTCCCGTTTGGGATCTCGCGCGTGTAAAGATAGTGGAACCGTGTCCCGTGTGCTGTGTGGGTGACTGTAACTTAGCTTGCACTAGAGGCTCCTCGAGCCACTCTAGGAATTGTTTGTGCTCGTCATCAATAGGACCACACATCATACATAAAAGACGCACCTAGACCGCAGGACTTAGTCAAAAATAAACTGTTCTTCACGCTAATAGAACTGCATGTCTAGGAGCGGCTTTTCATCGCTTGCATTTGCATGTAGAGTAAAAAAATTTTCAATTCTGTTCTGCATCCTGCATCAAAAAGCGAAGGGATCACTGTAAGTATTCTCTACTCAGCATACCATCATCGATTTTTCATGCATCGGCTTTTCTCGATTTCCCCCTCTGATTTTCTCACTTAAATTAAAGACAAAATTGGGACTGTCCGATAGGCGTGCTTTGTGGTGGACTAATTAAAGTGAGAACCTAACTTTAAAATCGGGACTGCTAACATTATTGACAAAAAAAAAGAGAATAAAAACTGAAAATTGCTTGCGGGAGATTAATCCCCGACCTTGTATTCAGACTGAGTGAGGGTACCTGAGTGTGTGTGAACACCCTAAGGTAGAGCCCAAATCCCCGTCTTCCATATCACGTTCTAACTGATCCTAGCAAATATCACAAGCCGGATAATTTCAGATTCTTTGACTAGTACCAAGTAGCCTCCGCCTGTCTCAGGTAGATAGGGGCGAAATTGCGGTACTTCGCGACAAGCTGCCAGTAACCCCCCGGGGTGAAGTTCCGGCCTTGTCAGCCTCCGCCTACTTGCAGGTAGATAGGGGTGTGGTCACTGAATCCATCGGCTTGGGATAGGAGCGAAGAAAGGAAGGAGCGGCGGTATCTTAGACGACAGGATAAACAGGGAAGACGCATCCGGCTCTGAGCCGACTTCCCTCTAGGCCGCGTAATCCTTGCTATATTTGCTTGAATATCACACTTAAAAACTACAAGATAAATTGGACTCAACTTTGAGTCCTTCACTGTGTTGAGTGTGAACCCAGGGTCTTGGATTGTTCTTGTTGCTTGCTTCAGGTAGGAGTAAAATCCTATCTTCTTCTCGCTTCATCAAGATGAGTGATTGGGGAGATCTCGACGCACTATTCACTGATCTCTCTATGAGTCCCCCAAGTAACTCGTCTTTCTCGGTCCGAGCGCACCTTGGACCACCCAGGACTCATGACCCTCTTGAGTCCTGGTTCCCTCATGCTCAGGGTGGTTACTCTCAAACCAACCCTTTTATCTCCTCCGAGATTACCGAGGAAGACCATTGCCTCGGTAATCCCTTCCTTGATTCACCCTCTAACACCGATCTTATTTTCCAATCCCCAGAACTAGAGGGCGAAATGCCGCCAAGGATGCCGCCAGATGAGGACCAGATGCGACAAATTCTTAGACGCCTCACCGAAGCCGAACAGAAAAATGCAGATCTCACGGCGCGGATGGGCAGATCATTGTAGCTGAAGGGATCGACCGACCAATGGTCGATACCTATAACCCGATGGAGAATGAGATCCAAAACTGGTTAGCACCTGCAGTTCCCGACCAGGCATTCGAGCTGAAGCCCCACTTCCTTAGCCTGCTGCCGAAGTTTAACGGAAACCTCAGTGAAGAACCTTACACCTTCCTCCGTGACTTCGAACTAGTGTGCAACAATCTTAGCCATCCCAATGTTGGCCAAGATTATATCCGGCTGAAGGCCACCCCGTTTGCCTTAGGAGATAAGGCTGCACATTGGTTGAAAAACTTAGGGGTGGTATATACTACCTGGATGCAGTTCAAGGACCTTTTCTTAAAGAAGTTCTACCCTCTCAGTAGAACTAACCAGATGAGAACGAAGATCGCCAGCTTCGCTCAAGGACCCTGCGAACCTTTCCATGAGGCTTGGGACAGGTTCAATGATTTAGTGCAGAAATGCCCATGCCACGGCATTTCGAAGGCGATCTTGGTCCAGACCTTGTTCTGCGGTCTAACCCCAGAGATGCAGGGGTTAGTCAGCGCCGCCTATGGAGGAAGCTATCTGAACAAGAACGAGCACGCTGTATGGAAGATCCTAGAACAGATGGCAGAGACCGGCAGGTCACAGGCCACAAGGGCCTATCAGTTGTCTCCCTCGATCTTATCCAATGAGACAACTAGAAGGATTGTTGCAGATCTGACTGAGGACCTCATCCCCAGCATGGGGATGATAGCCGACAAGCTTACCATGGTCGAGCAGATCCACAAGAGAGTCGCGGAGATGGAGTCTCTTTCGAGCCTTCCCAAGAAAGTGGAGGAACTCTCTGAAAAGGTAGCTAAGATCAAGCTACCCGCCCCTTCTGCACCACCTGTGCCTGTACATCGAGTCCATCTTGTACAGGAACAGGCGCCGGGGTCTCAGAGCAGCTGGGATCAGACTTATACCCAGCAGAACCATCATGCACCCCCACCAGTGGAAACGGAATACGAGGAGCCCCCGCCTGTGTACGAGATCAACGGGCTTTGGTATAGCCGCGACCCGAAAGTCCGGCAAATCGAGATGGGGAAGGATCAGCCACACCGCCCATCCCCAGTCTACCAAGAGACCAGGCCCGTCACCGTCCCGCGCTTCCAGTCCAGGCCAGACCAGGGGTACCAGCCGCAGCAGCGCACCTACCAGCAGGGGCCAGCACCGTCCCATCAGCAGCAGTATCGGCACGGCCAGCAGGGCCAGTACAGGACCGCATCCACTCAGCAGCCAGCCCAGCCCATCGAATTGGAGTCCCTCACCTTGGCGATCCATACCCTGTCTGATAGGGTCCAACAAATGCAGAATGACTACCTGGACATGAGAACCGACATCAATCGGGTCTCTCGTGCCCAGGACCAACACATGGCACCAAAGACCCCAATTCCCGCACAGGTTCAGGCCAACCCGAACAGCGTACACCAGGGCCAGAACCGACCTCGAGATCAGGTATATTATTCAGATAATTATCTATCTGAACATGAGATCCTTTCGTACGATAATGTTAATCATATGTCCCTCAGGAGCGGAAGGACCGTGACCATACCTGATCGGGCACGGGCACAGAAGGAAGGAGCCTCCGAGAATCTGCCTGAGGAGAATTCGGAGGAAGAAGAGGAGGAGCATCACCACCACCACAGCCAGCGGAAGAAGAGGACATCTGAGTCCTCGAAGCAGCACCCTCGCATCCACCTAGAGTCAGACGACACCGATGAGCCCGCACCTCCATCTGAGGAGGATCGTCCAGAAGAAGCGGAAGAAGCATCACCGGTCTCGCCCCAGCATTTTCTTTTTGGTCAGAGTCCAAGTCCGAGTCTGTATCAGAGTCAGAGTCAGAGTCATGTCAAAAACTCAGTTCCAGAAGTTAATGAGAATATTTCAGTTCCAGAACCTGAGTTGGAGTCAATAATCCCTTTCCCCCGAGCTCTCAAGGGTGGAAAGAAGAAAATCAAAAAAATCCAAAAAGATGACCCTGAGATGGCTGAATTTTGCAATAAACACATCAAGGTCACAATCCCTTTTGACAAGTTCGTGGAAATGACACCTGCATTCCAAAAATACCTTAAGGTGAGATGCACACCTACTAGGGTTAGCAGAAAGACTAAAAGCCGTGTTGAGGAACACGTTTTATCAGTAGCCACGACTTGTGCAATAAAGAACTCGTTTCCTCGGAAACGAAGAGACATGGGTGCACACTATGTAGTGAGTCATGTTGATGACATCGCGTTTGCACGCACTCTCCTGGACAATGGTTCCTCGATCAACTTGATGCACACAGCCCTCTATGAGCGGCTTGATCTCGGACCTCTTAGGAAATCTAGAGCTATTCTGCAGTTTGCTGACAAATCCACTAAGAGGTCCCAAGGAGAGTTAAGGAACATTGTGATCAAAGTCGAGGGGCAAGAATACATGGTGGACTTCACTGTCCTGGATATGGAAACCCCTCGTAATTGGAGAGATTCCCAGATCATTTTAGGTAGGCCCTTCCTCAGAACAGCGGGGGCCTTGTTTGATTATAAGAATGGGAAGATTCAGTTCCAAACTCCAGGCGGAGATGAGGAACTTGAGATGAAGCAGACGAGATGGCAGAGACCGGACTCCGAATCCAGCACCGAGTACTCTTCCACCGGAACAGACTGTGAGCATGTAGACGTAGTTGGGCCATGGAGACAGAACCCAGCCAGCATCGATGTAGCCATCTTCTTTGAAGATGATCCAGTGCATGAGTCAGTCTGCGAGATCCTCAGGAACGAGTACAGCTCTGAGCCTGCATCGCCCTACATCTTCGATGACGTAGAGGCCCAATTGGGCCTGTCAGTCCTTACATCCTTAGGACAATCAGAAGATGAGGATGACGAGTCGGACGAGGCGTTTGCCGATTGCATGGAGACCTTTGACGATCCGACTCCAGAGCCGAGTTTGGTGGCAGCTATTACAGAACAAGATCCAGCCACTTCCAACACTGAACCAGATCAGATTGAGCCAGACTTTCTAGACGATCACACTATTCCTGAGCTCAAACCTTTACCCACAACCCTGAAATATGCCTTCCTTGCGGGCCAAGACAAGAAATTTCCGGTCATTATCAGTTCGCAATTGACCGAGGAGCAGGAATCTTGCTTGCTAGAGATCCTAGAGAAGAACCGCAAGGCAATAGGTTGGAGTATTTCCGATCTCCACGGGATAAATCCCGCTCTGTGTTCGCACCATATTTACTTGGAGAACGAAGCCAAACCCTCTCGTGAATTCCAACGCCGTTTGAATCCAAATTTACGAGAGGTAGTGAAGAAAGAAATAGAAAAATAGTGCGACGCGGGTTTCATTTACCCAATCTCCGACTCTAAGTGGGTGGCCCCGATCCATGTTGTCCCGAAAAAGTCGGGAATTCAGACGACCACCAACGAGGATGGAGAGGAGATCGTGACGAGAGTACCCACATCGTGGCGCGTCTGTGTGGATTACAGACGCTTGAATGCTGCGACGAAGAAGGATCATTTCCCCCTACCGTTCATTGATCATATCCTAGAAAGATTAGCGGGGAAAGAATTCTTCTGCTTCCTTGATGGGTTCTCGGGCTACAATCAAGTAGCCATAGCTCCGGAGGACCAGGAAAAAACCACGTTTACATGCCCCTTTGGTACCTATGCTTTCAGGCGCATGCCTTTTGGGCTATGCAATGCTCCAGGTACTTTTCAAAGGTGCATGATTGCTGTATTCGCTGAAATGGTCGGCGAATTCCTGGAAGTTTTCATGGACGACTTCTCGGTCCACGGCGATTCTTTTGATTCCTGTCTTAAGAATCTGGACCGAGTCCTCAAAAGATGTTGTGAGGTCAATCTGGTGCTCTCCTGGGAGAAAAGTCACTTCATGGTGACGGAGGGCATAGTGTTGGGGCATGTCATCTCCAAGAGAGGAATGGAGGTTGACCCTGCCAAGATGGACGTGATCAGACGTCTCCAGCCGCCAACCAACGTAAGGCAGTTGCGGTCGTTCCTCGGGCATGTCGGATTTTATCGAAGATTTATCAAGGATTTTTCTAAGATTGCCCGACCGCTAACTGAGCTTTTAGGCAAAGACACTGAGTTTATTGTAGATCACAAATGTCTTGAGGCCTTTAAGCTGTTACAAGGAATGATCATGGACGCACCCATCTTACAAGCCCCAGATTGGTCTCTACCTTTTGAGATCATGACGGACGCCTCAGATTATGCTGTTGGGGTTGTATTGAGACAAAGAAGAGACGGCGTCCCGTTCGCAATTCACTACGCAAGCAAAGTACTTGATTCTGCTCAGCGTAACTATACAGTTACAGAAAAGGAAATGCTTGCGGTAGTGTTTGCCTTGGACAAATTCAGATCTCACTTAATCGGATCCAAGATAACTGTGTTCACAGACCATACGGCACTACGATACTTGATGGAGAAGAAGGACGCAAAGGCGCGTCTTCTTCGATGGATTTTACTTATCCAGGAGTTTGATTTGGATATCCGTGATAAACCTGGAAAGAAGAACGTAGTGGTCGATCATCTTTCTCGTCTCGAAGATCTTAATACTTCCGAGGTTTCACCGATTCGAGACTCCTTCCCTGACGAGTCGATTTTTGTTATCGACTCACTCCCATGGTATGCCAATATCGTAAACTATCTTGTCTCCAAGAAAGTTCCCGAAGATTGGCCCAAGAGCCAAATCGACCGACTAAAGTCAGATGCTAGACACTACCATTGGGAGGATCCGATCCTTTTCTTTGAAGGACCGGATTGTGTCTGGAGACGTTGTATTCCTCAGGAGGAATACCAGAGTGTCCTTTCTTTATGCCATAGCCTAGAGGTAGGAGGACACCACTCCGGGAAGAGGACCGCATGGAAGGTACTTCAGTGTGGCTTCTACTGGTCGACTCTGTTTCGCGATGCCACCGCCTTCGCGAAGTCGTGCCCAGTTTGCCAGAGAATGGGAGGAACCGTTGGTTCCAAGGATGAGATGCCAATGCAGCCGGTCATCATTTGTGATGTCTTTGACGCCTGGGGCATCGATTTCATGGGCCCATTCCCTGTCAGCCACGTGTTTGAATACATCCTTCTTGCGGTAGACTACCTATCCAGATGGGTGGAGGCTATCCCGACCCGAGCCGCAGACAGCAGGACTGTCTGTAAATTCATCAGAGAAAACATAATTTCTAGGTTCGGGATCCCCAAGATGACGATATCAGACGGGGGTAGCCACTTTGTGAATCGGGAGGTGAAGAAACTCCTGAAGGACTACGGCATCGAACACCGTGTCGCGAGTCCTTACCACCCACAAACCAATGGTATGGCCGAGGTGTCGAATAGGGAGGTGAAAACCATATTGCAAAAGCTTGTCCGCCCGGACAGGAAGGACTGGTCTCAGATCTTGGATCAAGTCCTCTGGGCGTATAGGACGGCTTACAAGACACCGTTAGGCACCTACCCATTCCGAATGGTATTCGGAAAGCCGTGCCATTTGCCCACAGAATTAGTGCACAAATCAGAATGGGCAATAAAGAAGGTCAACTGGAACACACACCTGGGTCAGAAACAGAGAGACATGGATCTGAATGAGCTTGTGGAAGTCAAAAACCGAGCATACGACAACAGTTTGGTGTACAAGGATAAGGTGAAGCGTTGGCACGATAGATATATCAGACGAAAGACCTTTGTTCCTGGATAGAAGGTATGGTTGTTCAATGCTAGGCTGAAGATTTTCCAAGGTAAATTAAAGTCTAAGTGGACGGGACCATTCGTTGTCCGTACGGTGCATGATAGTGGATGTGTCGAGATCTCGGATCTCGCAGATGACGTACCGACATTCCTAGTGAATGGGCAGCTGTTGAAGCACTTTGTTGAATCCAATGAACAGTTAGTCCATGTGGAGGAGATTATATTCATGCGCGAGATAGATACAGCAGATACATCTCAAGCCGCGTATAAGACCTTGCAGCAATGAACTCCAGCCATCAGCAGCATCTTCGAAAGATTCAGACTGACTCATCTGTATATATCATTCTTCATGTATATCCTATCTTTTACCCCCACGATTCTAGTAACCCATCCCCACATCATCGAACCATTATCTTGGACTATACTTAGGATGACCAGATCCTAAGTATAGGGGGGAGGGGTCACCCGAGTCGATTCAATGTACATTCTCCAGATCACATTGGTCCTCATACTCATTTTCTACCGATACTTAGGCTGACCTGAGCCTATGTATAGGGGGGACCGATGCCCGCATTAATACTCTCCCACATCTCATCTTTCCCTCGTCCGCCCCATTTCTGATCTTCTTCTACACTTAGGCTGCCAGAGCCTAAGTATAGGGGGGCGAGACGAGTTCTATACTTTCCGTTCCTTTTTGCTCTCCTACGCTTAGCACGAGCTATGTCTTTTTCCTCGCTCTTCGTGCTCTGAGGACATAGCACATGCTAAGTATAGGGGGGCGTGTATATATTTCATATATAATTTACCCATAGCTCGTACTTTCGCGTATTTTTGTATATATTTTTAACAATAATTACGGGTGGGTAAAAATGCCAAAAAAATGAAAATGAAAATGAATAAAGGCTTCTTATTTACTCGTGCATATCATCTCTGAATCCAAGAAAAAGAAGAGTCTTGCATTTTCATAGCATGACATCTCATCTGCATACTTTGCATATGCAAAGTGAAAAGCTAGTGGGTTCTGGACCAAGTTATGAGTAGATATTGAGGATTGACTTGAGTTGACCTTAATCCACCTAATTTCAGAGGAACCTTATAGGAACTGGAGTTAAGATTTCTCAGGTCAAGTGACTTAATTCTTTGAGTCCGCAAGTCTATGTTCACATGTCATCTTGATTAGTCTAAGTAGAATATCTCGGGCATACGCAGGATTCTTTTAGATAATGACCTAACTTGGACAAGCACAATGCACGTAGCTCTTCATTGATGAGGTGGTAAGGAGGTAGAATCCTTTAGCTTGGAGTAGCGCACGGGTGGAAACATCCGTCCTCCTCTAGGGAGGGTAGTGCATCTCAACCTAGTCTGGTGGTGTTGACATCTAAGGACAGGATGCTGTGGGTTGCAATAATGCTTCAAAAGAGGGATAGTCTACTGGCTCAAGAGGAAAAACTCCTGATGTACATGTTGTACCTTGTATATAGTTCCAAAAAAAAGAAAAAAAAGAAAAAATGCAAGAACTCCAAAAAAATCAGACAGGTCCAAGTGAAAAAAATAATACCTGTCGGAGTATGTATATTAGCAAAGAAAATGCAGCAGGATGACTTGGCTACACTAGTCAGGCATCCCGGGATAGGTAGCTACACTGGCTACCGTCCATTCTTTTCTCTACCCCCTCCTCTTGAGTCGGTCGCACTTGAACTTAGAAGGGAATACCCCGCTCCTTGAGGAAAGAGTTACTGGACCGTGTTATTGAGTTACCTTGTTAGGGGAGGCTGGTTCCGAGCCATTTCTGATGTGGAGAGTTACATTTCACTTACACAGTACAAGTAAGAATCATAGTCATCAGAAATTTGCGTTTGAGGATTTATTCTGACCTGACTGTTGAGGCGTCTTGAATAGAAGACTTGTGGAACTTGAAGTCTGTTAGGTCTTAAGTTCAGGTCCCAATAAGGTTCCGCCACACAATTAATCCAAAGGTCGAGTCAAACTCCATTTTCAACTTTTGTTCATGACCTTGGTATGGAACCCAAAATCATTTCACTTTTGCATTTCATTTAGTTGCTCGGGGACGAGCAAGGTTTAAGTATAGGGGGTTGATGAATCTGTGATTCATCACTCTAAAAGTTGAAAATAGAGCTTTGTTCCCGAGTAAATAGCAGCATATTTCCACTTATATTGCATAAATAGCATTCATGCACGCAAGCATAATATCTGCATTTTAGCAGCTCATTTGCATTTAAATAAGAAGCCAAAAATTCCTTGTAAAATACCTATTCACCAAAATAACCTCTTCTTTATAATATATACTCCTTAGCTAGTAACATAGGGAAGAATGCCTAAAATCACCCTTGTAAAATAGCCAATATAGCCTGAGAACCCTTGTACACTAAAATACACATAAAGCCCTCAGACAAACTCCGAATTAGGTCTACTTACTCTTAGAATACTACATATTAAAAGACCTTCAAAATGAGACTAATTTCATTGAATTTGGAGCTCGTATGAGAAACTTGGGTTTTTGGGCCACTTTGTATACCACATATGTATCCTTGTATTTATGTATCATATTTTGACCTCATCTCCGTCTTTGGTCAACATGAAACTTGTAGATCTCATCGAGATCTACAACTTTCATGTTTTGAGTTTTTCCAAATTCGGCTCCCTCTTCTCTCTACATGTGTATCTTACTTCATCCACTCACAGCAGGCCACGTGGCGCCCTCTGGTTGCGCCACGCGGCCCGCTTCCCCTCGCCTCACCCGCCTGCGTCCTCAGCCGTTGGATCTCGTTTCAGATCCAACGGTCCAGCCTTTTCCTCGCGCGCTTAAATCCATAGCCATCGGATCTTCCCCGTGCTTCATCCACGCCGCACGTTCGCGCCTTCACCAGAGCCCTCCACGTGGCAGCATCTACGCCGCTTGATCCGACCCCCGATCTCTCCATCGCAGCCTCTCCTCTCCCAGCGAGTCCCGTCCCTTCGATCATCTCCATCTCTTCATCTGAACCGCACGCTTGCGCCTCGCCCTCAGCTCGCCACGTGGCTACACCACAGCCCATCATCACCGAGCCCCGATCTAATCCTACCTGCCCACCATGCTCTGATCACCACCGTTGGATCCCAAGATCCAACGGTAGAGACCTCGTCTCCTACCTGCAGGCGCCCCTCTCTCCCACGTCCCTTGCCTTGCGGGAGGGGCGCCCCCTTCCTATTCTTGGACGCACGTCAGCCACCCTCTCCCACCACTGACACCCCCACGACGTCACCCACTCATCCCTCTCCCTCGCCAGCTCCCTCAAGCTCCACCATCTCCACCATAGTCGTCCCACGTCGACCACCAACCTCGCTACTCCACCAGCCAACCTACCACCTTCACCTTATAAATACGTCGCCACCGGCACCGTTCAGCCCCATCCGCCACTCCAGAGAGGTTCCTCGAGCTCCGATCGATCCATTGGTGACAGCAATTGGGTGTGTTGTCGAGCGAAGACAAGGTTCGTCGACGGCGAGATCCACAGCAAGTTCCGCCGTGTCGCAGCCTCCCTCCGCGAAGCTGCACGAGCTCGGGACCCTACCGATCCCTCGAGCGAAGACCTGGAGCTCAAATCTGAGTTCCATTCCCCAGGTAACCCCCTCCATCATCCTCTGATCTTCTCCCTAATTTTTCCTTTGATTTCTCCTAATTTATTCGCCGTCCACCATCACTTTCTCGCTCCACCTTCATCCCTCCGAGCTCCACGACGGAGCTCCGATCTTCGCGCACCCTTCCGTTCCCTCAAACACCGCATCTCGACTTTCCCCGACTCCAGCTCCGCCACCTCGGCGGAGCTCGCTCGCCTGACCACTCACACTCCGCTTTAGGCCTCGTCGTTCACGCTACAGACCTCCACGCGCACACACGTGCTTCGGTTATACCCCTAACCACTTGCAGGTCCTTGCTTCTTTACTGGCCGGAGCTTCGCCGGAGCCCCCTTCGAGCTTCTTCGCCATCGAGCTTCAGCGCATCACCACCGCTCCTGAGCCCACCGGAGGCTTCGTCGTACGCTCCCGCATCTTCCGAGCTACTCGAGAGCCTACGAAGAGCTTCATCGACGCCTAGCGACCGAGGCGGAGCAGAGCCCTCTACGCCGGAGCCCCGCCTTCGCCTCCGCAGGTGGCGGAGGACCTTTGGAGACGACGTACAGCCACCGTTCGATCATCTTGATTGAACGGTCCGAAGCACGCCACGACAACCACTACCGGCGCAGCCAAAGACCGTAGGATCTCCCTTGATCCCACGATCAGGAGAACGCCACGTCGACTCTTTCAACCCCGATCGACCGCCGTTAGATCTCTCCAGATCTGACGGCTTCTGAGTCCGCCACGCGTCTTCATCGCCAACCTTTGGATTGACATTGATCCAAAGGCCCCCAGGCCGCCACGTCGACAAGTCCGAGCCTCGGCCTCCAAGCCTAGGTTCGGGCGACCCGAGGCTACACCGAGCCTCGCTCCGGACCTCCAGAGCGCCCGAGCCTCGCTCCGAGCCGCCGCAACCCTCCGAGCCTAGGTCGCCCACGTGAGGAGCACGTGCGGCCTGGGTAAATTGCACAGACGCCCCTGGAGCTTTCCAAAATTGCAAAGAGGTCCCTGTGAAGCAGACCCACGTGAGGAGCACGTGCACCGTGGAGAATTTGCATAAGAGTCCCCCACATTATAGGTAATTGCATTTTAGTCCCTGTCTGCATGTTTGTTTATTAAAATTTTCATTTCCTATATTGCATTTACATCCCTGTGTTTGCACGCATCCCTAGATTGCATTTTTCGTCATTTTGAAATTCTAAAAATTGCATTTTGTTGGAAATTTTGTCCTCTGTCTATTGGTACACGTGTCTTATTTTTGTAAGATCCTTTGAATTATTAATGAATTAATTGGTGAATTGTTGACATATTTTGCCCAGTGACACCTTTTGATTTTTAATTAATTCTCTGTGCCTTCAAAAATTAAAAAATTCACAGTAACTTAAGGACATCATTTTTAACATACCATAAAAATTTCATAACATTTGCACGCATATCGAGGCCTAAATAAATTGTTAAGTGATTTTCTTAGATTAATTTTAATTAATTCATTTCACAGTAAAATTAAGTTCTGTTAATTTTCCTAGGTCCCTTATCATTAGAGCCACCTAGGATAATTTTAGTTCTTGAAGAAATTGTGGTTTGATATTTATTAAAAATTAAATACTGAGAATCACTCTGTCTGTTCATTTAATTCAAAGTAAATTCATTTAGTGTCGAAAAATTCCAAAAAAATTAGTGTAGGTTATTTTCATCATCATTAACCATCTGGCCAATTTTCATGATTTTTGGACTTCATTTGATACCATAATTAAATTGAACATTAAATTGGCCTGCATTGTTTGCATAAGTCTGCACAAAAATTAAAAAGACCAAAAAAATTACTCCTCGAAAATCAACACTTGAACAATTGCTTAAATTTATCTAAGGAGACAGATGCTACCCTGAGATCGACCTTGGACTTCCACCAAGTAAAAAAATATTGCCGCTTAAAATTAACTTCACATTAATCGTTAAGTGGTTTTTGATTAACCCCTCGTATCCGACTACAACGAATCACTTTAATTAATTTGGACATTAATCTGCCTGAATTAACATAGGGTGCGGGAGCGTTATCACGATCCAACGGTTGATCTTCGTCCACTTGACACGCGTCGCGCATCCATCGGCTGACACCGATTCGCAGATGACGGCTGAGATTAGATGAGCCTCGCTAATCGGACGGTGGGTGCAGGGCTTCATCTGACGATCCTCGTGCAATCTGGGACGGGCCTCCTGATCTGACGGTGATGGAGTCCCCTGGAAGAACAGGAAGAAGCTCACGCTTGGCGAGCTTCGATCGGGAAGCTTGGGCTCCTCCGGGCGCCTCCCTCGTGTCTGAGAGGTTCTGAACGTAGCTGGAGGCCTTCCGCGTCTACTGATGGTCTCGCCATGGCTCTTGGAGGTCCGGAGAGCTCGGACGAGGTCGATGAAGTTTGGGACCTCCAGGAACCTCTTCCTGGTTTGAATCGAGCCCAGATGGGCTCCTTTCTTCGTTTGACCTGCATAGGAAGAACCGGGGGAGCGGGGGCTATCTCCTCGACCCCGGGTTTTGAAGTTCTATCGCAAAATGGAGTGAGGCGGAGGAGCTCCGTCGATAGGCGGAGGGGGAGCTCCGATTCGCAAAGACCAGAGGTACTTGGTTGAACAAAGATGATAGATAGATGGAGAATGCGATAGGGAATGAAGTGGGGTGAACGTGGTGGTCGGAAACGGTCGAGATCACGGTGAAGAAGTAGCCGGAGCGGAGCTCCGACGAACTTTGATTTTTCGATTTTATAAGCTAATTAAGTAAAGACTAAACTAATAACAGGAATGAAAAGCTAACACTAAAATCTACCTAAAATACAATAAAAGGGCAGCTCTTATACCTGGGGGCCACCAGGGAGCAGGACGGACGCCGGAGCTCCACCGCATCAAAATCTTCCCTCCTCTGGCCGATTCAAGTCGCTGCGATGCTCCCCCTGTCACGAGGAACCTCCCAGGATCGAAATCAGGGCTTTTGGGTGGATTAAATTGGCCAAATTTGAGGAGGGGGGCGAATCTTCTTATTTATAGACATTGGCCTGGAGCCTTATTGACCGGCGTTTATTGATTAATCCAATGAGTATCGTCTTGATCTAAGATATCGACGGGCATCAGCGATAATCAGGGATGATTTCTTGTGAAGAAAGCGAGCTCGATCGATGGACGAGATGCCCGTAAAAAAGGGAAGAAAACCGAGGAAAAGACACTTCTGGCGCGCCAGGTCCCGGATGGGACAGTTGACCGGGCGGTCAACAAAGGTCGCGCCCTCATTGGTCCACCTAGGACGCTAGAGGACAAAATAGGGGATTTTGCTCGAAATTGATTTATTTGACATAATAAATGATTTTATTATTTTTTTCTTATAAAATAAAAAATGTGTATTATTTTATGTAGTATTTATTTACGATTTTTATTGAATATTTTGAAGTGTTTTATTATAGTTTTATTTTAATAATGTGTATATGCATGTATTTATATGTATTTTGTGTATTTAATTTTTATTATTTTTATTTAATTTTATTATTTTATTATCTTATTTTATAAATTTATAATTTATTTTTGTGAGTGTGAGGGTATTTTTATTTAATTTTTATGAGTTTATTTTCATTTTTAAATAAATAGGGATATGTATATGTAGGTATACTTGTAGGTCTTTTACCTATATATTATATATACTTTATTTATTTAATGTATTTGCTTGGTTTTTATTTTAGATTTATATTTTTGATATATTATGTAAAATATGTACAACATTATAAAAATATGAGAAAAGAAAATAATTAAAGAATGTTTTCCCTTTTTATTTATGTACATATTGGATCATAGGTATTTTGCCTACTCTCTTGCATAGACTTATTTTATTTTGTAAATCCCCTTTGTTTTATTCTAATTTCAGTGTGTTCATGTATTATATACATTATTTACAAAATTCTAAAAATATAATTTGATAAAAATAATGGACAATGAATAAATTGAATATTTTACTCAGGCAGGTTGCACAATGAAGGCCAAAAACCTAACTTTTGCAGATGGACTCCAAAAATTATGAAACCAATTTTATTAAATAGTTCTTGGAAAGCTATATACAATTAAAGGTGAGTTTGGGTGATTTGGAGTCTTTATTTGCAAGATATGGGTCTGTGAAGTTGAGATTTTGGCTTTTTATTCTGTGTATAAAATGTACACTGAATATTATTTTTACACAAACTCAATTTTGTATTTTTATTTACATGTTATCTACAACTTTCATGAACAAAGTGTCTTTATTTGATGAATGAATAAATATATACAAAATAGGTGTCACAAATGCATAAATAAATGCATGAATAAATGAGGTATTTATTGTACACTGGCCCTTATCTCCCCCTACTTTATTCCTTGTCGACCAATTCCATGTTGGCCTTGGTCTCGGGGTTTGGGTCTTAAAATATCTGCAATATTTTATTCCTTTTTCTTTTCTTCTCTTTATTCTATAATTTTGGCATTAAAAACCTTATTTAATGTATAATTAATACAATGAATCATGAATGCTATTATGTACAAATTGATGCTATTTACATGCATTTGTTGGGGTTTTTGAGGCCAAAATGATAGAATAAAGGTGATGAAATGGAGATTCATCAGAGGGGTAAAATTAGAAATCCTCATCTTCTTCCTCATGTTCTCAAAACGATCATCCCCAAAATTGACAATCAACCGCCTCGTGCTCCTCCTCCTTCGCCCCCGCCCTATGTCACTTCTCCAAGTTCATCATCATTGGTAGTCGGAGAGAGGACAAAGGTCATCTACGATTGTTATCCTTGATGCAATCAGAGTCTCTTGCTCCAAGGATGGGGAGGAGGAGGGGGCAGACTGAGGCGGAGGAAGGATGGGCGGAGGAGGGGGAAGGCTCGGGGCGGAGGAGAGGACAGGGCTAAGGAGAGGGGAGGTTGGAGCGGAGGAGGGGGCAGGCTGGGGGCAAAGGAGGATGGAGGTTGGGGGCGGAGGAGGTCGTAAGTCTGGGAGGAGGATGAGGGGCGGAGAAGGAGGGAGGTTGGGGGCGGAGGAGGAGGGAGGCTGGGGTCGGAGGAGGTCGTCGACTTGGGAGGAGGATGAGGGGAGGAAGGAGGTCATCAGGAGAGAACTGCAGGTGGAGGGCGACCAGCTGGGGTGGGGGAGGAGTTCCAAGCGGAGAGGGAGGAGGAGGAGGTTGGGGGAGGAGGAAGAGGATGGGGGAAGAGGAGGAAGAATAAGAGGATGAGGAAGAGGGTGAGAAAAGACCAGTGAACCCTTTTTTTACATTACTTCTGCTTATGTCCTCGAAGTTAACGTCTGTTTGCATTGTGGGTGGACATCAACTAAAACAAGGGGTACAAGTGATAGAACGACAAGAAGTCGGGGGTACAATTGATATTCTCAAAAAGTAAGGGGGATAACTAATATTGCAATGTCTCGGAGGGGCGCAACTAAGAAAAACCCTAACCAAAATGATACAGAACAAGCAAACAAAATTTAACAAGTGTATGAGTGATCTAAGTAGCTAATTCTCTCCCTATTTCAGCAAAGACATCATCTAGTGGTGGGGAGGGGAATGGGTATGAACCTTTGATCACATGATGACCCATTTAAAGGGATGGAAATTGAGTCATTACTCATTAAGGACCGATTGCAGGGATAGAGTAGGGGATATGCCAGGTTGCACTAGGATATCCTAACAATCAAACGAACACTTAAGGTATTATTTTTCTTTATTAACTCATTTTTGCAATGTATGCTTTCATGTCTTGAGTATTACTTTGTAGTCCTCATTTCTTTGTCTTTCTTTAGCCAACTCTCCTCTCAACCTTTTTCTATTGATACATGTCTTCATTTGCCTCCAAACAATCTAGCGATATTGACTCGAGCACCAATGTTACAAACATGACAAGGACACTCTTTAGGACATAAGTATTTGAAAACATCCTTCAATGTTACACTACAAGAAAACAAGCCGTGGCTACAAACAATGCCCACAGATGTCTTGTGGCTGCAGAATTGGGCTCTGGCCACAACACGTCGTGGCCTGTAGCCGTAGACACAAGTCTTGTCACGAGAGTTCTCTAACCACGAATATGTCGTGGCCACTACAAGTAACCACAGAAGTTGTTGTGGCCACAATTCTTGCATGAATGTCCTCCTTACATCATTGAAGACTTTGGTCATGGAATTGTAGCTGCGAGAAACTGACAGTCACGTAATTATCATGACCACAAATTTCCGTAGCCACATTCTGTGATCACAACTCATTTTTCTTGTAGTGTTATTTTAGGAAGATATCACTGGATTTAGGAACTCTTCAATACACTCTTCAAGAATAACATACCTAGGCAAGGGCGGAATCAAGAATTTTATTAACGAGGGACCGAGTATACAACTATTATGTATGCTTAGAAATGGAAAAATCATCGTATTTTCAAATGATATTTTTAAATAGAGTTGGTATTTTTAAAATAAACCTCTTTCAATTTTGATAAACTAACCATTCAAATATGTTATTAAGGTTAGATTTTCAAATAAATTATTATTTTCAATGGTGATTTTTAAAATTTAATAAATCTAGTAATTTAATTCTCTCTAATTCCGCCTGAAAAAGGCTAAATTATCAAGTGAAGTTTCAAAACAAAAAGTTCACGGTTAAAATGAAATAGTAAATTTTTTTTATTTACAAGGAGTACTAGAAATAATAGAAAGATAAATGAACTCAAATGCAATTTTATATCAAACTATACTTATAATTTTGATACTTTGGATTTGATTGGATAAACTATATAAAAAAAGTAAAATTGAGGGAGGTAAGATTCAAACCCTGGTCTCCAAAATAATAACAACTTTACTCCACCACTTAACCATTAAAGGATCTTATAATCTTTCTCTAGAAACATTATTTAATCAATATACAAACAAGAAGGGGCCATATCAACTTGATGCTAAATTCTCGAAGGGTGACTTTTGGCTAGAAAAAGTAACATTTCTGGGTCATGTCATATCCAAGCAGTGTAAAATCTTAATACACTGTACAAGCAGTATATAATAATCAAGTAGGGGCCTTGGCCACCCATGACATATATTAGTTCTGCCCCTGTCTCATATTCTAATAATGTGGGAGATAGTAAATGTGATCAATCTATCAACTTAAGACAAATGATTTTTTAATCTAATGGATGGTAAAACTTTGGTTTGAATTTATATAATTATGATGGCGATTCAACTTGAATCCATTATATTTGAAAGTATCAAACCAAGCACATTTAAATAACATGATGCTAAACAATAACAATACATACGGAACTTAAAATATATTTCATATAAATAGCATAAAATGATTATCATCGTAAAATGCTTCTTAAGCTATGTATTTATAATGAATCCATTCTAGTAGTAGACATGACTAACGGTCGCATCTAAGCCTGGGCAATGGGTCGGGTATCCAATGGGCTTGTGGATACCCGCAGCTCGTTAAGGTTAGACTTGGGTATTGCTTTAGAATTTCAACCTAAAAATACCCAGGCCTAGCCCAACATGCAACTAGATGGGCATGAGCTTGGGTATCGATAATTTTATTTGCAAGCATACTTCAGTTGATTGGTTCGAAAAGCATTTATGATTTTTTAATGTAATAGCATATATAAAGTATATATTATCTCAAATTTTATAATTTAGAATGTAATATTATAAATAGCATATACACATGTCCAAATAATAATAACAACAACATACTCAAAATTCAGATTTTATATGTATTGATAATATAACATATATGGTAGATTTTTGCTCATATCTATTCTAATGATTATATTTCTATTTCAAGGAAATACATTTATTGATATAGTTATAATGGATGATTGGTAACATCACGGACTCATAGCCTCAATACTTTCCTATTTTAATTTAATTAACAAAATACATTAATCAATGCACTATTTTAGAGGTAACTAATTTTCATTCCTCTGTTACTTAATAAGCGTGTGGGATAAATGGATGGGATTTAACTTTTAAAATGAAGTCAAGCCCCATTATAAGTAGGCTAAGCCTAGCTCAAAATTAAATGAGCATGCGTGGGTTTGTACTCTACATTTCGTAGGCTAGATGGACTTTTATGCATATGTAAATGGGCTGACCTGACCCAGCATGATGCCTATGCATAGTCGCATTGCAAATGTATCAATATCTACTACTCTTTTATGAATATTGGGTTCATTAATTTAATGTTAAAATTTTAATTGAATTCCTAGGCAAAACACCAAGAAAAACACATATAGTCATAAAATAACAAAAATAATTAACAAAAATAATACTTGCAATAAAAGTTGATTAATTACATATAATTATATTGGTCCTCTAGTTTGACAATATTTTACCATTCTTAGATCGATTGCTTAATTGACTTGGGCTCTCAACCGATTGAGGAGCTCAACCTTATTAGTCACTCGATCACTCTTATGGACTTATTAGCTGTTGAGAAAATGCATCTTTCATATTTTAGGATCTTAACCAATTGGACTTAGAAAGCATATTTATTTTTAGATTGTTGAAGGATTGGGTGGACTAAATCAGACCCTCGGTTAGATGATCAAGTGAACACGCTAAAATACTAACTGGTGAATCCACAATTTATCTACTTATTCATTAATTTTAGCTCATTTCCCAAGGTAATTCATTCAATAAATACCTTTAAAAAACATAAATAAACAGTTGACATGTTGTATATAATAAGGACTAGCTGTTGTATATTAAATTCCTAAGAAAAGCCATATCTTTATCATGTATATATTCACAAGTATGTTGACCTAACTTTACCTATTTTTTAATTAATTTAAACTAACTCCAAATCAAATAAAAAGAACTCTATTATGTCCATATTACTAACATTAACAAAGGAAAAATCACAGAAAAATACTAACATACATATGTGCAAGAAAGCCAAACCCTAATTCACAAACAAAAAGCCATAAAAGCAAATATTTCTCAAATACAGTCTCCGATGAACCTGTATTCACTTTTGAATTAATGTACAATCAAATTCTCATGCTAAATCAAAAGAATTGAAGTTCATATGTGAAGTTTGGGGTTTGTGTCCTAATTGTATATTGTAATTATTTACTTTCACTTGTCATTTTATGTACATAACTAGCTCTTTTTAATTTAGTTATTTTTCATTTATTTTGTTTGATTTACTAACTTAGGACATAATTTATGTCATAATTGTATATTGTAATTATTTACTAACTTTGACTTATTTTCTTTGATTTGAAAAAAAATATAAAAATGTTTGAAAATAAACAAATTTTGAACTGAGGTTTTATCCCTAACACATGCACTTCACACAAGACTTGTATATTAGACTACTTGATTTGGAGCGACTCTTGACTCCAAGTCGCATCATTCTTGTTACTTAAGATATTATGACATACTTACTCAAACTCCATGGTTTGAAGATACACATTCTATATCGCATGTAGAATCTCTAGGCTTAAAACAATATGACTTGCACTATACACGTACGATTTGCATACTTCTCATGAAGAGTCATTGTTTCGCCTAAGGCACTAGGATTTGAGAACTTAAATTGGGACTTGATTTGAAGACAATAGAGGATGGGAAGGAGTCATGAATCACCTCATGAAACCTGAGTGTCAGCATCAATGTTTTGAAAATCGGATCGGACTGGCCAGTTGAACCGATCCAACCGGTGAACCAGGCCTGGATCGGTCCGGTTAACCAATTTATGTCGGTTCGATTTAATTATTCAAATTTTAATTAACCAGTCTGGTTCAATCTATTTTTTTGAGCTTGTTTAACCAGGTTCAACCGAAGTTGAACCACATTTAATTTTCAAATTATTTAAAAATGTTGCTATTAGTGGGAGTCGAACCCAAAACCTTTAGTTATATATTTCAAACTTCTAACCAACTACACTAACACAATGTTTTGAATGTATTGAGTTTTTAATATAATTAAAATATTATCATATTATAGAGCACCTAGTCCAAGTAATATATATATGATATGTATGACATTTGATTGTGTATAAGAAAAATACTTTATGTATAGTGTTAAAATATATATACATTATCTATGTAGTTTATTTATATTTTAAGTATATTTAAGTGTATATTATATATATTATATTTCATTTCAGTTTGACTAGCTGGTTCAACCACTTTTTTTCACTGGTCTGGTTTAATCTGATTTTAAATAATGATGATGTCATCATCCAGTTGAACTGGTTTGATTACATGGTTCAACCCATCCGACCATTTCAGTAAGATTTCCAGTTCGGTGTCCGGCTCAGTTTCAAAAACATTGGTCAGCACATAATCAATATGGGGACAAGAATCTTTTGTATTTCCTTGATTTGACCTAGGTGCCGATATGTGTAAATACCTGATAACTTGTGGATCAATATGCATCAACTTATTAAGAGATAAGGAGCTACCAGACCCATGATTATGTTATCAAAGAAAAATCTCAAAATTCCAAAAAAAAATCTATTAAGAGAGCTTGAATCTGGCGAGCGCTCCTGATCTTTTGAGAGTCTACTTGGACCAAGCGGAAGGAGGCCACAACATCATCTCTTCCCAATGCTATTAGTCTACTAAATAAGAGTCGTGCGGGCATGAAAAATGGGTCATGCATTGTAAATGCTACAAGTCTAGGTGCAGAAGGTATAATAAATACTCAAAAAAAGCACACCCTGGTGCATCCGAGAAAAACAAGTGTAGACGGTTCAAACTTCTTGACAAACATATTGATCCACACCAAAAACATACAAGTGTGTGTTTTGTCATCCAAGTGATTCTGTTTTCCAATGAGCTGAGAGAAGAATAAGACACGATCCTACTCGATCCATAACTGACCTTCCATAGTCACATTTTTTAGTTTGACAATTAAAGAGACCATGAATTGAGGTGAAACTTGACTTTGAAACTAGAGCTGAGGATTGGGTTCTTAAACTTGCCTCTTAGACTAGAACCTTGAGAGAAACAAAGACTGTACATTTGAAGCTGTGAGATCAACACTTAATGTCATACATGTTATATTATATGTACTTAGGGAAAGGCTGAAATATCAGAGAGGTTGAGTTCTTTTTGGGGTAAGATTTGATAGTGACTTAGAATCAGAGAGTCATCTAAAACTTGTGGCATGAGTGCCAAGTCTTGTTCTGTCACATACACAGTTAAGGATTTAATCAAAGTTGTGCCCTCAAATAATTAATTGCTCAGGGATGAGCAATGGTTAAGTATAGGGGGTGATGACGCCACAATTCATCTAACTTATACATTAATTTTATCTCATTACTCAAGGCAATTCAATCAATAGACCTCTTAAAATATATAAATAAACAGTTGATATCCTGTATATAATAAAGGCTAATTGTTGTTCATTAAATTCCTAAGAAAAAAATCCTATCTTGATCCTATATATATTCACATGTATGTTAACCTAATTATACCTTTTTTTTTATTTTACACTAACTCCAACTCAAATAAAATCAATTCTATTATGTACATATCCTTAACATTAATAAAGAAAAAATCACAATGAAATATTAACATGTGTGTGTGCAGCAAAGCCAAGCCGTAATTCGGATACTAAAGGTCGTCAAAGCAAATATTTCTCACGTACAGTCTCCTACGAACCCATACTTACATTTAAATTAATGTACATTCAAATGCCTACAAATTAATACTAAATTCAAAAGAATTGGATTTTATATGTGAAGTTTGGGTTTTGCGTCCTAATTGTATTTTGTGATTTTTTTACTAACTTTGACTTGTCATTTTATGTATACAATTTACCCTTTTTAATTTGTTTCTTTTTTCATTTGTTTCTTTTATTTGTGTTTTAATAAAGTGTATAAAAATCCAATTTCAAAATACTATAAAAATAAAAGAAAACACAACATTACGAGTCTGTATATAGAGTATGTACATAAGTCCTTTTTATTTTATTGTTTTATTTCTCAATTATTAAAAATCCCTCCAGAAATTAGACTAATGTGTAAATATTTTTTATTCTATTTTATTTCGATTTTTTATTAAATTAAAAATCATAAAAAAAGTGTAAAAATCATAAAATAAGCATAGAATACCACCAAAAAATGAGTTGTGCAAATGACATTTTTTATCTTGGTTGGTGAAAGTTGTAGATATCGTTGGGACAAGCAACTTTTGTGAAGGAAGTTTTTAAATTTGAGTCCTCTACTATTTTATTTTGACTTTTATTTATTTTTTACTCTGAATTTTACGGGACCAACATGTGATACATGTCCCCTACTTTCTAGCCTGAGCCCACTTATCCAATGGTCATTTTTTATTATTTTATTTTATTTTATTTCTTTCTTTTCTCTCCCCTCCACGTGGCTCACCAGTGCCCTTCGATCCAAGGCAATCGGAAGGTAGAGACTTCATCTCCTACCACGAACATGGCACCCCCCCCCCCAACAAAAACTGACACCCTCTCAATCATGTGCTCTCCATCTCTGCCTCTCGCATACGCCATGCCTCATTTTGACGACTAGGCTTCAACCCTCATCCTCTCCGCAACCACCATGAAACCTATCTGTCTCTCAACAAAACCCCATTCTTGCCCCCTTCCTTCAGCATCTTCCTTTACATGAAAAGAGAAGCATCCAGCTCCTGTTGTGTCTTTGGTATCAGAGTTGACATAGCAAGTCGAGCGACGACAAGGACTATCTTCGATGTGATCCAAGAGGAGCATCACTGCATGTTGCAGTTGTTCTTTCGTAGTTGCCCAGCTCAGGCTATGTAGAGCCCTCGAGCGACGACCGGTGCCCGATTGAGTACCTCCCTTAGCATTTTCCTCAATTCCCATCAGGTATAGTCCTCATTGATCTTCTTTTTTTCCTTTCTGCTGCATCTTCCCCCTTCTCCTATCTCTAGATCTTTTCTCCAGAAATCTCCTTCTTCTGTTGTGGTCTCCAACCAAATCAAAATCCCCTCCAATCCATCTTGGATCTCACTCAGATCTGACTTTCAATTCATCCACCTTCCTCACTTCGCATAGGACTTCACACCATCTCATTTCCATTTTTTTTCTTGTCTTAATAATCATCAACATCCAAGCTTGTTGGTTCGAGCATCCCTCTTCTTGTTCTTGCAGGCATTCAAGACCACAACACATCAACTCCCGTCGAACCACTTTGTGCTATTGTAGACTAGTTTTGATCGAGAACCCTTGTGTGTAAGGAGAACACAGAGGAGTGGTTCAAATTGCAGCGTCATTTGATCACCTTTCCGTTGCTAGAATATCGTAGTCAGCAGCCCCCCATGCATTCCGTTTTGGAGAACAACTCTCCCAGAGCATTCAAAAGATAATAAGCAGTGGCAGCTACTGTCGCTCTTCTCTCGATCGTTTTCCAAATGACGAGGAACTAAGAGCGAAATTACTGAGACATATTGCTTCGATCCATCACCGTCAAAGCAGCAGAACAACCTTGTCTCCTCTGTCAATCATCTTCGAATCCGGAAATTCTATTGAGCTCAATCCGTTCCATAAACCTCATGTGTTCCTCGGCAGATCAAACCCCCTTCATTGAGTTGATCTGAAGCTACAACAACACAGCCTCGAACGTCTATCGGAGGATTCGACGGGAATATTCGTGCATTTGGGTTGGACGAGTGAAGTCCGGCAACCAACCACCATCGAGTATGTTGGGGAATGACACACGAAGGAGTATGTATCCCCTAATCTGTCCTGCAGCAAAGATGGCGCAACAAAAAATATAGGTTCCCCACTCGGGAACCAAATGGCAATAATGACAAGAAATCACACAAGCAACCACACGAGACAAAGATTTCTATGTGGAAACCCTTAATCGATGTGAACAAGGGAAAACCCACGAGGCAAGACTGACAATGATTCCACTATGGTCAAGTGAAGCTAATGTTCTTTCGATTTTTTGCCCAACAAAACCGAGATACAAGCCACAAGCACAATGGATAGTTCTTCAACAAGTAGCTAATTATCCTAGGGTTCCAAAACATGCTCAAATCCAAGAAGATGGAGTGGCTTCCTTATGGGCTCCCAGATGGAGACCCAAAATGATGGCTCGACTTCCTTGAGGTCGTTCCCAACGACATCTTGCTTCTACCAAACTTGAGCTTGCCCAACTGCTGCTCCAAACCCAAATCCGTAGCTCCCAACGGTCCGAGCTGTTGCTACCCTAGAGCACGAACTCAGCCTCTCTTTCGCTCTCCCGCGTGTGTGGAGGAAGACGGAGAAGATTCCAAAAGGAAATCCTCACTGCAGAGTACATTTTCTGGAATGGGGTCGAAGGGTTTTTGGAGTAGTCAATGTTCTATGTTTGTTGCAGGGAAAGGGTAGCCAAAGGGGACACAACTTGCATGAGAAGTTGCAAGTGTGTCCATGTAAAAGTGATAAATAGTTGCAGCCCAAAGGTGGGACTAGATGTAAAATACTCAACAACCTCCCCCTCCAGTCCCAACGAGGAGGTATCGCCCAATGATGGTGCATGGAGAAGTGACACCGCTAAGCTCTCTATAGAGCTAAAGCTTGTCACTAGTGACTGCCTTAGTCAACATGTCTGAGGGGTTCTCGTCAGTGTGAATCTTCTTCAACATGAGCTGCTTCTGGTCAATTGCATCCCTCAGCCAATGGTATCTCCCATTAATGTATTTTGTGTGAGCATGGTGCATGGTACTCTTGCTCAAGTCTAAAACGCCATGGCTATCACAAAACACAACCAGCCCACTGTCATCCAATCTAAACTCACAAAGAAAGCATTGTAGCCACAACACTTCTTTCCCAGCCTCTGCTGCTGCTATGTATTCTGCCTAGATAGTCAAGAGAGCAACACATTTATATAGCTTGGATTGCCATGATATGGCTCCCCCTGTAAAGGTGAAAATGTAGCCCGAGGTAGATTATCTCCGGTCTATGTCTTCTGCCATATCTGCATCAATGTAGCCATAAAGTTTGGGATCTGACCTCCCAAACACAACTACACAAGACACATACTTGAGGTCCCTCTCAAGTATCTCAAGATCTATTTCACTACCTCCCAATGGTCCTTCCCCGGATTGAACATGAATCTACTCACCATGCCCACTGCATGGGTTATGTCGGGTCTAGTGCAAACCATGACGTACATAAGGGTCCCAATTGCGGACTGGTATGGGATCTTGGCCATCTCTGTTTTCTCCTCATAAGTAGAAGGACATGATTCTTTGGTCAGCTTAAAATGAGAGGCTAAAGGCGTGCTGATAGGCTTTGCATTCTTCACGTTGAACCGCTCCAACACGCGCTCAACATAACTTTCTTGTGACAACCACAACATGCGCTTCTTCCTGTCCCTTGTAATATGCATCCCAAGGATGTATCTTGCCTTGCTAAAATCTTTCATCTCAAACTCTTTGGAGAGTTCTCTATTGAGTTTCGCAATCAAGTTGGAATCATGACCTGCAATCAACATATCATCCACGTAGATCAAAAGAATGACGAACCTGTTATGGGAAGACGACGAACATAAACACATGGATCGGTTGTAGTCCTCTTGAAGCCTTGCTTTTCCATGAAAGCATTAAACTTCAAGTACCATTGTCTCGGGGCTTGCTTCAAGCCATGGAGACTCTTCCTCAACCTGCAAACCATGTGCTCTTTCCCTTTCTCCTGAAATCCATGTGGTTGCTCCATGTAGATCTCTTCTTTTAAATCATCGTGAATAAAATGCCATCTTCACATCCATCTGCTCCAGATCAAGGCCCATGCTAGCAACAAGTCCTAGCACCATTCTCACTGAGTTCATCTTCACCACAGGGGAGAAGATCTCATCATAGACCACTCCTTCTTTCTGACTGAGTCCTTTCACCACCAATATGGCCTTGTACTTGACATGTTTGCCACCATCATCGGACTTTAGCTTGTAAATTCATTTGTTCTTCAAGACTCTCTTTCCCTTAGGAATCTCGACAAGGTCAAAAGTGTGATTTTTCTTAAGAGATAACATCTCTTCATTCATTGCATCGTGCCAATGATCCTTGTTCTTATGCATATGTGCCTCCTCAAAAGTGTATGGATCACATGCATTTGTAAGCATCACATATCTGGAAGTGGGGTAATGGGATGATGGCTGGCGTGTCCTCTCAGATCTCCTGACCTGAGGCTCTGCTGTGTTTGCATGTGAATGTGGTTGCTTCCCCTGCCCTAGGTCCCCTGGACCTGCATCAATGGGATCTGCATCTGGCTCATATGGATCTAGCTACCCATCCTCTCCACCTGTACCTTGTACTGGAGAGGGACCTATTTCCTCATCACTATCATCGTCCATGGAAATCTCATCTGCATCATTACTCCCAGTGTTGTCCTCAACTAAGGTCTGATTCTTATAGAAGATGGCATCCCTGTGTCTGGTGACGGTCTTCTTCCTTGGATCCCAAAGATGGTATCCAAACTCCTGATCTCCATATCCAACAAAGATACAAGGCACTGCATTGTCATCTAGCTTCTTCCTTTGCTCCTTGGATACCAACGCATAGGCTTTGCATCCAAACACCCTCAAATGAGCATATGAGAGGTCCTTTCATGTCCAAACATGCTCTGGAATCTGGAAACCCAAAGGAACCGATGGAGATCGGTTGATTAAGTAACATGCGGTGCAAACCGCCTCAGTCCAAAAGGTCTTGGGAAACTACGTTGTCTTCAGCATACAACAAACTCTCTCAACAATGGTCATGTTCATCCTCTCAACAAGACCATTGTGTTGGGGTGTGCATGGCTCTGTCCTCTCATGCCTGATGCCATGCTCTGCACAGTAGCCTTGAAATCTAAGGGAGTGTACTCTCCCCCATTGTCTGTGCGTAAACATTTCAGCAATTTTCATGTTTCATGCTCAACCATGGCATGGAATTTCTTGAAGCAATCAAATACATGATCCTTCGATCTCAGCACATACACCCACACCTTCCTAGATGCATCATCAATGAAGGTGACAGAATACATATTGCCTCCCAAAGAGGTTGTGTCCATAGGACCACAGACATCCGAGTGAACCAGTTGTAGAAGATCTCTCTTCACCTTGGACCTGACTATGCATGATGCACTCCTGCTCTTCCCAACCTCACATGCATCACAAGGAGACAATGTGATGTCATTGTGGTAGGGGATCAACTCTCTCTTGCTCAGAAATGCAAGCCCTTCTGTCTCGTATGGTCAAGTCGACGGTGCCACAAGTCTGATGTGTCTGCCTCACTGATATGCAAACTACCATCCATGGCCTTCACTCTAGTCATGTAGAGTGTGCAACACAAACTGCCTCTAGACATGGTGAGAGAGCCCTTGCTTATTTTGCACTTGATGTTGCCGAACTTCATATAGTAGCCTTCATTATATAGTTGTGAACCAGATATAAGGCTAAGCCGCACATCAGGAACATGCCTCTCATTCTGCAGAGTCATGGAGCACCCAACACCAGTCTGAATAGCAATAGTACCCATGCCCACGATCTTAGAGTAACTCTCGTTACCCATCAAGACTCGTCCATAATCACCCCTAGTATAGGTGGTGAAGAACTCCCTGTGTGGAGTTACATGATAGGGGGCGGTCGTGTCAACGACTCACTCTAAATCACTCACTGTATGCAAGCACCGGTCCTGAATGGTGAGAATTGCCTCTTCTACATTGTCATCTGCCACAACTGCAGCTACGTTCCCATCTTCATTTTTTTGATTTTTCTTGGCTCCAGCTTGCTTTCTCTTCCAAATTCTACAATCTCTCGTCTAGTGACCGGGCTTCTGGCAATGGTGACACTTTCCTCTACCCTTGGACTTGTCTCTGGATTGCTGCCTTTCTTGTGACTTTCCTTTGCTATTGGATCTTCCGACTGCATACACGTGAAGAGGAGGATGCATCTCACGAAGAGTGACGCCTGATCTCCTCATTCAGGAGGCTACCCTTGACCATGGGCATGGTTAACTTGCTATCCTTCGCAGAATTGCACACAGTGACTACTAGTATCCTAGTTGTCATACAATGAACCCAACAAGAGAAGTGCCTGCAACTCATCATCAAGTGCATGTTGGACATGCGAGCCCACTGTGGGCCATTATGCAATAAATGTTATTGCGAATATCATTCCTTATATGAAATGAATACTAGCCAATTTGCATAATAGGTCCCTTAATGCAATTAGGGTTACTCTACCATGGCCATCTTGATGATCATACATCTGTTGATTCGGTTATTGAATCATAGAGGTTGGTGCTTGGATGAATATCTAAAGAGTTAGATTGAGGACTCATCAAGCACCGTCAAATGATTATTGAGAGATGATCTCCAACCTGAGTAGGAGATGGCAATCCTTTCTCATTTAGGCTCATATCTGACCGACCTCTTGATGCAGGTCCTCTGCATGGGAATAGATATTCGGAGGTGTCAGATTAATTGAGTCAAAGGGTTGACTTAACGAGATCGAGATAACCAATTACCTATGTTAAATGCTGTCACAACATAGGCACACATACTCTAACTAGAGACAGATATGTTAATATATGCCTGGGTGTGTACATTTGGCAGACCAATAGGTTGATGACATAATCAAGGTCTATACACCGGCGAGCTGGTGTGCATGTAAGGACATATGAGTAATACGATCTCTCAAAGGGATCATACATGTTCACATGTGAATCGGAAGACATGAACTCACTCATGAGGTATTGGGACTGATCAAATTCCGTGCATGGTCGTCATTCTTTGGAAGCATGACAAGAATTTGAAGGTATGATATATGCTTTGGGAAAGCATACGATCAATACCAATTCCCGCTGACCAAGATTGAGAAACTTGGTGATCAAACCCTGAAGATGACAGTGTAAAATTGATCTATATCTTCAGGATGATCATAGGTCTTCCAGTATGCAGGATGTACAGGTGTTGGGAATACCTGAGGGTGATGTGATCATAAACTATTGTATAACCATGGCGCTTCCATTCTGAGGGAGTGATGAAACAGGTTTGGATTTTAGTAACTCCTCTCAGTAGAGAAGTGACCTAATCTTAGTCCATGTATTGGACATTGATATGAATGAGATTCAGATGCAATGAGAAGATTATGTCTACGGCCTTGATTCAAACAAGCATATGTGGGAGGTCCATGAGATCTGGATTTGAGATATGAACTAAATATCCAAGTCACTATGCGTGGAACAATACAATTGCCATGTCCTTATCTCCAAGTATCTACGGAGAAAGCGCATTATTCTTGAAAGGGTTCAAGAATAATTCCATAGTTGAATCATATCTAAGCATTGAAAGATTGATAATTAAATGTGATTTAATTATCTTTATGCATGTGGATAATTATCCAATATAATTAAATGTGATTTATATAATGTGAATAAGAATAATGTGGATAAAAATATCCAATTATTCATAATATATTATAAATGTGATTTATAATGTATTTGATAGAGCTAATTATGATTTATATTTGTCGATTAATTATTGGTGTGAATTGGATTCACATTGTATAATTAATTGAAAATGTAAATTATTTTTTGTTTTGGGTTGTGAATATGATTCACAAATTTCCAATGGTAAGATTGCAATATTCTCAAAATTAATTATGAATTATTTTTCTAGAATAAATCACAACAAAAGTTGTTGGAAAATATGAGAGATTTTCATGGAGATATGCAATCTCATGAGATTGCATGAGATTGCCTCCACCATGGAATCATGGTGGACGGCTACCAAGTCCCACAAGGAAATTGGTAGCCGTCCTACCTATTCCATGTGGATATGTAATCTCCATGCTAATCTCTCCATATTTGATTGATTTAATTTAGGATTGAATTGTATTTGATTTATCAAATATATTTAATGTAAATTAAATTATTAGTTGTTGGTTTTTTACCAACAACAATCTTGACCATTGGATTAAACACAAATCAACATCATCCATTGATTTGTGTGTCTCATGGATTGTGATCCATGGACTCCCAAAACCCTATAAATAGAGAGGCATGCCTTGCTCTCTACGGTTATGCTATTGAGATACAACAAGCTCTCTCTCCTCCCACATGCCAACTCTTCTCTCTTCTCCATTGGTGGCCGTCCACCAAACCCTAGAGGAGAAAATTCGTCGTCGCTTCGCCACCGTGCTGTCACCTCGACGTTCCTCGATTCTCTATCTTCTTTGGAGTGCTTTACTCACGAAGAAGGTGTTCGATCTCGTACGATGAGATCAGGAGTTCACCGTGCTTGGATCAACTTCTTGGATTGTGAGGATCACGCGACTCATCCCCGCGCTCGCAAGCATCTTCTCCGACGATCCGACTTGAGACAGCAGGTCTCTTTTCGTAGAGACTCGATCAACTATGCTACAAGAGGTATTCCTTTATACTTGATGTGGTTTTAGATGAAACGGTCCAAGAATCATTCTTGGATCATTTGGTTTCATCACATGAAAATTTTTTAAATTCTGATGTATAGAACAACTAGTACGATTAGTCGTTCTTCATCGTATTCGATACAATGCTCACGCTTCCATGATGCGCTTGAGGATTATCCTATATCCTTCAAGTGGTATCAGAGCCTTATATCGAAGGTTTTGGATACGATCCGTAAACCTAGGACGACTTGGGTTCGTTAAGGTTGCAAAAGTTTTTATCGCATTTCATTTTCGTACATCTATTTATTGATAAATTCGGCCCTGTTTAAAATATTTAAACACGAATTAATCGCTTGGATTTTGTTTCCCATTAAATAAGGAAACCATAGGATCTGAGTTTACGTAATTTGGATTCCGTTTGCTCGATATATGGTCGTTTTAATGAACATGTATTCACTGTTGCGGGAACTGCGAATCTTAATATGATTAATGAGTTAATTATTGGTTTGATGCGCCTAGAAATGCGTAAAATATCACTTAGGTCCTATCATAAATCAAATTAGCAATCTTTGGAAATTGATTTTGCATAATTTGGATTTGATTTGATTGAGATATGTTAATTTTAGTAAGTATGGGTCATGGGTCACTGCTGAAATTACATTCCTAATCAAGAGTCATGTGATTGTCAATTAATGAAATTAATTATTAATTTCCTGAAATAATTATGGAAAATATTTGAGAAATATTTAATGATGATTATTTATTTAATTGACTTGGCCTCAACCAATAAAATGATTAGATTTGATCTAGATCATAATTGGAAACACAATCAACAATCAACTTGCTTGAATAGGATTGGGAATTTGGTTAGCAAATTTCCTTATAATCAAAATTGTTTTGATTATTACTATATGTGTCATTTCGGTTGAAGAACCGATGATCATCTTAAGTACACATTGATCTATTTGGCATTATCCTTTCCTGAGGTGGATATGATATCTAGTCGGGGAGCGTTGGGGTAGCAGGTTGCACCGTGTGCAGTCTGTCCCACTCCCGTCGGTACTGGCCTTGACAGCGGGTAGGGACTCGATGATGCTGGAGAAATCAAGGTGTATATTTCTAATTATTAAAATTCGTATTAATTCGTACTTTGAGATAATACTGTATATATATATTCAAGTAAAACCAATCAAGTTTGTTGATTGAATTGGATTGATAATTGATTTAATGAGATTGAATTAATTATATCAAATTAAAACACTCTATTATGAATAGATGTGAATTTCCTTATGAAGAATTAATTATATGAATATGATTCATGATAATTAATTAAAATTTGAATATGAGGTGGAGGATCACATAAGTGACATCCATGGTCTCCCGTCAAGGCGAAGGGTTTCTGTCGCCAGGGATTGCATGTAGGAGATGCCTGTCCGAAGTGACAGCTCCTGTATGCAAGCGTATCTGGATCAGGTTCTTTGCTTCTCGAAAGAGTAAGGCCATATGCGTAGTGACCCCAATATCAGATCTTCATATTATTGGGGCGATATTGGATTGCATACAGCGAGTACTATTCCGGTTGATGGTTGGTTCAATTAACAACAGGTCAACACTACCTTAGGGATGGTGGGCTCGGGTTTTAAAGACCGAATTGGGAGATGCAAGTTGGACTTGCAATGCGAAATGTGTTCTCTCTTCTCTTTATTGGAGTCATAGATTCTCATATTGTTGGGATGGGACAAAGATAAGGAAGGAGATCCCAGATCTTGCTTGAGATATATTGGTAAGTATATCTCTTCATTGAAAGTGATTAAGGAATGAACTTTCATTGTTGACAAGGTAAGACAACTTTAATACAAAAATTCCTAAATCAAAGTAAAATATGTGTGTATATATATATATAAATATATACACTTATGCAAATTTCTTATTTCATGTAATTCTTCATTAAACCCACTCAATATTATACTCAATAATAATCAGTAAAATATCATGGATTGGATCCATGATTAAGATATTGTACTTGCAGTTGCGATGTGCGAGTTTCCTCATAAAAATGAGGAGCGATAATTAAATAGACAATAGGACTACAACCCTAGGGTTTATATGTCTTTATAGTCTTGATCTCTCGTCGAATGTACTTTGGAAGTGACATGTCGATGATGATCGTAATTGTCAAATAATCCTTATAAAATTCTAAGAAGATATTCTGGCATACATATGTGCTCTCGATATTTAATCATAAATGACGTGGTTCTATGCATCATGCAGAATGGTAGCTCTATAAGAGATGATGAATTCAAAATTGTTTGAGTACCTACCTGAACCAATTTTTTAAGAGTTTAGGTGGATGTAGATATGATGAGTGCCATCATTCTACTATCTATACTCTAGTCATTCATGAAGCTTCAGAATATTCATATTGTATGAATTGAATGAAGCATGTACAAATGTTGAAATGCTCTTATATTGAAATATTTTGAATTCAGCATAAGAGATCCTTCATCTAAAGCAATAGTTGTTTATAGATAAAGGGAGCGCAGTGGAAGCATGGGTTGGACCCAAGTAAGAAGGAAAGTCAAAGAGTTGACCGTATTTTTGTGACTTCCATATGACATCCAAATAGTTGGATGAATACCGATACTACAATAAGCTGATGTATAGATAGACTATCAAGTCTATCTAGATCCTTAGAGAAGGACTCGGATAGTACATCAGAATAATCTACATTTAATCATTGAAATTGACTTTTCATTGGATAAGATAAAAGTCTAATAATTGTATCTCATTCTTATAATAACACTTGCAATTAGTTGCATATTTATTAGAAGACTATAAATTTTGATTTTAAGGTTTAATAGTCATCCACATGGACATTTGTGCAATTATTGCAACAATCTCTATTGGATAGATGGACTTGTTATTTTCAGTGGGAGAGACCTTAGTCTTAGAGAATGTTTCTATGATCTAGATATCAGAATACAATCATTGTTTATTTCTAAATGTTGGAAATAAACATAAATTCTGTAATAGAACTATCATAAAGAGTTATGATGGAGATATTTCAGATAGTAATCTAAAATCTAGTGGACTCTACTAAATTAGAAAATTAATGAATGGTTCATTAACATTTCTAATACTGAAATTAAACCTTAAAAGATCAATAGGAGAATGAAGATCATTTGACAATGATCAGGCATCAAGCCTTGGACATTTGTTTGTTAATGTGATCAATATACTAATAAGAGATGAAACTTTAGATTGTCTAAAGGTTCAAATCTTACATACTTGTGAATATTGTATTCAAAAGTAAAAATGTTCAATACACCCTTCCTTTGAATGGTGTAAGATGTCAAGGTATTCAAGATTTCATACATATTGATGTATGTGAATCATATATATCAGAATAAACATTGTGGATATGTGATATCTATTGATGATTATTTGTGATGTGAGTTTTCTTATCTTCACTTAGAAACCTTTGAAATGTTCACAGATTTCATAATCTTGGTTTAGAACCAAAGTTTGAAGGAAGATTAAAATTTGATCTAATCTAGGTAGTCAGTACCTATTGGATGAATTCGTAGAATACCTTATAGAGATATGAATATCATTTCTATCTCACGCCTCCTAATAAACCTAAACTCAATAAGAGTTGTAGGGAGATACAATTGGATCATGTGTGACATGATATGATCAATGATTAATATTAGCATAATTATCTATTAATTTCCAAGGTATATAAGTAGTAGAGACTACAATATATATCCTTAATAAGATTCCATGCAAGTAATCTGGAATCTGGCACTGGAGAGTGCTACTTCATTAGGAAAATAGGATGGTATTGGATACCTACTTTATGACCTTGAGATTCTTAAAAGATCTCATCTATGAAAATGCGATTCTTAGAGGATGACTCTCTTGAGAATCAAGATGAAAATGAAGTAAAAGAACTCATTTAATCTTGAAAAGATAACGAGGCTCCTGAAATCGGAAACTAAAAGAATAATTGAAGATGAAACACTAATACTTCTTCAAATAAGTTTGAGGATGTATTCTATATGTCAGTTAAGTCTGAAAATGATCGGACTTCATGTGATGAAGCTCCTGAGGATCATGACAAGGAAATATGGATGTTAGCAGTAAAAGTCTAATGTATACTTCATATAATAGTGTTGTATATGGACCCTCAAGGATCCACCTATATGGGTAAGGCCCATTAAGATGTAAATGGATCTTCGGGAGAAAGAGAGAACCTAATGAGAAGGTAGAGACCTTCAAAGCACGATTCGTATCCATGAGCTACACACCGAAGAATACATCGCTAGCGATGAGACTCGCTCTTCAATGACCATGCTTAAATCCATCAGAATATAGCTAACCCTAGCTACACAACTTGACTATAGCATTTTCAGGATGTGAGTCAAGATTGTATCCCTTATGAATACCTCTTTGAGGATATTCACGTGAAGTAGCCCCATGGCTTCATGGATGAGGAAAGCAAGGTGTGCAAGCTTAGGAATTCCATCGATGGACTCATATAAGCTTCTTATAGTTGGAACATAAGATTTAATGAAATTATAAATGTTATGATTTCAGATAGATGAACCATGTGAATCTTAGTGGGAGTGCCAGTGTGTTCATAGTGCTAAATGTAGATAGTATCCTAATCATTTAAATGATATACATATAATAATAAGTGTTCTATAATTGGTTATTCCATATCTTGAGATATGATCTCAATGATACCTCTTAGATCTTAGTTCTGAAGTTGTTCAGATATTGGGACCGTCGCATTAGTGGTACACCTTGGACATATTCCATTTTCTGGAAAATTCCAAGAAAGGCTTCTTTCCCTTAAGATATGGTACTGACCTATCTAAAGAGATAACACCAAGAGTTGAGGATGTGAATGCTAAAACTGCTAGCCCTTGTGCATCAGTTTTGAGAAGCCGGGTGTATGCTAGATGTGTACAAAAGCCAGATGTCTACCATGCAGTGGGAGTAGTAAACTGTTACTAATCCTACTATGGTGATAAAACACTTGATTGCGGTAATAACTATATCTTCATAGAGGAAAAAACTTGTGAGATAGTGATCTCTAAGTCTTATCTTCAAGAAATTAAAACTTTATAGATGGAGATCTAAAAGGTCTTAACTGCAAATACCTTATAAGATAGAGATCTCCGAGAATAAGGGTATTTCTGATAAGGATAATGGAAAAATCGGTTATGATAATTATTAAGCTGTAGTGTCAAGGACACTATAACTGACAACATTGAGTATTGGCTGCATATATGCAACCTTCGCATTGGATGCGGGCACTGTTACATTGGGATATGCAAGTGCCGTAAAAGGACTTGGCATAGTCTCCTGAGAACAAAATGACTGATCGACTTACCTATCTATTTTCTAAATAAACTTTGATTATCACATGAGTGCGGGTTTAACTGATTAGCCTATTAACGGCTCTTTGGGCTAGTGGGAGATTGTTGGTTATGCGAGCCCACAACGAGCCATTATGCAAAAAATATTATTGCAAATATCATTCCCTGATCTGAAATGAAGAATAACCAATTTGCATAATAGGTCCCTTAGTACAATTAGGGTTATGTACCATGGCCATCTTGATGATCATATAGCTGTTGATTCAGTTATTGAATCATAGAGGCTGGTGCTTGGATGAATATCTAAAGAGTTAGATTGAGGACTCATCAAGCACCGCCAAATGATTATTGAGAGATGATCTCCAACCTGAGTAGGAGATGGCAATCCTTTCTCATTTAGGTTGATATCTGACCGACCTCTTGATGCAGGTCCTCTGCATGGGAATAGAGATTCAGAGGTGTCAGATTAGTTGAGTCAAAGGGTTGACTTAACAAGATCGAGATAACCAAAGACCTATGTTAAATGTTGTCACAGCATAGGCACACATCCTCTAACCAGAGACAGATGTGTTACTATATGTCTGAATGTGTACATTCGACAGACCAATAGGTTGATGACCTAATCAAGGTCTATACACCGGCAAGCTGGTGTGCATGTAAGGATATATGAGTAATACGATCTCTCAAAGGGATCATATAGGTTCACACGTGAATCGGAAGACATGAGCTTGCTCATGAGGTATTGGGACTGATCAAATTCCACACATGGTTGTCATGCTTTGGAAGCATGATAAGAATTTGAAGGTATGATATATGCTTTGGGAAAGCATATGATCAATACCAATTCCCAATGACCAAGATTGAGAAACTTGGTGATCAAAACCAGGAGATGACAATGTAAAATTGATCTATATCTTCAGGATAATCATAGGTCTTCCAGTATACAGGGTGTACAGGTGTTGGGAATACCTAAGGGTCATGTGATCATAAATGTTTGTATAACCATGACGCTTCCATTCCGAGGGAGTGATGAAACAGGTTTGGATTTTAGTGACTCCTCTCAGGAGAGAAGTGACCTAATCTTAGTCCATGTATTGGACATTGATCTGAATGAGATTCAGATGCAATGAGAAGATTATGTCTACGGCCTTGATTCAATCAAGCATCTGTGGGAGGTCCATGAGATCTGGATTTGAGATGTGATCTCAATATCCAAGTCACTTTATGTGGAACAATACAATCGTCCTGTCCTTATCTCCAAGTATCTGCGGAGAAAGCGCATTATTCTTGAAAGGATTCAAGAATAATTCCATAGTTGAATCATATCTAAGCATTGAGAGATTGATAATTAAATGTGATTTAATTATCTGGATGCATATGGATAATTATCTAATATAATTAAATGTGATTTAATTAATGTGGATAAGAATAATGTGGATAGCAATATCCAAATATTCATAATATATTATAAATGTGATTTATAATGTATTAGAGAGAGCTAATTATGATTTATATTTATTGATTAATTACTGATGTGAATTGGATTCACATTGTATAATTAATTGAAAATGTAAGGATTTTTACCGGGCAGATCCTATAAACTTTGCCAATTACCTCCACGACATTTTGTATAGCGTAATTACCCCATCGACCCTATAAATTACTCCAAGAACCCTCACGAGCTTCAAACATAGTAACCGCAGGGTTCATGGGGTAAGAGTTGGCAAGTTTACATGGTCGAGGAGGGAATTATGTTATTTCAAAGGTCGTGGAGGTAATTGGCAAAGTTTACAGGGTCTACCGGATGAAAATCCCAATTATTTTTTATTTTAGGTTGTGAATATGGTTCACAAATTTCCAATGGTAAGATTTCAATATTCTTAAAATTAATTATGAATTATTTTTGTAGGATAAATCACAACAAAAGTTGTTGGAAAATATGGGAGATTTTCATGGAGATATGCAATCTCATGAGATTGCATGAGATTGCATCCACCATGGAATCATGGTGGACGGCTACTAAGTCCCACAAGGAAATTGGTAGCCGTCCTACCTATTCCATGTGGAGATGTAATCTCCATGCTAATCTCTCCATATTTGATTGATTTAATTTAGGATTGAATTGTATTTGATTTATCAAATATATTTAATCTAAATTAAATTATTAGTTGTTGGTTTTTTACCAACAACAATCTTGACCATTGGATTAAACACAAATCAATCTCATCCATTGATTTGGTGTGTCTCATGAATTGTGATCCATGGACTCCCAAAACCCTATAAATATAGAGGCATGCTTGCTCTCTAGGGTTATGCTATTGAGATACAACAAGCTCTCTCTCTCTCTCTCTCCTTCCACTCGCCAACTCTTCTCTCTTCTCCATTGGTGGCCGTCCACCAAACCCTAGAGGAGAAAATTCATCGTCGCTTCGCCACCGTGCCGCCGCCTCGACATTCCACGGTTCTCTATCTTTTTTGGAGTGCTTCGCTTACGAAGTTGGTGTTCAATCTCGTACGACGAGATCAGTAGTTCACCGTGCTTGGATCAACTTCTTGGATTGTGAGGATCACGTGACTCATTACCGCGCTCGCAAGCATCTTCTCTGACGATCAGACTTGAGACAGGAGGTCTCTTTTTGTAGAGACTTGATCAAATACGCTACAAGAGGTATTCCTTTATACTTGATGTGGTTTTAGATGAAACGATCCGAGAATCGTTCTTGGATCATGTGGTTTCATCACATGAAAATTTTTTAAATTCCGATGCATAGAACAACTAGTACGACTAGTCGTTCTTCGTCGTATTTGATATGATGCCCATGCTTCTGTGATGCACTTGAGGATTATCCCATATCCTTTAGTGCCAATTCCATGGAGGTCAACTGGTTGATGATGCTTTGGAATCATTCAAATGCTCCGCCACTTTGGTCCCATCCTTGTATTTCAAGTTCACAAGCTTTCTAATCAAGAAAGCCTTATTAGTTGCGGTCTTCTGGTCATAGAGTTCAGACATTGTCCCACATCTCCTTTGCATTCATCTCCTCAGCCACATGATGGAGAACTGACATGTCAAGCCACTTTCAAATGGTCCCAATGGACTTTCGATTCAACTTTGTCCATTCACTTGCGGGCATGTTTTTCGGTTTGGTGCTCTCTCCCTCTACAGGATCATGGAGGTCTTTGCAATACAAAATATCTTCCATCTTGGATTTCCAAATATGTCAGTTGCTACTAGTGAGCTTAATCACCATGCCCTCATCATCTTTGCCCATATTACTCAACCTGAGCTCTGATACCACTTGTTGGGGAATGACACACGAAGGAGTATGTATCCCCTAATTTGTCCTGCAGCAAAGATAACACAACAACAAATATGGGTTTCCCACTCGGGAACCAAATGGAAACAATGACAATCAATCATACAAGCAACCACATGAGACAAATATTTTTACGTGAAAACCCTCGCTTGATGTGAGCAAGGGAAAAACTACGGGACAAGGCCAGCAATGATTTCACTATGGTCAAGTGAAGCCAATGTTCTTTCAGTTTTGGATACAAGCCACAAGCACAATGGATAGATCTTCGAAAAGTAGCTAAATATCCTAGGTATCCAAAATACCAAAACATGCTCAAATCCAAGAAGATGGAGTGGCTTCCTTGTGGGCTCTCGGATGGAGACCTAAAATGATGGCTCAGCTTCCTTGAGGTCGTTCCCAACGACCTCCTTGTTGCTCCCAAACTCGAGCTCGCCCAACTGCTTCTCCAAACCCAAATCCATAGCTCCCAACGATCCGAGCTACTGCTGCTACCCTCGAGCACGAACTCAGCCTCTCTTTCGCTCTCCCATGCACGTGGAGGAAGGCAGAGAGGATTCCAAAAGGAAACCCTCGCTGTTGAGTACGCTTTTTGGAATGGGGTCGAAGGGTTTTTGGGGCAGTCGCTATTCTCTGTTTGCTACAGGGAAAGGGTAGCCGAACATGACATAAAGTGATAAATAGATGTAGCCTAAAGGTGGGACTGGATGTAAAATACCCAACAGAGTAGCTCTCATCATTGTTGTAGTTCCATCTGCATTCTTCTTCTATGGAGATCGATCCTATCGACGCCTTCACCGTGCGAACTTTCGAGCCTTCGGCATCAAACAACAACTCCATTAGGGGTTGATCGGAACCAACACTCGATCAGAAACCACCATTGCGCCACAGTAGCTCTGCCCTCCTCCGACCTCCGCGAGTGGGACCTCTGATTCGCAGCACGAGAAGAACCACCTCCCTCTTGCCGAGCCCACACTTCAGCCAAGGAGAAAGAGCTCCCCATGTGCAGAAGGTATGGGAGAAATTACAGTGAAACCCTCGATGCTTCACCAATTTACGAAAAAGACCATGCAATCCAGAAGGCTCTAGAGCTTGACACATGGTGTTTCATTGAAACATTTACGCCCATACACCTCTCATTCATGGTAATCAACAAAGCATAGTTGTGCGCTATTTGTTGTAGTTATTGTCTTCAGTTATTGCAAACATAACCCTGCATTATAATATCATTTTGAACCATATTTCATCATTATTTTTCATTTGTAAGAATTCCATTGGATGAAACAATTAATACTTCTCATTGTAATATTTCTTGATATTTTTGAGATCAACTATTGATTTATCATAATTATTGTGGTAGAATAAAATATATTTTACACATTCTGTGATATGTAATTCGTAGTAAATCGAGTAATGTCCTAATAGTTCTATAAAAAATACTCTGGATAATTGTTGTCTTTAACTTATCTAAAAATTAACTCATTTACATACACCATTTGCCTTAAATAAACTACTTTGTGATGTAATAATTTTTAATTGGATTTTTACCCCAGGAACCCTATAAAAATTGTCAATTACCTCCTCGACCTTTGAACAACCTAATTCCCTCCTCGACCCTGTAAAATTGCTCCGTCTTAATCCACATAACCTACTATCAACTTTAACTTTATTGGAGTTAATTACTTGGATTAAACTTGAGTTAATCTAACCAAAGAGAATTGGACGGTGGATCTGTAATGTCCCTCTCTCGTTCCTTCTCCTACCCCTTCTTCATCCTCTTCTTCTACCAAAATTAGACGGCGGACCTGGAGGGTGGCAGACACGGAGGAAGAGGTGGAGGTCGGGGAGGAGGAGCATGCCCACATGACGAATCAGGAGGAGGAGGGGAGAGGGGTAGTCAGGGGTTAGGGAGGAGGAGGGCACGCGCGTAGTGGATCTGGAGGAGTAGTAGGAGGTCGGGGAGGCGGAGGGCACCCACACGACAGAAATGGAGGAGGAGCATGAGGTCGGGGAGGCAGAGGGCACTTGTGCGATGGAGTTGTAGGAGGAGCATGAGGTTAGGGAGGCAGAGGTCGTCCCCACGACGGACCTGGAGGAGGAGGGGAGGTCGGGGAGGAGGGCACCTGCACGGCGGAACTAGAGGAGGAGCATGATGTCGGGGAGGAGGAGGGCACCACGCGACTGAACTGGAGGAGGAGCAGGAGGTCTGGGAGGTGGAGGTCGCCAACGATGGGCTTAGAGGAGGAGGGGGATGTCAGGGAGGCCGAGGCTAGGGAGGTGGAGGTTGGGGGGAGAGGTCGCCCTCATGGCAGAGCTGGAGGAGGAGGGGGAGATCGGGGAGATGGATGTCGGGTAGGAGGAGATCGCCCTCGCGACGGAGCAGAGAAAGAAGGGGAGGTCAGTGAGGTGGAGGTCTGGGAGGAGGAGATTGCCCTCGCGACGGAGCATAGGAAGAAGGGGAGGTCAGGGAGGCGAAGGTCGGGGAGAAGGTAGGTGGATGCTGAGTGGGGAAAGTGAGATGAGGAAGAAGGTGAGGGATGCTCAATGTAATTTATATAAATAAGATGGTATAATGTAAATGGATGTAACATAATTCGATCAGTGTTAACGGGTAAATGGACGGGGGTTAACCACGAGGTCTAAGGGGTAATGGTTAGCAAGATTACAGGGTCGAGGGGGGAATTAGGTTGTTTCAAAGATCGAGGAGGTAATTAGCAAAGTTTATAAGGTTCCTGGAAAAATCCTAATTTTAATTGATTTACTCTATAGTATTTTTGAAAATTTAGATTGTTCTAGATTCCTCTTATGTAGAGCTATTTAGAATAGTTGTCTCTAGAAAATACTGTTGATTTATATTTATTAAAATCCTTGTAATCACATTGTCTGTATTTAATAATTCACTAAAAATTCATTTTGCATCTGAAAATTTTAAAAAATTCGTAGTAGATTAATTTCACATCATTTTATATTATGGATAAGTTTCATAATTTTTGAACTTTATTGGATTAAAAAATTGTGAAATAACCCATGAGATTGGTCATATTTGCATTGATCCATTAACTACGTTTTAAAACCACAAAATATTCTTCTTCCTTGAAACCATAAGCACTTAATTATCTAGAAATTTATCTTGAGTATTTGTTGCATTCCTGTGATCGACCTTAGACTTGCCGAAGTTAAATGAATTGTTGTATTGAAATTGACTGATATACATTTTGAGTATGGCTTTTGACGAATCGATTTTACATGACTGCAACGTGATTTCCACAAATTAATCATGTCACTAAACAGTGCGTCATTAACATGTGTCAATTATTTTTGCACTGCTTGATCCCTAAATGACATGTATTCAACCATTTGTTGTTCGAGATTATTGCTCAGTCGATTAAATGATTACGTGGTACATTCTTTGTTATACATTAAGGGGTCAATGGCACCCTACCTCAAAAGGCATGCCATCAAAGTATTCTTCCTATTTTGGTTATGTTCTAGAAGATTAGTCCATTGAATTGCTCCACCAATCGTCTGATTTTTGAAATCAAATTGGCTGTTGGATGATTTCTAGAAGTCGGTACATTTTAAGTCTTCTTCATGTTCTTCGTCCCTCCTTGAATTTAAAGGAATCTTACATGATTTCACTCATTTCAGACATGGATTTCATTCAGTTATTAAGTTATGCCTGAAAACTTAAGATCCTTTAAAGTTAAGTGGTCCAAAACCAATTGGGGATTTCTAGATGAGCAAGAACTCGATTCTTATTTCTTAGGAAATACGAAAATTGATTCAGAAATCTCAATGATGAGGGTACATTTGGTCATCCTTTGAGTACAGATTTCGTTCTCGCAATCACATGAACATCCTTCGACAAATCCGCTTTAAATAAGTAATCTTGACGAGAATCGAGTGTCATGGTGACCTTTAGCGAACTCTATGGAAATGAAGGGAATTTGAAGATTTTTGTATACATTTGATAATTTGTATAAAATTTTGAGATTTTATGAGCATTTTTAGTTAGGCCACGATTATTATCATCTGTCTTTTACCCATAAAAATCAATGGAAGCTTCGTACCTCGTAACTTATTAATTTGATTTGAGAGTTCTCATAATGAAGATTCTAAAGATCACGTCTGTTGTAGTTTGATAATAGATCAAAATTTAAGTTTGAAGATACGTTTGTTAGTTACTAAAAGAACGTATCAAGAAATCTTCAGACCTTTACTTGTCCAATCAAAATTTGATTGATGTGAAATAAATTACATGGAATGCATCTCGTCAAATCGGATCCAATGAGTATAGGATATAATTTGAATAAGTTGAGTTTGGGCCTTGCATATATACAGATTCATTTAAAACTGATAATACAAAAACAAATGCCAAAATGACTAATATCAAAATCTATGTTAATGAGAGGGAACTTGACAGCAGATAATATACCGATATACATGCGATATCTCCTGGACAAAGTAGAAATATATTGAAACTACATCAAAATAGGAGACAAGCGAACAACAAGTTGCGTCGTTAGTTTTTTTAAATTGCAAAACAGATCTTTCTAAATACCACATCCAAAAACCTAAAAAGCTTAATATTACTGCTATAGATGCAAACGGATGCTGTAATATTCATATTCGTTCATATTTGTGTTCGTTTTTAAGAGGATATGGTTCTTGTTTTTTTAAAATAGGCGAATACAACTACGACTACAAATATTCTAAACGTTTTTTTGCGGATACGAATACAAATACGAACCTGAGTACGAATACGAAAAAAATGAACCTGATTATGAATATGAATATTCGTATTATATTTTCTAAAAAAATAAGATTAGGGTTAATATGCACCCCCCAGTCCCCACCCCCGACGCCCTCTTCCACCCGCCCCCAGGCCACCGCCCTCGCCTCCCCCTAACTTCCTCCTCGTGCTGGCTGCCGCCCACCGCCTCCCCCTGCGCCCTCCGCCTCCTCACCACCTCTCCTCTGCGTCCTCCACCCCCCTCCACCCCCGCCTCCCCTACACCCTCCACCACCCCCTCCACCCCCTGCCTCCACCCTTCACCTCCCCGCCTCCCCCTGCGCCCCCCGCCCCCTTCCACCCCTCCATCCCCTGCCTCCGTCCTTCACCTCCTCACCTCCCCATGCCGACCACCGCCTTCCCTTGCTCCCTTCGCCTCCCCACCTCCCCCTGTCGACCACTACCTCCCCCCTTGAACCCCCTGCCTCCAGCCCCACCCCCGTACCGACCATCTCCTCTCCCTCTAATGTAGCCGCTACCTCGCCTCGCCCACCCTCTTCCCTTCGTTGTAGCCGACCACCCTCGCCTCCCCCAACCTCTGCCATAACCGCTGCCTCACCTCCCCTGACCTCCGTCGCAGCTGCTGCGAACTGCCCCCTCCCTTGCAGCCGCAACCAACCTCCCTCGTCTCCATTGCCCTTCCTCGCAGCCGCCCTCCCTCACCTCCCTCATCCTCCCTCACAGCAAGAGACATGCGCCTCCCTCGTCTCCCTCGCCCTCCCTCACAACTGCAGCCGATCTGGTATATCATCTTAATCTTCTAATGTTCATTCCATTCTACCATTTTCTTATGTGATTGCACAAGAGGAGCTCTTATATTATGGCATACAATGTAGATTTTATACACCATATGCTGCTTGTTTGAATTATGGAACGTGGTTAAACAAAAGATGGAAGTTATGCGGAAGACCAAATAATCTAGGTACATTTTTATTTATAATTTAATATTCATGTTAAAGTTAATATCGTTTGTATATTCGTATTCGTTCGTAAAAGTTTCGTTTTGTATTCGTATTCGTATTTTAAGGATATGGATCTTGATTTTTTTACATTCGTGTAACATTCGTATTCGTATTCGTAAAATAATATGGATATGGTTATGGTATAACATAAATTCGTATTCGTACTCGTTCGCTTGCATCCTTAATTACTGCTCTCCTGTACCTTTGAGAGAGGCATGGGGAGGATCCGACGGCTGAAATGCCCCTCCAGTAACCGCAGGGAAATTTAATCCACCACTCCCCCCACTCAACCGTAAGTAGGGTTTTAGACTCCCCGTCTCCTCTGGTAGATCAACTGGACCGACAGAGAGAGGGAGAAGGAGATGGAGGCGATTTCCAGTTGTTTCTCTTCATATGCGATTTCACACTCTTCGTCTGCCCAAATTCTGAGGAGAACCCACAGCTGTGCTCTGTTTTGCTGTCCGTCTCCATTGTTTGTGAGTTCGCAGCTCCGTTAAATTGGAAAAAATTAATCGTTTCCTCGTTGTTATTACCTAATCATCCTTCCACATTCTACCGTGTTTATTCATTAATTACTGGTTTCTGTTCAAGGAATCTCCAAGAGTTGTACGATCCAGGAATCAGAGCTTGTTGCTCCGAAACAGTGTGAAATGTGAGCATTTCAAGAGGAAAATTCGTCCCAAGGGTAAGTTTCTAAACTTATTACTCCTGGACGGTCACGATTATTTTTTTTGTTATGTACTGTAGGTAAGCCGTCTCTTCAAGAGTCGGCTTTGCCCTTGATGTTTTTATGTGTTATATGCGAGTGAGAGCCGCCTCTTCAAAATGCGGCTTTGGCTAAAACCAAGGCGGCTTTCCCCCTATAGTTTTTATATTACGTAACAGTGAGAGCCGCCTCCTCAAGAGGCGGCTTTGGCTAAAATCAAAGCCGCCTCTTGAGGCGGCTTACCTACGGTACATAACAAAAAAAAATAAGTTTAGAAAGTTACCATTGAGACGAATTTTCCTCAGCATTTCAATATATTTAGATTTGATATCGTCTTCTGTAGAATGAGAAGTTTGTATAGCTTTGTGTTGAACCAAGAGAAAACAAATCTATTTTTTAGGATAATCTGTTATCCTGAAAATTGTGAAAATATTGAGTGTAAACCTGTTAAATTAGCTTTCACAATCCAAGAATCATTAAGGTGCGTTATATTGAATTTGAATTACATGAATATGGGCGTCTTTTGTTATTCAGATAATTACGTAGTTATATTGAGCGGAAACTTTTGTAATTACTTTTCGCAATCTAAGAAACGTTTTTTAGAAGCCGAAGGATAATCATTCAACATGGGATGTCATCCGAATTTAATTTAAGAAATGTTATAATGTGTTCTGAAAATCATTGTTTGATTGAATTCGAATTAGATGAAAATATGAGCATCCAAATCAACAAACTTATTTTGCCAGAAAACATGGGATCGTAATGTGAAGTGCGAACTGTCTAGTGATGCTATGGTTTTGAAATGGTGGTGCCTTAATCTAATGCTGTGCACAGTTCGTCAACTTTTGGTTGCTTCTGCTGCTGAGGGAAATGTAGTGTCTGGGTATATAAGTGCCCACCCTTCTGCTGGAGATACCAATGTGGTTTCTTTAAACAAGGAAGTGGTTCCAACAACTGGTTCGCTCAAGTGGATTTTAGGCCCTGCTTCTTTAATAGCCTCGGTGTTGATTCCTCAGCTTTTCCTTAATGGCTACATTGAATCCGCTTTACAAGATGAAATCCTTTCAGGTACGCTAATTATATAGTCTGATTTTGGTATTTTTGTCAAATAAGATTTTTTTTCGGTGCACACTGCCCCGGAGGATTATTTTACCAGTTCTAAATTTGTACATGTGGGTGCATGCCATTCATTTTCCCAAATCAGAAATGGAACATTTAGGACATACCAAACATATTTTGATATGATACTGATCAGTGTAGTTAAAAAGTTAACAAAGTAGTATTATCCAGCTAATATTTATAAATTCTTGGATGGATCTCTCAAGGAGGTCCATCCCACCGTTTTCTCAAAAAAATAATATTTATAAATTAAATATTTATATGAGAAAAAAATAATCAAAGAAAGCTATCTAGTGAGGGAAATCAGTTAGCCAAGAAAGCGAGCGAAGATCCACTCCTATGGAGATTAGAAGAATGAGAGATCGATAAGTAGTTGACATGAGCAAGCCGTCACGACCTTGACTGGTGATGCGGATCGAAAACGGCAACGGCGAAATAAAATAATAAATCGTGCGGTGGATATTTGGTGGAAGAAGGAGAGGGATTGAGAAGAGAAATACTCGTCGGTAACGAGGGGTTTTGGAGAAGAAGAAGCGCGGGAGATCGCGTGGAGGGAGAAGGGAGAAGGAGAGAGATAAATTGAGATAACTCAAATTTCAATTCATAATTCACTCCCTAAAACTGATGGACTACCCTCTCTTTATATAGGAGAGAGGGTTTACAAAAATAGTAAATAATCAAATTACAACTAATTTAACCCTAATTGACCTCTAACTAACTTAATTGGACTCTAATTATTTAATTGACCAACATTTATAATTAAATTCTACGAAATCAACGTTGAGATCACAGGCGATCTCAATTATTCAATTAGACCCAAAAAACGTAAATAAAATTGATAATTATCTAATTAAATAAATGTGGCCCCATAATTTGGGGTCACGCTGCATCAACTCTCCACCGCTTTCAAAAATTCGGCTCCTGACGAATTGCGTGAACTGCAAGCTTGGAGGAGGATTCGACGGCTTCAGTTGACTGCTGGAAGAACATGTGGGGCGTGAACGGCGGGATCCATGGGCGGGCGGGAGAGGCGCGACCGTCGTGGTTGAAGAACATGTGCGGTGCGCACGGCGGCGTCGTCTTGATCGTTGTCTCCTTCCCATGATGCTCAAAAAATTGGTGTGGCATGGAGAATATGGTCCTTGGAGAAGCCATAATAAAGCAATGGCACAAAGAGAGGAGAAGAGGAGATGTGTCTAAAAATTGGAGCCATGGGGTCCTTATATAGATGATCCCCAAAGTCCTAGTCCTAATAGGGTAAGGAAGGTTCCCATATTTCTGATTTGCAGTCTTCCTTTTTAAATAATTCTGCTGCCGGGGGCTTGGGCGCAAATTTCGCGCCTCTTTATTTAAGAAATTTCCGTAAGTGGATGATTTGCAGTCCCTTTTCAAAAAACGTTTGTATGGGGGATTTTTTTTGTAATTTCCCCGAGTTGTTTCCCAATCCCACAACTCACGTGATTTGGTGGCCGCCCTTTTCGTTAGGGCGTTTTCGTTTCCCACACGAGAGATGCGCGAACAGGGGCGGCGCAAGGAGGCGGGGCCTCGAGTTTTAAGGTGCGGGAGGGCCACGGGATTTTGGGGTGGGTGAAGGGCCAGCGCAGTGATGCGAGGTGGCGGGGGTGGCCGCACGGGGAAGAGGAGGCAGGCAGCTTCAAGCCGCCAGGGAATCACTGGGAGGTGCGGGTGGAAAAGGGGGGAAGATGGGAAGTTTATGCGCGAAGAAACGGCGGGAGGGTAAGGCGGAAAGTGCGGGGAAGAAGGCCGGGTGGTAGTTGCGGGGAAGGGGACGGGTGGCTGGGAATAAATGGGCCGGGGAAGAGGGGGTGAAGGTGGTGAATACGGGAGGGGACGGGAGGCATGGAGCGGGAGGGGTTTGCGGGTGCGGGAGGGTGACGCGATGCGCGTGATGGGGGGGTGAAGATGCGGTTGTGGCCGCTGGAAAGGGGCGGAGGGAGGGAATGGCGTCGAGGGCGGCAGGGACTGTACCTCAACGGGTGTCGGGGCGGAGGTGTCTAGTGAAGGAGCCGCGGGCGGTGCCGGGGTTGACTTCGGAGGGAGCTTCAAGTCTGAAATCACCGGGGCAGCAATCAGATCGGCATGTTTTTCTTCTAAAATAATCTGGACAGCGGCTTGATCGGCTTCCACGGCGAGTTTTTCGTCGTCAAAACTCACGACAACGGCTTCGGAGGTTGGCGGCTTCGATTGGGCGTCGCGGTAGGCCTCAAGGTTGGCCGTGAAGTCTCGAAACATTGATAACACGGATCGGAAGTTGTTCTGCAGATCTCGTACCATGCGCTCCGTCTCCTTGTCGTAGACGTCATTGGCTCGCGGCTTTCGTTCGGATGAACGATGGTGTCGATGCGGACGCTGGGGCGGATCGTTAGATCGTGAGGACGATCTAAAGGCCATGCTCTGATACCAATTGATGCGGATCGAAAACGGCGACGGCGAAATAAAATAATAAATCGTGCGGTGGATATTTGGTGGAAGAAGGAGAGGGATTGAGAAGAGAAATACTCGTCGGTAACGAGGGGTTTTGGAGAAGAAGAAGCGCGGGAGATCGCGTGGAGGGAGAAGGGAGAAGGAGAGAGATAAATTGAGATAACTCAAATTTCAATTCATAATTCACTCCCTAAAACTGATGGACTACCCTCTCTTTATATAGGAGAGAGGGTTTACAAAAATAGTAAATAATCAAATTACAACTAATTTAACCCTAATTGACCTCTAACTAACTTAATTGGACTCTAATTATTTAATTGACCAACAATTATAATTAAATTCTACGAAATCAACGTTGAGATCACAGGCGATCTCAATTATTCAATTAGACCCAAAAAACGTAAATAAAATTGATAATTATCTAATTAAATAAATGTGGCCCCATAATTTGGGGTCACGCTGCATCAACTGGCTTGGCATCTCCTCAGGCACTTCACTTGTCTCTCCTTCCAGCTGTAACTTTTCTGAGACTTGAGCGACCCTTTTGTATCCACCTTAGGCGAGGTTGGGTGAAAGAAAGCCGACCGAGTGTGGTGTGGAGTTAGAAGGAAGATGTAAACTAACTTCTTTCTTTCTTTGATTTATTGGCTTGGAGAAGAGCCAATAATGTGATTAGCTGATTATAGGCTCGGGCTGAGTGGCATTGCCAATGTGTGTGTACCCAGCTATGCCATATCCGGTCTTGTCTTGATCACTTTATCAATCAACATATCATGTCGGTTCTCAACTTTTTTTGAGGCCTTAAAGTAGGGGGATACACTCAATGGTGTTCGCCCCAAGATTTATGTAAAAGAAGGAAAAACGTGAAAAGACAAAGGGGAGCAAAATCTAAAGCAGACAATTACAGATCCCAATCTTCTATCAACCTCGCGGAGTGTATCCCCACATTCTCCTTGTAGAACCGTTGCCCGGAAAAAGGAGCGCATTTCTGGCAAGCCACAAGGCCCAAATAATGGCAACAGGTCTAAAAAGCTCCCGTCGTGGTCTGCTCCTGTTGCCAACCAACGAGCCGCAGGATGATGCAGCGTGACCCCAAATTATGGGGCCACATTTATTTAATTAGATAATTATCAATTTTATTTACGTTTTTTGGGTCTAATTGAATAATTGAGATCGCCTGTGATCTCAACGTTGATTTCGTAGAATTTAATTATAATTGTTGGTCAATTAAATAATTAGAGTCCAATTAAGTTAGTTAGAGGTCAATTAGGGTTAAATTAGTTGTGATTTGATTATTTACTATTTTTGTAAACCCTCTCTCCTATATAAAGAGAGGGTAGTCCATCAGTTTTAGGGAGTCAATTATGAAATGAAAAGTTGAGATTTTATCTCGTATCTCCCTCTTATCTCTCTTCTCCCTCCACGCGATCTCCGCGGTTCTCTTCTCCAATCCCTCGTATTCCGACGAGTTTTTCTCTTCTCAACCATTCTCTTCTTCCACCAAGAAAATCCACCATAAAAAAATTATTATTTTCGTCGACGCCGATTCGTTCTGCATCATTTGGTATCAGAGCATGGCATTTAGATCGTCCTCACGATCTAACGATCCGCCCCGGCGTCCGCACCGACACCATCATTCATCCGAACGAAGACGGCAAGCCAATGAAGCCTACGACAAGGAGACGGAGCGCATGTTACGTGATTTGCAGAACAACTTCCGATCCATGGCATCAATGTTTCGGGACTTCACGACCAACCTTGAGGCCTACCGCGATGCCCAAGCAAAGCCGCCATCCGTTGAAGCCCCTATCGCGAGTTTGGACGAGGAAAAACTCGCCGTGGAAACCAATCAAGCCGCTGTCCAGACCGTTTTAGAAGAAAAAAACAATGAATCGGCCGCTGTCCGGCACTTCCCAGCACCAAATCCGTCGCCGAAATCGACCCCACTGCCCCCGCCGACCATCCCGGCGCCACCCCAACCCTCCCAGGTAACGCCCCTACCCTCCCCATCTCCGCTACCTTGTCTAGCCCTCACAGCCGTCACCTCCATTCCCCGCATCTCCCTCTTCCCCGCCACCCCTCTCCCCTACGGTCCGCTGCCACCGCTTCCAAAAAACCGCGCAAACCCCACCCCCGCATCTCGGCTCCTTTCCCACCGCACAACCGCCGCCCCCACCCCTACTGTTGCTGCCCCCACCGGCAACCCCATTTTCCCCTTCCCCTCCCGTACCCGCCACCCTGCATCCCTCACCCACCCATGCACCAGACCTGCGACCCCGCCCGCCCCGATGCTTCCTCTCTGTGTCGCCCCACCCCTCCATGCCCGAGCCTCCTTCCCCCCACTACTCCCCTTTCCCCCCCAGTTCAACCCCGCAGCCCGCCAACCCGATCTCAACCCCCCCCACCACCCGCGCCTCACGCGCAAGGCCTGGCGACCCCCCCTACTCCCGCAACCGCCTCCCGCACCCAACCCAGCACCCATTCCCTTGCCGCAGTAGCAGGCGACCCCCCCCAGCCGACCCCGCCACCGCCGTCAGCAGCCCTCAACGCCGTTGCAAAAGGCGCCAGCCGCGCTGAGCTTCCGCGCGCACCCCCAAGGGCGCCCCTTTTCCCGTGCGTTGCGCCGCCTCCATCGCCCTAGAAGGAGGAGGAATCGGGAGTCGCGTAGGGCTCTGGAAATAAGGAAACTAATTGAGGAAATTTACCTCAAGACAGCCTCAAAAAAAAAATTACCTCAAGACCCCTCCTCCAAAATTTATCTATCAAAAGGGCCAATTGCAAGTCAACATATATGGTGGCTATTATTTAAGTGAAGGGGTAGAACAATTGCAGTCATACCCCTCGGTGGAAAAGAATTACAAACGTAACGTTGAAAAGAATCGGATGGGAGGAAATTGAAGCCCCAATTCAAGGATGATTTCTCCAACGACCCACCTACATCACGCAATTCGTCAGGAGCCGAATTTTTAAAGCGGTGGAGAGTTGATGCAGCGTGACCCCAAATTATGGGGCTACATTTATTTAATTAGATAATTATCAATTTTATTTACGTTTTTTGGGTCTAATTGAATAATTGAGATCGCCTGTGATCTCAACGTTGATTTCGTAGAATTTAATTATAATTGTTGGTCAATTAAATAATTAGAGTCCAATTAAGTTAGTTAGAGGTCAATTAGGGTTAAATTAGTTGTAATTTGATTATTTACTATTTTTGTAAACCCTCTCTCCTATATAAAGAGAGGGTAGTCCATCAGTTTTAGGGAGTCAATTATGAAATGAAAAGTTGAGATTTTATCTCGTATCTCCCTCTTATCTCTCTTCTCCCTCCACGCGATCTCCGCGGTTCTCTTCTCCCATCCCTCGTATTCCGACGAGTTTTTCTCTTCTCAACCATTCTCTTCTTCCACCAAGAAAATCCACCATAAAAAATTTATTATTTTCGTCGACGCCGATTCGTTCTGCATCACAGGAGGAGGCCAAGTCCGCCGTGCACAACCAAGCCAAATTTGCCTCATCCCAAATCTGAATCGTTCTCGGGCACTTGAAGTACACGTGCTCGAGGGTCTTGTTCGCGATATCGCATAAAAGGCATCTCTCAGAGATGGTGCCTAGAAGCCTAGCACAACGGTCTCTCGTCATCACTCTCCGCCTTTTGAACAACCACATGAAAAATCCTACCTGTTCAGGGAGGCCCAGACTCCAAAAGAAGGCGCAATCTCGAACAAAGTCCTCTGAGCGCGATGGGGGAGGCCTGCAAATCGCCCCAAAAGTCATCCTAACTGTGAATGTGCCCTTCCGCCATCCCCAGTGGTCCCTTCCCACAGACGGTCTTCCCATCTCTTTGATAGAATCCAACAACGAAAGAAAATCCTCGAGCCGCTGATCCGAGAAGTTAGTGGAGAAGGTGGAGAACCAATTACCATCCGACCAACAAGACGCAACCAACGCATTCTTATCACCCGCAAGAGCATATATGCGAGGGAACTACGTGCACAATGGTCCCCCGTCCAATCATCAGTCCAGAAGGCGAAGGATTTGCCATTGCCAAGCACCGACCTAAACAGTGCGAGATTACGGGTAAAGACCTCCATCATCCCCTTCCAGAACGCTGTGGGCGACCCCATACAAGCATCAGGACCCGGCGGCGCACCACCTACATCGTAGATTTTGCGCAGAACATTGCAGCAGAAATCCTCCCCAGGGCCCCACACTTTGCTCGCCCAATTAAGGAGCAAAGCCTCATTCATCTGGTCCAGTCTCCGGATTCCCAGGCCCCCCGCTTTTTTAGGGAGCGTGACTACATCCCACTCAACAAGATGAATCCCCCCCCCCGAATCTCCACCATGCCTGCCCCATAAGAACCTGCGCATCGGCTTCTCGAGACGGCTACGGATTCCCTTCGACAAGCGTCGATTGGACAAGAAGAAAACATGAATGGAGGAAAGAACTGCCTTTAAGAGGACTAATCGCCCCCTGGAGAGAATGGCCGATTTCCATCCCGCGAGTCTTGCTTCAAGCTTCTCAACAACCTGGAACCAGTCACGCAGCTTCGTTCTTCCCACCGATAAAGGCATCCCAAGGTAGTAAATCGGAAGGGAGCAGCACTCCGAACCTAAAGTCCGTCCACAAGCATCAGCCTCTTCCTCAGATAAGCCGAAGGGGACAACCTTAGATTTATCCGCATTCTTGAAGAGACCAGAAAGTTTGCTGAAGAGATCAAGGGCCTCAGACATGCCAGAAGCCTCCTCAGCGCCCCCCTCAATGAAGAAGATAGTATCGTCTGCATATTGGAGAAGCGGGATCATGAAATCATCCCTCGAGTACCCAGCCGAGCGACCATAATCAGTTACACGGCCCATAATATGCACCAGGACATCCGCAACAATGACAAATAAGAGAGGTGCAAGAGGACAACCTTGCCGCACACCCCTAAGTGGCTGGAAGAAGCCACCCTCCGGGCGACCATTCACCATGATCGAAAAGGATGACGTCATAACACAACGTTTCATCCAAGAAATCCACAGCTCCGGGAAGCCTCTCCTCCACAGGACCGACCAAAGGAACTTCTAGTCTAAACTATCATAGGCCTTTTGCAAAATCCACTTTCCATAACACGTCCTGTTTGTCCCTTCTCTTCCAGTCCGCAATGATTTCCGAAGCAATAATAAGGCAGTCCGAAATTTGCCTCCCCTTGATAAAAGCTGACTGTAGTGGGGAAATAATCGTCTCAAGAACACGGCTGAGTCGCACGGCGAACACCTTTGTTACAATCAGGTAGAGTGCATTAGATAGAGCAATGGGGCGGAAATCCTCAATGCGATCCGCCGCTGTGGACTTAGGAAGGAGAACGATTAGCGACTTATTTGTCCTCTCGAAACCAGCATTACCCGCACAAAACTCCGACATGACATCGAGAACCTCGTTGCCCACAAGGTCCCAAAAATCTCTGTAGAAAGCAACCGGGAACCCATCAGGTCATGGAGCCCCATCTGCATTCAGGCTCCAAACCGCACTCTTCACTTCCTCCAGGGAGACATCCTACGTCAACTCCGCACACATAGAGGACGACAAAGAAGGAGCCCCAAGCCCCGTCCACCTCCAAAGCTGGGGTATCGTCCTCGAGGAGAAGTCCCTAAAATGATCGACAATCGCCTTCCCCATTTGTCTGTCACCATCTACTCGCACATCATTCACCGTAATCGACCTCAAAGCATTTGACCGACGCCTCCCGCTGGCTATGTGATGGAAAAACGCCGTGTTTGCGTCCCCTTCCCTGAGCCAAGTATTCCTTGACCTTTGTCTCCATTCAGTGACGCGTTTAAGGTCCTCAGCCGCAATTAATTTTTGAGCAAGCGAGCGAGTGGTTAGTTCATCTCCCGTAAGCTCCCTAAGATCCTCCTGTGCATCAAGTCTACTAACCACCTGCTCAGCTTCCAGCCTGGTAGCGCACCTTGCAGCCCTGGACTCCTTGAAGGAGCTCAACCTCTTACGCAAAGACCCCAACTTCTGTACGAATATAGACGCAGCCGATCCATCCACCTCCGCGTTGGACCAGTGTGAGATTACCAACTCTCTAAAATTTTCCTCCAACAACCAGCTCTTCTCATACATAAAAAGACCCCTCTGCGGGAGCGATTCATCGGAGTCCCAGATAATCGGTGTGTATTCAGATAAGGCCCTCGGTCGAGCCATCACAGTTGAGAGCGCGAAACAATCGAGGAGCTCGGCCGAGGCCAAAAATCTGTCGATTCGAGAGCGAGAGTTTGAGCTCCTCCAAGTGTAAACCGAGTCCCTTGCGTCCATAACCTCCAAGGCCATCGAATCAATAGCGTCTGCAAAATCATCCGAACCCAGGTCCTGGCCACCCCTGAATCGCGGCCTATCCATTGTACGAAGAGTAACATTAAAATCCCCCCCAACGAGCCAGGGGATACCCTCGAAGGCCCTACTCGCCTCATGTAGGTCCTCCCATAATTCCCTCCGCAGAATATGATTACAAGGGCCGTAAACACATGAAATCGCCAAGGGTATAGAATTACCAAAACATACCAAGAGAACAGAGAGGACGTGCCTCCCTCGCAGCACCGAGGTAAACGCCAAGGACGACCATCTCCAAGCCACGAGAAGCCCCCCAGATGCCCCTACCGCATCCAGTGTTCTGAACTCATCAATTCCTCCAGCTCTGAAAGATATCCAAACGACATCGGAGACGGACTGAAGCTTCGTCTCCTGCAGCATGACCACGTCACAACTCCACTCGATGAATCGCGAACCAAGTATCCTTCTCTTGTCCAGCTCCCCGAGGCCCCGAACGTTCCAAGAGAGAATCTTCATTTAGAACATGGGTATGGACCCTGAATGCGGATCACACCAGAGGCCTCAACAATGGTCGTCTTTAAGGCTGAGCACGGCTGTGGCTCGGCGAGTCGAGACCGAGATCTCTGCCTGTGCCTGTACCTCTTACCGGATCTTTTGTCACCTGCCCCTTCACCACCGCTCTACGTAGGACATCCCGCTCTCATGCCCCTCCGAGAAGAGATAAGTACATGTTCTATCTGTCGGGTCTCAACTTCACAATGGATGGAATGAATTTTATGATATATAGTTCACATGAACCATTTTCTAAAGTGAGTCCTGACGAAAACTAGTTCAATAAAAGATGTTCTCTTTTGAAGCAGCCAAAGTCTTTTCTTTGTTAGTCTTTATTATGGTTGCTTGCTTGAGTGATGAATTGGACTCCTAAGACCACTATCCTTTGTTAACTCCTAGCTCGTGACCTGATATATAGTGCGAGTTGATGACTTTCAGATATGATTAAGAGACAAGACCTTGTCACGTCATGCTATCTCTTTGAAGCTCTCTCTTGTGCTAGACTTAGATATTTCTAGGGGATCTAGGGAACTTGTGATCTTAATTTAATTATAAAAACTCATTTTAATCATTTTTGACACTCAGACTTGAGCTTGCTCTGAGCTTTTACTACATGTAGATGTTTTGTAGGCGATTTGGCTTTGTTATATGTGGTAATTTTCCGTGTGGAGCAGTTCTATGTAGAGTATGCGATTCATCTTGCCAAAACTCTCCTCGAGTCATGGCTCTTATAAGTGATTGATTTTAAACATAGATTTGAGCAAGAATCCTTGTAGTTGACCCTGCTTAAAGTGGGGGGAACGCTTCACCATTTTTATATTTAGGACAGGCACCTTATCGGGTTTCCCCATTTTCTGGACTAAAAAAACATGTCTTGAAGGGGTGAGACATATGTCTTGGGGCGTTTTTCGCCTTTAATAACCTTGATGTGTTTTTCGCCTTAAATTGCCTCGAGGCTACAATCTTGATGCTTTCTGTTGAAATACGTGCCTTAATGGATTATGGTGTTTTGGGAAGCATGATGCATTGAGGCACAAGTGAGCCACCGCGTCACTTGTGTTAACCACTACTAGAGCTTCACACATGATGATCCTTGCTAGCCACCCTCGATACTAGATGGTACCCAATTTTTAGGGATATTTACACCCATAACCTTGAGTAATTTCGTAATTACCCCAGAAATCCTCTATAATCACGAATTACACCTAGGACCCTGAATAGTGCTTAACTCTTACACTCATAACCCTGTGTTAACTTCCATTCAATTTTCTATTAAATATGACGGTATCCGTTAAGTAATTTATATTTTATATCCTTTACGTTCCCATTATTTACGAATGACAACTCTCCTTCCTCCTCCAACCATCCAACCTCCTCCTCCTCCCCTTTCTCCTCTACATATGCAACCTTTCCCCCCGCCGTCCACCTCCTCCACCCCTCCCCTCTGCCAGCCTCCACCAGCCGGGTCGAGGAGCCCCTGCAACCAGCTCCTCCTTCAGCCTCCATTAATTGAAGCCTTACCACCAGCAAGAACAAGAGTCCACCCGCGACGCATGTTGCAACCCCCCCCCCTCCAAACCGTGGAAGCCCGGCCACAATGGAAGCCCGAGCAAGAACCCAACCAGAACCATGCTGCAAGAAGACCCCCCACCCCGACCGCCAGCAAGAACCCACCTAGAACATCGTCGCACCACGAAAAGACCCCCTTGGAAGCCCGACCTGGCCGTAAGAAAGAACCCACCCGACTCTCGCCGCACTATGAAGGCTAGTGGAAGCCCGCCCCACACCGCACCACGAAGCTCGACCCCCCGCGACGAAGTCCCCCGGAAGTCTGACCCCCTGCGCCTCCACCATTGTCGTCCTGCCCCGGCCAAACCCCCGACCGCCAGCGAGCCAATTCCGACCCCCACTGCACCACATAGCCACCCCCCCCAACGGAAGTGGACCTTGCCCCCAGTTGAAGCCCCCCTTAGCCCAAGCGGACGGCGACCCTGCCCCTAGTGGAAGCCCCCCGTGGAAGCTGGCCTTGCCCTCGGTGGAAGCCCCCCTGCCCCGTAGAAGCCGCACCACGAAGCCCCTCCGGTTGAAGTCCAATCCTCGCCACAACCTCCCGTGGAAGCCCACACCACGAAGCCCCCCTGATGCAGCGTAGGGCCCACGTACAGGGCCGAATTATCAAATAAATTTAGTGATTAATTTTATTTACGTTTTTAAGTTGTTGCATTTTTATTTAAATAAAGAGATCGCGTGTGATCTCAATTAGTCTTAATTTGAATTTCAAATTAGGTAGTTAGTCGGTTAATTAGTTAGAGTTAATTTAGGATAATTAGTTATTTTCCTATTTTTGTAATCTCATCCCTCCTATATAAAGGGATGAGGGTCCATTGTGTTCAACAGTTCAAGATGTGATAAAATAGAGATTTATCTCTCTCTCCTCTTCCCTCTCTCTCCCTTCTCCCTCCACGCGATCTCCGCGGTTCTCCTCCCAAACCCCTCGTATTCCCGACGAGTCTCTTCTCTCTTCCCCTCGCGGTCTACGCGTGTCTTCCCCTCAACCCCGCGCATTCCGGCGTGTTCTTCCTCTCATCCCCCCAATTTCTCTTCTCAACCATTCTCTTCTTCTACCAAAAATCCACCCAAAAAAATTATTAATTTTCGTCGACGCCGTTTTCCATTTTGCATCAATTGGTATCAGAGCATGGCAACCGAATCGTCCCTACGATTCGACGATCCCGTCGCGCATTGGAAGATGCAATATGATTTGAGTTGCATATCTCATGATTCACGTTCACGCGCACGTCGACACAAGCTCATGAAGCGCCTTATGTCAAGCCTCAAGGTTCAAGCAATTCGTCAGGAGACGAATTTTTTAAAAGCGGAGGAGAGTTGATGCAGCGTAGGGCCCACGTATAGGGCCGAATTATCAAATAAATTTAGTGATTAATTTTATTTACGTTTTTAAGTTGTTGCATTTTTATTTAAATAAAGAGATCGCGCGTGATCTCAATTAGTCTTAATTTGAATTTCAAATTAGGTAGTTAGTCGGTTAATTAGTTAGAGTTAATTTAGGATAATTACTTATTTTCCTATTTTTGTAATCTCATCCCTCCTATATAAAGGGATGAGGGTCCATTGTGTTCAACAGTTCAAGATGTGATAAAATAGAGATTTATCTCTCTCTCCTCTTCCCTCTCTCTCCCTTCTCCCTCCACGCGATCTCCGCGGTTCTCCTCCCAAACCCCTCGTATTCCCGACGAGTCTCTTCTCTCTTCCCCTCGCGGTCTACGCGTGTCTTCCCCTCAACCCCGCGCATTCCGGCGTGTTCTTCCTCTCATCCCCCCAATTTCTCTTCTCAACCATTCTCTTCTTCTACCAAAAATCCACCCAAAAAAATTATTAATTTTCGTCGACGCCGTTTTCCATTTTGCATCACCCCCATACCGTCGCTTACAACAAGCTCCTCCTTGCAAGTCCGCCTCCGCCTGCAATAGAATTTTCTTTTCTTATTTTATTTTTGGTTAATCCTAATTGTTAGATTTTGGATTGATTAAATTAACTCACTCATATGGTTGAGTTAATGAACTAAACTAATGGAAGGTCATAGGTGTAAAACGGAGCATTTATTCAGGGTCCTGAGTGTAATTCATGATTATAGAGGGTTTTTGGGGTAATTACGAAATTACTCAGGTTATGGGTGTAAATATCCCTTTTTTATAAAAATAACCCCAAACCCTGTAGTTGTTGCTCCACCATTGCCGCTTCTCCATCTCTCCTCTTCTATCTATGCTATGACTTAAGCACTGTTGCTTGTGTCACCTTCATTCTTCTATTGAGACATCGCTGAAGCAATCCTCTCCATGTTATGTCATTATTGCATCCATTTATTTAATATTTATATAGATATGTAATCGAAGAAGTCACGAGTTGCGACCTCATCACTCAACCTCCATTTACGGTTGCATTGCAACCCTCCCTCGTCTCATATCATGAGCGTCCAACCTATCAGAATGCAACCTTCGGATCAACCCCATTGGCTCTACCACTACTAGGTAGTCTTTTCCCTCATTGTAGAGCTCTTTTTTTCAAAACATGCTTCAAGATGTTGGTGTATTCTTTGGGATGCTTTTCATAAAAACCGCCCTGAGGCTATATCTTCAATCATCCCAAGTAAGGCGGGTGCCTTAAAGGTCCGAGGTGGTGCTGAGGTGTCGAGGTAGTGAGGTGCTCACAAGGCGTCACCTCAATTCTCTTTTTTACCTCTTTGATTCTTTTGTTCATTTCTTATATTCCCGTTGCTTACAAACCAAGGTTGCAAAAAACGGTATGCGGTATACAGTCGGTAGGGTCACTGATTACTGTTTAAACGGTATGCGGGAGTTTAAACAGAAATTAAACGGTCTATGCGGTTTTACATTTTTAAATTAATAAAAAATATTACATATATATATATATATATATATATATTTTTTTTGACACTCCAAAAAGGGGGAGACACCCTTAGGTGTTCGCCCCAGTTTATTAAGGCTTATGAAAAGAAAATACTTACAGAGGGAACAGAGAAAGGAAGAAAGGGGAAATGATATCAATAATGATACCAATCGCCCCCAAGTGCAAAAAGTTACATAGATGACCAGTCCATACAAAAGCGATTCGCGTCAATGCTGATATTTTCTATATAGAATCGCTGTCCCGCGAAGATAGCTTTGTTTCTTCCCAGCCAGATACTCCATATGCGCGCGATGGGGATCAGTTTCTCCGACCTCGGACGATTTGCAGCAGTTGCAAGGCTAGCCCAGAAAGACTCCATCGACGAATGATTCACCCAGGCAACGTCATCCCATATGGACCGCACAAGGTCGCACTGAAGAAAGAGATGGTCGGCCGTCTCCTCAGCCGAATCGCACAACCCGCAAAGACTTGGAATGTTTGGGAAGAGAGATACCATACGGTCGCGAGTAAGAAGACGACCACGCCTAAGGATCCACAGAAATATACCAATCCTTTCCGGAAGCCTGAGACCCCATATGAGGTTGCAGTGACCAATAAAAGATGCCTCCATACGTACAACGATGGGGAGAAGAGCAGAATATGCCTTCTTCGAAGAAAAGGACCCCTCACCCCAAGTGAAGTGATCAGGACCCCCCGATGGAGTTGGGGCGTCGACGAGTAGGGTCATCAGAGAGCTGAAGTCCATAATTCGCTGAGCAGAGAGAGAGTCGACCAATATCGGGCACCAAGATCCATTGGTCCAGCATGAATCCACCGAAGCATATTTGTCCCTTGCCAGCGCAAAAAGTCTCGGAAAAAGGTTCATGAAGATGCCCTTACCAGACCAGTCCGTAGTCCAAAAGCGGAATGAGGTCCCATCGCCGAGAGACGGCCGAAACAAAGACCGATTGCGGTTGAAGATAGCAAAGGCCTCGCGCCAAAAGAGGGGAGAATGATCGTGAGATCGACCGTCAAAAGCGGAAAGAAATGCATTACCTGCCGCCGTGCGAAGGCATCGCACAAGGAAACCATCATCCCTGCTTACAAGCCTCGACGCCCATTTGAGAAGAAAGGCTTCACGTGTGACCTCCAGCCGCCGAACGCCCAGACCCCCGTCGCATTTAGGACGCGCAATGTCATCCCAAGCGACCAGATGGATCCCTCTTCTTGCAGAAGCGTTCTTACCCCAAAGGAATCCCCGCATATATTTCTCCAGGCGAACCCTAATCCCCTTTGGCAGACCGCGCGTCGATAGAAAATAAATAGGTATAGCTGAAAGGACGTATTTAAGAAGCACCAATCGCCCCCCGCGAGAGAGCAATGAAGATCGCCAGCCAGCCAGCCGAGTCTCAACCTTCTCCACCACCCTCTGATAATCGCGCAACCGTGCCCTTCCCACCGAGAGAGGTAATCCCAAATAATCCAGCGGTAATGCCCCTGGAGCAGCCCCCAAAATGGAGGAACAATCCCCAACGTCCGGGGGCGAAAGAGCAAAGGGCACAAATATGGATTTGTTGTCATTGATGCGAAGGCCCGACATTTCACAAAATAATTGGACCGTAGTGGCCATTCCTGCATATTGAGGCCTGTCCCCCTCAATAAAACATAAGGTGTCGTCCGCATATTGTAGGAGCGGGATATGGAGGTCACCCATAGAGCATCCGCGAGTAAGACCAGCGTTAGTTACACCTTGTATCATCCGAGGCAGCACGTCTGCCGCCAAAACAAAAAGAAGAGGGGCAAGGGGACATCCCTGACGAACCCCCCTTCTAGGCTGGAAGAGTCCCCCAGACGGCCGACCATTAATAGATAGGGAGAAGGAAACCGTAGTTACACAGCGACGGATCCATGAGATCCACAGGGGGGGGGAAGCCCCAAGATTTCAAAACTGACCATAGGAATCGCCAGTCCAAGGAGTCGTAAGCCTTCGCAAAATCAATTTTCCATAATATCCCCTTCGTTCCATTTCTGTGCCAACCGTCGATGATAGCTGAGGCAAGAGCATAGCAATCAGAGATTTGCCTCCCTTGAACAAAGGCAGCTTGGCAGGGAGAGATGAGAGAGCCAAGGAAAGGCGCCAATCGACGGGCCAAAGCCTTCGCAATGATCAAGTAAATGCCATTGGAAATTGCAATAGGGCGGAAATCCTCAATACGCCGAGCACCGTGGGTTTTCAGAATGAGAACCATAGAAGCCCGATTAATTCTGTTGAATCCCTGGTTCCCCTCGCAGAATTCGAGGGCCACCTCCAATACGTCGTTGCCGATAACGTCCCAGAAGTCCCTATAGAAGGCTATAGGGAACCCATCTGGCCCAGGTGAAGCGTCGGCGTTAAGGTCCCATGTCGCACACTTAAGCTCGTCCATAGATAAAGGCCGAGAAAGAATAGCAGCATCCGATGAGGAGAGCGAGGTGACACCGGGAGCCATCCACTCCCATGGAGAAGAGGGGAGACGATTGAAAAAGTTCTTGAAGTAATTCACCAAGGCCGAGCTCATGTCGCGGTCAGATCGATATATAGCGTCCCCAATTTCAATGGAAGTAATAGTATTAGCGCGTTTACGTGCACTAGCGACCCGGTGGAAATAAGCGGTATTAGCATCCCCGTCCTTGATCCAACGAATACGCGAGCGTTGCCTCCATTCGATGGTTCTTTTCCTGTCATCCTCCGAAACGATGTGGGCAGCCGATGCTCTCTCGGTTAATTCTTCCGGGGATAGGTCCCTGTCATTTTCCACGCGATCCAATCTAATAATAGCCGCCTCGGCCTCGTTACGAACGGACATCCGAGCCTGACGAGTAGAATATTTGAAGGAGGCAAGAGCTCGTCGCAAGGAGGATAGTTTAAGAGCAAAGCGATGAGCCGCGTTACCCATAAATGACGTCTGAGACCAATGATGTCGCACCGTCTCCTTGAAATTAGGCTCCAAAAGCCAGCTCTTCTCGTACCGAAAAATACCACGCGGCCGGGACGATTCGCCCGAATCCCACAAAATGGGGCTGTGGTCCGAAAAAGACCGAGGACGAGAGGAGACCGAGCACAAGGGGAAAGCATCCATCCAATGCGAATTAGCCAAAAACCGGTCGAGCCGAGATCGAGATGAGTTATTACGCCAAGTGTATTTGATATCCGCGGCTACCAAATCTTCCAATGCCAAATGATTGATGAAGTCCAAAAAATCGTCAGAACCTGGATCCCTTCCCCCCCTACCACGAGGACGGTCGGATGAGAGCAAGGTAACATTAAAATCCCCTCCCAAAATCCACGGAATGTCCCCGAAAGCCGCAGCATCACCAAGTAAGTCCTCCCATAAATCACGACGTGCAGTGTGGCATAAAGGTGCATAGACACAAGAGAAAGCCACAGGTATGTTAGTGGCCACGTGCACAAGGATTACAGAGATAGAGTGACGTCCCATGCGAGAGCTGGATAAAGAGAAGTTTGAAGATCTCCAAGCCACAATAGCGCCGCCAGAAGAACCGATCGCGTCCAAAGAGCAGAAGGCATCCACCGGCCCCGCCCCAAAAGTTCTCCAAAGCACGTCATCAATTCCAGCGAGCTTTGATTCCTGTAGTAGAGCGACATCACAATCCCAATCAACCAAACGCGAGCCCAAAGCCCTGCGACGAATAGGGTCACCCAAACCACGGACATTCCAAGAGAGAAGCTTCATTAAATATTACAAAAATTGTCCCAAAAAGTGACCGAGGATACGCTAAACTTAAGCGCGGCGATGGTTCAACCGGCGAAGTCCAGCCGCTTCCGCCACCGCCTCCCGAGATACAAAGATCGACGGAGAAGATATCCCCTCGAGTGAGAGGTCCAGGCGTCGAGCATAAACCACTCCATATCTAGTCGGGGAAGCAATCGAGGCGTTCCAAGAGTCCCAATGGGCTGCACTTCGGGTTGTAGAAAGCGGCGTAGCATTTGAAGAAGAATCCCCTTGATCGGCAGAAGACCTATAGAGCCCAAAAGCAGAAGGAGGCTGACCATAAAGAATAGGGATAGCGGCATTACCGCGCTCGGGGGCCACCTCCGATAAGCCCTGCTCGATCGCCAACAGAGAAGACGAACATAGAGTGGAAGAGGGACTATAGTCTTCATAACACGGCGACTGATAGAATGGGATCGCTGAAATAGGATTAGGGCAAGGAATTTCTTCGTAGTACATAAGAGATTCGCCAAACATATCCGGGTCAGACCCGACCCACGAGAGGGTTCGAGTAGAACCCGATCCGGAAGGAGGAAGTGGAAATGCCACCTCGAAGCACGGAGTGGGGCCGCATCTCATCGAAAATGGAAAGTCAGATAAATCCATCGGCCTCGGATCGTCCTCGAAAAAGCCCCTAGGCACGTGAGAGGGCGCCTGTCCAAGATCACACGCGAATCTAAGCACAGACGGCGAAGTCGAAGGGTCGCCATGCATCAGCGACGCATCGGAAACCACCGGGGATGACACGTGGGCCTTCGAAGATGAACCGCCGTCGTGGAACCCGGGGGCGTCGCTCCCAGCGGAGAAGAGCGCCGACGAAGCCACCGGCGGCGGAAAAAAGAACTCGAGCTTGAAGGACCATCTGCCAAGGTCCAAAATCTCCGAAAAAGTCTTGCCAGACATGGAGCGGCAAAGGTTGGAAGAACATTCCACCAGAATCCTTGTGCAAGACCAATCCGACCCGGGTGACAGGCCATCGTCCAAGATAGCCACCACCTGGCCCCAGCTGCGAATAACCTTGGAGAGACAATGAGCCGAACGAGATAGGAATGGTACCCCACGTACCTCCACCTCACATCTCTCGGAGGTTAAAGAAGCACCATCAGCGACCCGAGGTCGACGCCATTTAACCACCGACGAATCCGAGCGATAAATGAGGATTTCCCGTTGCTCCAGGGAAAGTCCTCGCACACAGCATCTAGTGTCATCCAAGAAGAAGAATACCCCCGAGAAGCCCTCGCCCAGGAGAAGAAGAGTTGCCGATTGGATCACCTCGCGGTCGAAGCCCCGCTGCTGCACCACGCCAATCGCCACACCATGATTGGCATCCACCGCCTTCAGACCGGAGCTCGCTCGTGCCGGAGGACCCGAAGAAGCCCCCGCCGAAGGACCATCCATCGCTGGCGACTCATCACGGACAAGCTTTGCTGGAAAAGAAGGAATACCCGTATTCCCGGAAGCAGAAGTCGAAGGGGAAGGAATGCTCTTCCCTTTATAAGAAGCAGCTCCAATGCTGGCAGAAGCCACCTGAGCAAAAGAGCGCGAGTCCCGTAAGGCCGAGGAACGTCGTCCACGGTGAGTGTCCTCCAAACGAGATGAGCGCTTGGGCCGCCGGAGATCCATAAGCACTTCCCTACACGAGGATGAGCGGTGCCCGACACTACCGCACCGGAAGCAGCGAGGAGGCGCCGAGCATGCAGATGCCAGATGACCAACTCCCGCGCAGCGAAAACACCGCTTGCCGGGCTTGGAGTGTGAGACCTTCACCCACCCATCCTTGTTACCTTCGTCTTTGATAGTGACACTCGAACGCAGCCCTGGTTGACGAGTGGCACCACCATGATCGCCGTGCCGATGACCGTACTGCTTCGGAACCCACACGCCTTTCTGGTAGTGCTTCCTCGACGCACCCGCCGTTCGCGTACTCGCACCCGCTCCCGCTCCCGAACCCGCTCGAAAAGCCATCCAATGCCAAGTGTGGGTTGTCTTGAAGTATCAACAATCCAAATTTTGATCACATATATATATTTAATAAAAAAGTATAAATGAACTTTAAAAATATAATCACATATCCACAATTTTGATCAGATATTGTCAATTTCAATGACTTCTTCATCCAAATGTGACATGTCAAAGTAGATAGCATAATCAACATAGGGTTTATGTAACCTTAATGCAAAACGCGGCCGCTTAAACGGCGTGTAAACGGCTGACTACACCCGTTTAAACGGTCTGACCGTTTACATAGCCGATTAAAGGTTATACAGTCGGTCGAGGACCGAATGAGTTTAAACGGCCTTTTAAACGGCCGCCTGAACCGATTTTTGCATCCTTGTTACAAACCTTCCTTTTCATGAATATGTACCCTGATTCTTGAATTCATTGAGCTTGTGGATCCTTAAAATGCGACTTTTGAACATCGCCACCTTAAATTGTCTTATTTTAATATATTTATTATGTAAATTATAATTGTAATGTATTTGTCTGTTAAAAACTTGCGCGTGTAAAATGTTGAATATATAAATTTTCGAAACATATAATTACATATACACATTAATTTTTCCTGTGAAAATAATTTTTCTTCAATTTCAATACATAAACGAAGAGTTGGAGTTGCATAATGTTTGTAAATGTGAAATCCTAATCCGTATACATCATTTAAATCGTCTTAAACTGTTGCTCCATTTCCTAGCAAATTCCATCTTCTCCAAATTTGTTTTCTTTATTATGGTTGAGATTCGTGAGTTTTTTACATTATCTTTAAACTTAAACACAACAACAATGTCTTCTCACATAATTAAAGTAGGGTCGGCTACACTGTCTTTAAACTAACAAAAAATAAGAAAGGGTGAGGTAAAACACATGATAAATCTGATCCTAGAGGGAATTGTTGTATAGATACCCAGTGTGGGTGTGAGAAAAAGGGAAGGTCACAAGTACATATAGTTGTAACTTTTGTATGATCATTATAGGGTATTACAAGATAGAAAGAATATTTAGTGAAAAGCCATAAAAATGTGAGTGGTTGTTTGAAGGCACCAATTGAGGTTGATAATGAAATCAAGTTGTATTCGACAAAGAAAGGGAAAGAAAAAATAGGAGCACTTGAATAAATAGAGGATGTCTGTCATGTGGGTGCATATATATAATGCCAAGGCCCTAAATGTCGGTTTCGGTCACCATTTTGGTGACCGACCGAAACAGAATTTCGATGGAATTTCGGTCATTTTTTGTACTAGGACCCCCTCATATTTCGGTCATTTCGACCATTTCGGTCGAATTTCAATTTTGATAGGATATCGATATTCGACAGAAATTCGACCGAGTTTCGCTGAAATTTGAGGCCATGCATAATGCATGGGCCATCTAATTTTGATTAACATTTACCCACATGATGTAGTAATTTTAAACAAGTTAGATGTCTCATGGATCAGAATGTTGGCTCTATGGATCAAAATCTTGGCATGTGAACCATAGCTATGTGCAGAGAATGCTAATAGCGGAAATGAAAATGCTAACGCTGATGTGTGACCATACACGAAAAGATTGGATTTGGAATGATGCGATCAGAAGGAAAGTTGGTGTAGCTCTGCCAGAGAATAAGATGGGAGAAAACCGTTTAAATGCTTTGGCCTTTGCAAAGGAGGTTGGTTGATGCACCCGTTAGAGGATGCACGATTTGAGATGTTGAGCTGGTTAAGAGAGGGCGAGGAAGGCCCGAGAAGTGTTGGAATGAGAATACCAAATCCATCATGAGGCTCGTCACCATGATGAGATCGATGGCATTGGACAAAGCACTAGGCTAGAAATCGTCCACCCATCGCACCACATCCTTTTTTAACAGGATGGATAGAAATTCGTGGTTTAAATGCTCGAAGCATTGATTCTCCAGTCGCAACTCCGAAGCTACCTCCATCACATTCTGCTCAACCACCTCATAGAACTCTTTAAAGAAGATCAAGAAGCCGTTTACATTAGGGGAACCATCCACATTTGATGCAAACATCACATCCGAACCTTATTATGAAAAGGGCCATACCAGCTTGAAAGCTTGCAACGTAGATGTTGGGAAACGTGAATGAGATGATCTATTCCATAGCCCTAGGCTCTCTTATATAGGAGAGTAGCCTATGGGTAAATTACATAAAGAGAATAACCAGAAAATAAAATAACAAAGAGATACAATTATCTTATATGCGTCAACACTCCCCCTCAAGATGGAGCATAGATATCAATCATGCTCAGCTTGGACGCACACTTCTGGAATGGGCCTCTAAGTAATGCCTTGGTGAAAATATCAGCAGTCTGATTCTCTGATGTGACGTGAGATGTAGCAATGAACCCCTTCTGAATCATGTCACGTATGTAGTGACAGTCGACCTCAATGTGCTTGGTCCTCTCATGAAAGGCTGGGTTATTTGCAATGAACAAGGCGGCCTGATTGTCACATTCCAACATCATAGGAAGAGGTATATCAAGACATAGATCTGCAAGTAAGGATTTCACCCACATCATTTCTGTGCTAGCCTGGGCCATAGCCCTGTATTCAGATTCAGCACTGGATCTAGCTACTACTGTCTGCTTCTTGCTCTTCCACGAAACTATAGCATCTCCAACATAGACTGCAAATCCTGATGTTGACTTCCTGTCCTTGGGGCATCCTGCATAGTCTGCATCCGCACATGCCGTGATAGAGATCTCCTTTCCTTTCTTAAATAGCAAGCCTGCACCTGGAGATGATTTTAAATATCTCAGAATCATGTGTATTGCATCCATATGGGCCTGACGTGGTTGTTCCATGAACTGGCTCACACGACTCACTGCAAATGATATATCAGGTCTAGTGATCGTGACATACAGTAGTTTGCCTACCAGTTCTCTGTACCTTCTCTTATCCACCTCTTCTGTGTCATCATCATACAGCTTCATGCTAGGATCCATTGGTGTCGTAGCAGGTCGACACCCTAGCATACCTGTCTCACTCAGTAGATCTGTAACATACTTCCTCTGTGACATGACTAATCCATATGGATTTCTAGCAAACTCCAGCCCCAGAAAATATCTAAGGACTCCCAAGTCCTTGGTGACAAACTCGGTCCCCAGCCTTTCCTTTGCCTGCTTAATGCCCTGGTCATCATCACCTGTAATCAAGATATCATCAACATAAACCATGATTACAATGATACCTCTCGCCGTCTTCTGTACAAACAAGGAGTGATCAGCATTGGAGCGTTTATATCCTTGTTTCTCAAAGAGGTCTGAAAGCTTCTGAAACCATGCTCTGGGGCTCTGCTTAAGGCCATAGATGGCCTTATGTAATATGCAAACCTTGGAACACTCCCCCTCAACAGCAAAACCAGGTGGCTGTTGCATGTAGACTTCCTCCTGTAAGTCTCCATACAGAAATGCATTCTTCACGTCCAGTTGATAGAGTGGCCAGTCTCTAGCAACTGCAACTGATAACAGGATCCGTAGAGTGGAATGACACGCCACAGGGGAGAACGTGTCAAGGTAATCTACCCCATATGTCTGTGTGAAGCCCCGTGCAACTAGGCGTGCCTTGTACCTGTCAATGGAACCATCTGCATTGTGCTTAACTGTAAACACCCATTTGCAACTCACCGGGCTAACATCTGGAGGTATAGGAACCAAACTCCAGGTTCCTCTAGACTGAAGTGCCGCCATCTCTTCTTCCATTGCTAGCCTCCATCTAGCATCCTGCAAAGCATCATGGTGGTTCCGTGGAATGTCTGTAGCTGAGAGTGCCAATGCAAACGTCCTGAAGTCTCCAGATAGCCTCTCAAAAGACACAGCTGCTGATAATGGATATTTGGCACAGCTTCTCTTCGGCTTGCGTAGAGCGATTGGAACATCCAGATCATCTGTGTTATCACCATGCTCCTGTAATGCATCCTGCTGAGAAATGTCGTCAGATCCATCAACATTAATATTTTCATTACATACCGTAGGCGAGCTAGTTGACGGGTCAGGACCATGAGCTGGAGGAGGCCTGCGGGTGTAATGGAATGGTAGCGGGGATACTAGTGATGGTGGTGGTGGTGGCGGTGGTGGTGGCGGTGGCGGTGGTGGTGACGGTAGTGTTGTTTGTGGCAATGGTGATGGTGGTTCCATGAATACGGCATCAGGAGATATAGGTGGTGGCTGCATGTTTCCGGATTCTGAAAAGTACATAACAGATTCAAAAAATGTAACATCTGCACTGATCATATACCGCCGACGCACAGGATCAAAACACTTGTACCCCTTTTGAGTTCTGGAGTACCCCACAAAGACGCACTTGACAGCCCTAGGAGAGAGCTTGTCAGTACCAGGCGACAACTGATGGACAAATGCGACTGACCCAAACACACGAGGGGTAAGAATGAACAAATCCTTGTCAGGGTAAATGAGTGAAAAAGGAATTTGTTCATTCAATACAGACGAAGGCATACGGTTGATAAGGTAACATGCAGTAAGGACTGCATCACCCCAGTAGGAGTACGGAACATGACTCTGAATAAGAAGTGACCTTGTGACATCAAGAAGGTGACGGTGTTTTCTTTCAGCAACCCCATTCTGTTGAGACGTATGAGCACAAGATGTTTGGTGAATAATTCCTTTTGAGGAGTAGTAATTGGCTAGAATGTTGGTGCACAACTCTAAGGCATTATCACTTCTCACAATCTTGACAGATGTGGAAAAAACATTTTGAATTTCATTTAGAAAGTGGATAATAATATTTCCTGCTTCAGATTTATTTTTCATTAGAAAGACCCATGACGCTCTAGAGAAATCATCCACAAATACAATATAAAACCTGTGTCCCTGATGATCGGGAACACGACTCGGACCCCAGACATCGACATGAAACAACTCAAACTTGGAGTTACTACTCCGACGTTGACTACTGGGAAAAGACGACCTGTGATGCTTTCCCAACTGACATGCCTCACACTGGATAGGTGTGTGAGAGAGACCATAGGGTAGAACTAGACGCAACTTCTGAAGCGGTAAATGACCAAAACGCAGATGCCACAGGAGAGGAGATACTTGTCCAGCAGGAGAAGATGTGGTTCCGGCAAATGGGGTCTGGTTCAGACGATAAAGGCCTCCTTGCTCATAGCCATGACCAATCACGTTGCCCGTACGGATGTCCTGAAAAATCAAAGAAGATGGATCAAAAATAGCTCGACAATGGAGATCCTTCGTAATCTGACTAATTGACAACAGATTCATAGAAAAATGCGGTGTATGTAGGACATTCTTGAGCTGCATAGAAGATGTCAATCTAATCTCCCCCTGACCCGTGATAGGGGAGTGCGTGCCATTGGCAATCACTACTGTCCGTCCTGGAGGAATCTGAGTGTATCCTGTAAGTAGACTCTGGTCGCCACATAGATGATGTGTAGCGCCTGAGTCCATGATCCATGGCAATGTATCAGATCTACTACTGTGGAGTGCAAGTGTACTACCTGAAGTACTAGTAGAGGCAGAGGCAGAAGCAGCAGCATCAATATGACTCTCTGTAGTCGGTGCTGGACCAGATGGTGGGATAATGCCCCTGAGGCGGGTAACTAGATCATCAAATCGTTGATCCAGTGTAGCAGCAGACGGGGGCTCTATCTGCTCAGCGGCTCGTGCAGATGCAGGGAATCCATGCTTCGAGTAGCATGTGTCTTCAGTATGTCCGACTCGGTGACAATATGAGCATGTTGGCCTAGTGCGGCCACCCCTTCCTCGAGGAGTACGTCCACGGCCCTGGTGATGAAAACCGCGGCCTCTGTTGGCCGCCATAGCTGAGGGATTCTGACTCGCAGCTGCTGAAGGCACTGTGATCCTACTCAATCTGTGAAAAGCTTCCTCCATGGGAGGAATAGTCGAGTCCGCCAAAATCTGTGAACGTGCTGCCTCATACTCTGGATCAAGTGCAGCGAGAAATACACCCACCATCGTCGCATTCCTGTATGTCTTCTGCTGTTCTGGCGTGGCGGTAAGAGGCATGAAGCTATAGAGCTTCTCGAACATCCCTCTCAATGATGTATAGAGAGAATGTAAAGGACGACCGTTCTGCTTTATTGTGAATATATCATGTTGTAGTTGCAGGATCTTCGTCTCGTTCTTTGCCTGAGAATATGTCGCTGCCAGGATATCCCACATGTCTTTGGCTGTAGGTTGATGTAGAATGTCATTGGCGATTTCAATAGCCAATGTGCCAGATAGCCACACCTTGGCATATGCATCATCGGCCTCCCATGAGGCATGGACTCCAGTCTTCTCTGCAGGCCCGGGCTCGGTAAGAATGTGCTTCTTACCTGTAGACTTCATCATACTCATGAACTGCATTGCCCACAGTTCATAGTTCGTACCATCCATCTTGACAATGGGCGCTGGACCACGAAATGTGCCAATTGATGGGATATCTGCCTTGCTTTCTGACATACTGGAGACGGAAGACTGGAGCGACTGAGAGAAGATAATCTTTGTCTACAATGACATAGACGAGATTAGTTGCGTGTGTAGACGTCAAGCAACTAACCCCATGTAGATCAAGATGTGTGTGTGCCCTAGGGTTTGGGGCTTAGGGCACGTAGGCACGTGCAAGGAGCACGCGCGCACGCAACTGGAGGTGCACAGAAGATCAGGCAGGCGTCGGGGCTGGCGCAGGCGCTATCGCGTGCACTGGCGCACGCTGTCGCACATCGCGCAGAGGTGCGAGGCGCAGATGCGCTGAAGGGAGCGTGCAACAGTGCGCGTAGGAGTGCGCACAGTCGCGCAGAGGAGATGCGCGAGAGGCACGCAGAGGTGCGCGAGGCGCGCGAGGCGCACAGAGGCGCGCGAGGCGCGCTAGGCGCGAGATGCGCTATGCGCGAGGCGCAAGGCGCGCGCGATGCGCGAGGCGCGCAGGGGCACCGCAGGTCGGAGAAGACCGCCGATCGGCAGAGGTGGGCGGCGCCGAGTAGAGAGAGAGAGAGAAGAGAGGCCGGCGGGTGGGGTGGGTTAGGGTTAGGGTTTCGAGAACTCCGGTCTAGGACCGTCGCTCTGATACCATGTTGGGAAACGTGAATGAGATGATCTATTCCATAGCCCTAGGCTCTCTTATATAGGAGAGTAGCCTATGGGTAAATTACATAAAGAGAATAACCAGAAAATAAAATAACAAAGATATACAATTATCTTATATGCGTCAACAGTAGACAATCATGATATGTCTCTGCCCATTCATTTTGCACCATTATGTGATGCTAGACTACACAACTCACGAAAGTGCTCGATTATAGAAACCTTAATGGCATGGCCACTCTCCACATGCTCCTCACTCACCTCAAGCATGTGCCAACTTGCTTCTTCTCATCTCGTTAGCCATTGTATGAAAGAAATGAGGGTTGACATTCCCCTCCTTCAGTCAAATCTGTCTAAAGCCTTGCCACTACTCTACCTCTTGCTTTTTGTCTTCTTCAAGCAAGATCCTATTTTGCTCCCTCCTCACCTCAATCTTCTCTTCAAGCAGTTCCCTAGAGCCCGACTCTTCCATTTGAACTCACTTAGCATTCTGCGTAGAGCCTTGAGCTTCGTGGCCATCAATCACGAAGCTGAATCAGACGTCGCATAATGTTCCTGCAAAGAAGCAGATGCTCCTTGAAGCTATCCTCATGCAACTATGGCTGCTTGAAATGAAGGAGGCTAGCTACCCGACAACCCTCACTAAAGACGTAATAGATAGGATTGCGATCTGAGTGTGAATGCGGCGATGAATGCACTTATGCTAATGAGGACTCCTGTGCCATCGAACAAAGATAACGATCTAGGTATGATTGCCACGAAGAATTTCGCCACATGTCGGGGGAGTTCGTCGTGTCTAAAACCTCTAGAGACACATCTCCCCCAACAACAGTAAACAAAATGGAAGCAGGATCTGCACCACCACCATCGCCTCTCCAAGAGAAGAGAGCATCTCTCTGACTATCGAGAATCTTCAACATTGGATCGACAAACCCTTCACTATGACAAGATAGCTATCATGAAGTAAAGGTCGTCGTCAAGCAATAATGCCCCCCTCCCCCCAACGATCTCGCAAGCATACCATAATACTCCTTAGAGGAAAGCCCCTGTAAAAGAGGGTCCTCGGTAGTGTTGAGCATCAGATTAGGCCGTGTCAGGCTAGGTCTTAGTAAACCCGGCCTAAGCCCATTTAATACGAGCTAATGTGTTGGGCTCGGGTCGGGCCGACCCATTTATACTAATCTGTGGAGGATATCTCTCATTTTAATATTGGTTATGTCGTGAAATGCTGTGGTGACTCCCGACTCGGGAGCGCACCCCTTTTTCATGTCAAAAAATATATGCATTATAAGATGCCAAATCATTGGCCATATAGATATATGTATATATATCTATACATTCTTTTCACATACAATGATATTCGCAAGCTTTCCAAAGTGTACTTTAATGTCTCTTTACATTTAACCGCAATTGTGTAAAGCCATTTTGAAACACTTTTACGTAATGCAGAAAAATGGACCTTATGAACATATACTACGTGCGGAGGATTAGCTCTTTCTTTCTATTTTAAAAGCACATGGAATAACGAACACTTAATGTACCGGAAAGATAACCCGAAAAGTACAAGTTTAATTTTTCCAGACCATCCGTTTAAGGTACAAGAAGTTCAAGTATTTTGAACATCGAAAGTATAAGTTTTTTTCTTTACGATTCCCAAAAAATGCAATCAATGGATACCTTCTTTTGTGACAAGCACAACACCATCAACCCGTGCCATGAAACATTGCACAACTCTTATACTTCAAAAAATGATGTAAAGTGAGGAGGTTTCGTGCTAATGGGCTTTACGGGTTTGGGCCCTATACTACTCGAGATCGGCTTGAACTAGCGATTGCCTAAAACAAGGCCAGTGGCCTGCCCATTTTAAATGCGGGCTCGGGCTCGAGTCAGGCTAAGCGGGCTGGACTTCGGGTTAGGTCGGATCGGTCCATCCAAATGCTCAACCTTAGTCCTCGTGCCTATCTTTAATGTAACACCAGCAGAGCCAAGGCACAACCTCATCATGCTTCCACTGCCAAATCAGTTCCTCTCCAATCAACACACCATCAATGGATAAGCCACCATCACACACACACACACTAATCCTCCTTCAAACTCCTATTGGTCAAGTACTTCGTTCTACGGTGGCCACCTACCACAGTTAGAGAAGACTAAATCCCGCATGCACACCTTTACAAAGTCTCTGTCACCTCCACACTGTAAATACCATTACGGATGCTACGTTGAAAATGATCGACACCACAAGGGATTGTTAGCCCCTAATGCCCTCGCACCGAGCCTGCACCTCATATCACCCCTCTACATCATCTCTTCACTATCTCCACCTACTCTCCCCATACCTACCAACCTTGCCTCCGCTAACAACACCTCTGCGAGACTCGCCACCCCCTGCCTATCGCAACCACCACTCCCAACCACCCCGCCGAAGCCTTCTCTTGCACCTTGCTGCCCACCTGCGTTGCCAGCTCAACACTTCGAGCCCTAGCATGAAACAAGCCATCGCCCCTACCCTTCCCTTCTCTCCACCACCTTCACCTTTCTCTCATACTCCGCCACCTTTATCTTTCTCTCACACTTTGCCACCCTCTCCTTCCCCTTCGCCTTCGTTACCATCCCTCCTTTCCTTCTTTCTTGATCGCCTCCGCCTCCTCACTCACTCTTGCTCCACCATCCACTCAACCTTTTGAATTGCATATCTATGCAAATAGGAAACAAATGAACAAAAGTGACAAGTGCTAACATAGCGGAGGATGAGGGCTTCGATGACGTCGCAACAAAAGGGTGAAGGCGATGCGAGTAGCAACATTGACATCATAACAAGTGGAGAATATGAGCAAGCACATGAGCATCAAGTGAGAAGCAAAAATCAGAGGGTTTTGTTTTGTTTTCGCGAAGGAAATGAGCGGGGTTTTGGTATCACAGGTGGATGGGTATTAGAGATGATCACATGCAACGCTTGAGTAATAGTTGAGCCGAGCTCCTTAATGCTTCGTGTCTTTAATGGTGGATCATTTCGCCGGAGCAAACGACATTTGTGCTTGGGAGAGCTATGTCTAATGGTTTGGTGTTGGCTTCTGAAGTGGCGACGAACTGGAAGAAAAGTGTGAACCCCTCAGGATCCGGGTACCCGTTTACGACAAAATTCGCAATAATTCATTCACATTGATAGTAGAAGTTGTAGAAAAGCAGGGAAAATTTTTCGCGCGGCTAATTATCCACATGACATTCACATTCACAACATAACCACAAAGTAAAAGAGATACAATTGGCACCAAAATTCTTTTTTTCATTAATATTCATATTCATTTACAACTTGTACAAGCATATTCCATATTACAACATATATCCAAGTGATACAAAAGAGATAGCATAAACATCCCCAACTAGACAAAAACTGAGACAAAGTACTTCATACCGTCTAGTATAAACTCTGTCTCCAGGAAGCATGTATATACTGAGCGGCTACTGAACTGCAGGCTGTTTGCCTGCCAAACATGTTAGGAAAGAAGAGGCGTCAGCCATTGCTGGTATCTCCCAAAAACTTTTAAAAATAACTAGGCATTTAATAAGTGCAAAAGCAGGCAAGTAGAAAGGTGGTATAATTAAAATCTACATCTACTTGCGTAAGTAAAAAGGGATTTCAAGTTGTTTGTAATGCATTTCTAATGATTTCCCCTAGAACCCGGTTGTTTGTAATGCATTTCTAATGATTTCCCCAGAACCCGGCATTTTCCCACATATGACACATTTACATTGTAGTTGAATATTCATGAGTATAAGAGTATAAACTTATATATCATTTTCTAGCAATCTCAAAATCTGATCATAACCTCTCCAAATCTTAACCTCAATTGATTCAGATATAATTCCAGATGATGCAGATATAGATATGGATGATCTAGATGTAGAATCGCCATGTCTGTTGGCGAAGTAACTCAAGCGGTGAAGAAGCCTACAAATGGCTCTTCCGTCTCGCCCTCTAATTGGAAGCGCGGTCCAATAGAGGGATAGGTCTACTCCCCAACTACGCCACTGAGACGGGTGAGAGAGACTCCCTAGAAAAGTCGCTCTAGAAAACTGCCCGACTAGTACGGGCGGACGAGCTCGTACGTAAAACTGAAAACCAAGGATCCCCCGCCTGGGTATCCTAAAAGACAGGGTCAGCGGAACTGGTCTAAAGTCTGGATCCCAACGAGGCGTAAAAACACTGCGAGCTCGCGTAAAAACCGTGTAAAAGACTGGGATCCTAGACCCGCGCATTAAGCGGCCGCTGCCCTAACTGGGCTTCCTTTCCACAGCCCAGGTGAGGGTCACCGCGCCCTCGCACAGTCAGGTATAAGGTTCACCGTGACCGGCATTCTAAATTATAATTCATTACTGATTCACCATCGTCATTACTTGTTTGACAATTCGTTTCTTTCCCAATTCTTTCTGTGGACATTTGCACAGATCTAGGTTTTTTTTTTGTTCAACTATCTTATTGATAGTGATTCATAGATAGTAGAGTATTCCTGATGGATGATTCTTGAAGATGATCAAATTCAGAATACAAGATTAGAGTAACTCTACGTGCACCATTTTTATCAATTGATTCAACTTCCCTTTTTCATTTTATCCAAGTATATTCAACTTTTCAAAGGGCCAAACTCATCCTTGTACAGATTACCTCTAAAATAAGAATTTCAACTGATCTCAATTACAACACGACCTTGTATGACTATAGTATTGGAATGTAGCCGGTCTATCCCATTATAAACATGTTCATTACTAAGGATCCACCATTACTCCCTTGTTCTTCTATATGCGTATGATTTGTGATAAACTATCAATAAGAGTATACAGGGATTTTCAATAGTTTTGTTGATATATATGTGGTGATACTTACAATGGTAAATTAGCTATTAGCCTATCGATAATGATTTATGCATTTTCCAAACATATTAATATAATTATTATTGATATACAGACCTCTAAATATTTATTATTGATATATATCATGGCATCACATCTATAAAAATCAGTAATATTTGCTTTAATATTCTAATTTCTTGATACATTATTACAGGAGTAGTAGCCATTCATTGAATAAAATTTTTGGATCTTAAGTTCATAATAATCATCCTCAAAACTCCCAATTTTACTCATGAAATCCAAGTATAATATTAATGAAGCTCAAAACCGTACGATTGATGTACAATACAACTGAAGCATGTGATACTCATAGTTGCATCTGAAATAATATTTGTTATCAGAAACATATAACTAGAATCAACGATGAGCATGGACATCCCCCTCTTCATCTCACTTTACACCTCTATAAAAACAGAGTATAGTTACTGTTAACTTATTATTTCATGTATTGAATTTTTAACTTACATGTACTCTTTTGAGCACCCTACTAGACGTTGCAGTTGTTGAGTGGTGTGATTATTTTAATCATTTTCTTAAGCAACTACTTACGGTATATAGAGAATTTAAATTGTCAAACATTTTTTTTTGCAACAAACAGTGAAGATCATTATTGTTGTAGGGTCTTTAAAAGTGCAAGTGTCTCGACAGAATATTTGTTAAGATTCCAGTATATTTCCCTTACCTTTTAATCTAAAAGAAAATTTTACTCAGTGGTAAAGATCAATTATTTTATATTTATTTTGAATGATGCCTCCATTTTACGTATATGAAGAAAGGCTATATTTAACATCAAGAAAACATAATTTCTCCCTTTCTAGTTACTACCCAGACTTTTGAGATTTTTCACCACATCCAGTGTCAGAGAAATATCACTTTAATATGATGAAGTAAAACACAGTGAGTTTGTTTGCTAGATAATCTCTGTAGAGATAACACGTACTCCAAAATCAAATCCTAAGATTCTAATAACATTCCCAATAAGATCAAGTTTATTGTATAAATTCATGCATGACAAAAAGAGAGAACAGGTAAGAAATTATACTCATGCTCAAATCTAATGTACATGCATGGCAGCAAGAGGGGGTAATAGGATGGTACCTCTCTAGATCTTCAATTTGGAGGGATTAGAAGCTTGATCCACTTCTGCATGTAGCAGTTTCTGCATGGAGAGAAATTGTAGCAGAACCTCCAGTTGCTTGGACAGCAGCTGAACTAAATGGAATCAGTCCTGGAGGTGTTGAAGGAGCTTCAACCAAAGATTTGCAGGAGAAGAAAAGGTGGAGAATGGAAAAGAAGAAGGGAAGATTGCCGTTGAAATTAAAGTAGAGGAAGAGGGCTTTGTTGGGATTGAAAGAGGGAGGGGTAAAGGGTTTATTTATACAAGGGAGGAGAGGGCAAATGGAGTGTTTGTGCAGCAGCAGCAGTACACGTGTTGCTGTCTGCTGCTGAAAAAAATATTTATATATACTTTTCATCATTTTTTTACAATAACTCTATTCCTTTACTATCCTTAAAGTTGATCGGATTTACACCTCGGACCTCGGATTTTGACGCGCAATATCTTGAATTGATCGTCTCAAAATGACGGTCAATATGAGTATAATATTCATATACTTTTGATCGGGTTTTGAATACCCGAAATTTTTGAGATACAGTTTTGGTTTGGTTTTAAATTTTGTGAAATTAAAATATCAAACGACCTCCGATTGACGAATGGTCGATTCCGTTGATCTTGTATCGTCGAATCGGATCTAATGACGGTCTTGGTTCGTTTCGCGGTTTCTGAATTTGCGTCGCGGCTTTTCGCGACGCGCATTACGAAGCGACCGATTTTTTGTCGATTTCGCCCGAACGACTTTTGATTCATGATCAATTGGTCGTTTTAGGTTGTTTAGTATTGACCGACAACGTTTTTGGGTTCATTAGACCCAAAATCGGACGAGTTCGGTTTTGTTAGAATATGGACGTTACAAAAAGTAAGGCCAAAGGGGTGCTGTGGAAGGTGGACTTCTCAAAGGATTTTGACAATGTCGATTGGAGATTTTTGTGGGCCTCCTTGGAGAGGAGGGGTTTCCCGGTGGTTTGGATTGCTTAGATCAAGCAGTTTGTAACAACGACATCCCATGCAGTGCTGGTTAATGACAGACCAGAGGGGGGTTTCTTTTAGCCACAGAGGGGCATTAGACAGTATTGCCCGTCGTCGCCGCTCCTTTTCATCATTGTGGCAGATGCTTTAGCAATGTTGATGAGGAAGGCCACTAGCGGGGGCTGGTGTTCTGGCTATGTGAAAGAGGATATTTCCATCTTGCTGTTGCAGTATGCGGATGACACTTTGCTACTCCTGGGACACGAGGAGGAGAAGATGCGCCGGACGTCACTCGTTGTAGACATCTTTGGTGATCTATCGGGGCTACAAATCAATAGAGATAAGTCGGTAGTGGTTTCGTTCGGCCTCACAGTGTTTGAGGTGCAGCGCGCATCAACAGTGTCGGGGCGCTCGGTGACTGCATTGCCGATTACACACTTGGGGTTGCCCTTGGTGGCAAAGAGTCCAAAGTCTAGAGATTGGAGGGCGCTGCTGGAAAGGTTGGAGGGGAGGTTGATGGGGTGGAAGGCGACAATGCTTTCGAGAGGTGGGAAGATGGTGCTTTTGAAGCACGTTTTGTCGGCAATCCCTATTTTCTTCTATTCCACGAGGCTGATGCCTGCTGGAGTGCGCACGAGGATCGATTCTTGATGAGGAGGTTCTTTTGGTCGAACGGGAGACAAGCTAGAAGGGGCATTCATCTGGTCGGGTGGGGAAAGGTGACAACGTCGAAGAAGAAGGGCGGGTTGGGGTTTCTGCAGTGGGCGAGATGAACACGTCGTTCATGGTGAAGTGGGTGGTGCAGTTATGGGGAAAGTTCGAGGACCTGGTATGCAGGCTGATGAGGATGATGTATGGGGTCTCTTTGACACTTGAGGCCTCTCCGGGCCGTTTTCCTTCCTCATTGTGGAAGGGGATTACCAAGGTGATCTCAGTGTTGGCTTTAAAGTCGAGACATGTTTTTGGGGATGTCGATGGTTTTTTCACTATTGGTGGGATGATTGGACCAGGGAGGGAATTTCGGGCGAGCGTTGTCCTCGCCTCATGCAGTTGACTAGCAACAGGGAGGTTGTGATACAACACGTTTGGGAGCAGGGGTTGTGGTCTCCGATTTTCTCTTTTGACTTGTCGGATTAGAGGATCGAGGACTTCATGGCTTTACAGTCGGAGTTGGCACATATTGCGAGACCGACGACTGGCAGGGATCACTTCGTATGGGGAGATGGAAGATTCTTAGTAAAAAAGGCGTATCGATTTTTGGTGGAGGACGATGAGGAGGTGGAAGAAGAGGTTGGCATGGACACACAGTTGATTTGGAGGAGCAGGGTGCCGAATCCTATCAAGATTTTTCTTTGGCTTCTCAGGCTTGGTAAGGTTCTCACGAAGGTGCGACGGGGCATGTGTTGGGTACTGAGTTGGTTATGTATGACAGATGCGGATCGATGGCGAAAGATGTGGAGCACTTGTTCTTCTCTTGCCCTTCTTCGACCTCAGTGTAGAGCTGAGCCAACATTCTGTGGCTTGGCGACCAGAATTATGCTGGCTTTTGTAGAGACATTAAATCGATGTGTGGATATAGGCATGGGGACATTGCTTATCCATTTGCACTTGTTTGGGCGATTTGGTGTGCGTGGAATGATGCCATTTTCAATGAGGCATACTTCTTATCTGAGAATGTAATTGAACATTGTAGGGCGTTATGTACATCATGGAGTATGTAATACATTGTATTGTTTGCACTTCCTTTTAATAGATCGATTCCGCGTGGGTCCCAGCTTGGGAGGCCACCTGTATACATTTAAAAAAAATGTCTTTGAAAACACATCGATTCATCGAGGCATGTTAGAAATGAAAAAAAATCGACGGTATAGCTTTGAGGCAGTTTTTGGCAAAAGTGCATTGAGGCTCGATTTTAAAAACCTTGAGTGTGACCACATTTCTTAAATATCCATATATTAGTACACATCTTAGGTTCCATTAGAGTAAAAGATTTGATTAAATTGAGAAAGTAGAAACCAAAGACGATGCCATCCTTTTCAACCATTATCGAGCACATTATGGTACCTTTCCATAACTCATTAACATTGCTTGCTGCACACCACCAGCATCTTCATCAGCCCTTAATTTAACCTCCTCCTTGAATATTCTTTGTAGAAAAATAGAATGCGGAAGCGGAATCGGAAATAGAGATAGAACAATAAGAACAAAGATTTTAACGTGGAACCCTACTCCAGATGGAGCGGGATGAAACCACAGGAGAAGCCCATGAATAGGGCATTTCTTCTATTGAAGTTCTCAATGAGTACAGGGGGTGTGGGGCTCTTTATATAGCCCCACGGACAGACCCAACAGTGACCGCTCCCCCATGCGGTACTAAACACATGGGTGGGCTCTTTTCTTTCCCAACACTCCCCCTCAAGTTGGTAGCTGGGTCAGCTGCAACTTGCAACAATAAAGAAAAATATACATCATTACATCTTCACTTGAAATCACCACAATAAACGTATGTATCCGCAACTGGTAGACAAACCCGCTTGCTGACGGGTATATCAGGTCATCGGAACGCATCTCTGTTATGCCTGGAAGGTCACCAGACTGTCTCTGTCGTGCCTGCATGGTCACCGGATCTCTGTCTCAGTCGTGCCTGCAGGTCACCGGACTTTGTCTCCGTCATGCCTTGAAGAAAACAAATCCAGTGCGGAGTTGATGTCGAGGATACGACGAAGATCGATGCACAGTGAAGATGGCTTGATATTCTGTGAAATCCGGAGTGTTTGCTCTGTCAGTCAATGATGTAGGATGCATATGGCTTTTACTCCCCCTTTCTCCCAAACTTGTGAGAATAATGAAAATAATAGACAAGTTGGGAGAAGCAAACATGAATCATATTTTTTTATGCGTACGACTTTTTCCTTGTACGCGACTTTTTTTTTCGATTTTTTTTTTGTATGCGTATGACTTGTTCTTGTACGCGCCTCTTTTTCTTTCTCTCTTTTTTTTCGGCTTTTACTTCGCACAATCCTTTTTTTTCTCTCTTTTTTTTCTTTTTTTTTCTCTCATTTTTTTGAAAATTGCATACGACCCTTTTTTTTACACCACACTCTCTCTCCTTTTTTTTGTTGAAACCACACACGGGCCAAAAAGCTAAAAAAAAAGGAACATTTTTTTTAAATAAAGCAAGGCCATTGGGCCCTCCCATTTTGAGAGCCCTAAAAAAACGCACTCCTCCCTTTTTTTTCTGCGCCGCCAAAGGGGAGGGAGCACGACCTGCTCGTTGCCTTGCAGGATGATGCCGCCCTCGATGGGGCGCCTGTAGATCATACGGGCGCAATATGGCTCGCTGCCACCCTGGAGAATGGAAGCGACGCCGATTACGCCTGGGGCTCGCCTCACGTAGTGGGGGCTGCGTGAGTTGCAGCACGCGGGTGGGGCTGTCCCGCCTTCTAGGGCATGGTGGGTTCGCCTGTGCTGGAACGCGTGCTCATCTGGGTTGCGTTGTGCGGCTTGAAGGAGCAGCAGTTGGACAATAGCCTGGACGATGTTCTTGCGCTGCGGTCGTTCTTGCTCTCTGTGCCGCGCATCTGCCTGGAGCGCAATCAGAATGGGTGTCGCCCTCGTTCGTGAGAGATGGAGTAAGGTGCCTCTGGATCCGGAGCGTTGATCTGGAACTGGAGCATCGATCTGGAGGTTTCTGCCCAGAGATCTGTGGCATCACAAGGATGGGTTGCGGCAGGGACGTGCAGCCGCTAGAAGGGCTCATTGGCTAGACCATCTGGAACTTGAAAGAGCAATAGGAGATGTGTGCGCGGCCATCTTTGTTATGGGAAACAAAATCCCTCAGAACAAAATATGAATATGAACATGAACTCGAATCATACGGAATTGAATCTTCGAAACATCAATCTTCAAGAACTCCAAAATCGAATCTCGGAAACAAAGAACATAACAATAATCCGCGAGAATCGAACCCGCTTTGATACCATGTACAAAAATAGAATGCGGAATCGGAATCGGAAATAGAGATAGAACAATAAGAACAAAGATTTTAACGTGGAACCCTACTCCAGAAGGAGCGGGATGAAACTACGGGAGAAGCCCATGAATAGGGCATTTCTTCTATTGAAGTTCTCAATGAGTACAGGGGGTGTGGGACTCTTTATATAGCCCCACGGACAGGCCCAACAGTGACCGCTTCCCCATGTGGTACTAAACACATGGGTGGGCTCTTTTCTTTCCCAACATGCTTGATAGAGTATCAAGGTTGCTCAACTAGACAATCTACATTGGGGCTTACCTGAAAGCTGCGGTTGGCCGCAACCCAAGGTTGCTGGAACAGTTGAATTAGTGGAGGCTGGGAAGATGAGTTGGAGTGAGGCACAGATGCAGAAATGTCTTTTTTCTGAGAAACCTCTAAAGCTTAGTGCAACAGCCCAATGCCACCTTGTCTTGGAAGCCAACTAGGAGATCTTAGATGGAAAGTAGGCTCTCTGAGATTTCACCTATATGCGGGCTGAATGTTGAGCAATTGACTCTCAGTAAGTATCCCCCTCTTTTCCCAAAGTGTGACAGGAACAAGATATTGACAAGTTGGTATAACAAGACAAGGTGCTAGTGTCACTAGTTAGATGGCTACTTTTGATTAGCCATCCTTTGCCATTTAAAAAAGAAGGTTGGCATCACTTCCTGCAAGCTCGTCTACCGTTCTTAGGTGAACCCATGCATGGCTGATGGAGAGTGGGAGGACGATGAGTAGATGAACCGTCCTTGCAGGCAACATTAAAAGGCATCTTTTACCGTGTCCTCCCAATCAAAGGGAAAAATGTACTAATCACCAAATGGTTAAAAGGAGCAGATGGATTGTAATTGGTCGTGTGATTTGGACTCTCAAGGCAGTTAATCCCCCATTGTTGGACCATTACACTGAGTAGGAGCCCTATGTTTTCTTCTTCTCCTACCTAAAGGAACGAGCCCTGTGTTTCTTCTTCTCCTATGTAAAGGTAGGCCTTTGTTTATTGGTATAGTGCAACTGGAGGCTCGAATTTTTTCAGTGTTATTTTTGTAACCTTACTCCCCCAGCTCTAGAAGAGAGTGTTTGGGTTGTTGAGAGAAAAACTTAGATAGATTATTCAGAAAACCCTAGGCTCTCTTATATAGGGAGAGACCTTAAGGGTAAATTACACAGTGGTCTATAAAAGACAAAGAAATAACGACAAGATACATAAAGAGATAATAATAATAAAAACTATCTCTACACTCCCCTCAAGGTGGAGCATAGATGTCTATCATGCTCAGCTTGGATGAACATCTCTGAAAAGGTCCTCTGAGCAATGGCTTGGTGAATACATTTGCAGTCTGATCTCCTGAGCTCACATGTATAGTAGATATCAATCCTCTCTGGATCAAGTCTCTAGTGTAATGGTAGTCAACTTCAATATGCTTGGTTCTTTCATGAAAAGCGGGATTGTTGGCAATGAATAAGGCTGCCTGATTGTCACACTGAAGCTTCATAGGTAGAGGCACAGCTACATGTAGATCTTCTAGTACGGATCGAACCCACATTATTTCCGTGCTGGCTTGAGCCATGGCCCTATATTCAGATTCGGCACTGGACCTTGCCACAACAGTTCGTTTCTTGCTTTCCCAAGAAACCAGAGAGCCTCCAACAAAAACTGCGAACCCTGAGGTTGATTTTCGATCCTTAGGGCATCCTGCATAATCGGCGTCTGCACACGTTGAGATAGATAAATCTGTGCCCTTTCTGAATAGCAACCCTGAACCTGGAGAAGACTTCAGATACCTCAGTATCATGTGTATAACATCCATGTGAATTTGTCTTGGCTGCTCCATAAATTGACTCACCCTGCTTACTGCAAATGCAATATCTGGACGAGTTATGGTAATGTAAAGGAGTTTTCCCACCATTTCTCTATATCTCCTCTTATCTACTTCATCAGTATCACCATCATACAACTTCATGCTAGGGTCCATGGGAATACTTGATGGTTTGCATCCATCCATGCCTGTCTCAATCAGGAAGTCTGTAATGTACTTCCGTTGGGTCATCACCAAGCCCTGTGCATTCCTTGCAAATTCCAACCCTAGAAAATATCTTAGGATTCCAAGATCCTTTGTAACAAACTGACGACCTAGTAATGCCTTCGCCCTTTCTATGCCCTGAACATCATCTCCTGTAACAAGAATATCATCCACATAGACCATAATGACAACCGTACCTGCCGATGAGTTCTGGACAAACAACGAGTGGTCTGCATTTGACCTCTTGAATCCCTGTTGCTCAATAAGGTTGGAAAGCTTCTGGAACCATGCTCTTGGACTCTGTTTGAGGCCATATATTGCCTTGTGAAGTCTACAGACCATCTGCTTCTCCCCCTCAGCAGTAAACCTAGGTGGCTGCTGCATGTAGACTTCCTCCTGTAGGTCCCCGTACAGGAAGGCATTCTTGACATCCAGTTGAGATATACTCCATTCACGAACCACAGCCACAGATAAGAGAATACGAAGCGTAGAATGTCTCGCCACTAGAGAGAAAGTGTCCATGTAGTCTACGCCATAGGTCTGTATAAACCCACGGGCGACCAAACGTGCTTTGTACCGATCCAAAGTGCCATCTGCATGATATTTAACTGTGAAGACCCACTTACAGCTCACAATGGATGCATCAGGAGGAGCAGGAACCAATGACCATGTGCCACGGGACTGCAAGGCACTCATCTCTTCTTCCATAGCTAATCTCCAGCAATCATTCTTCAAAGCTTCCTGGTAGGTCCGTGGTATATCCACGGAAGACAAGGCTGAGGCAAATCTCTGAAAGTCACCAGTGAGACGGTGAAACGAAACCTGTGAGGTAAATGGATAAGAGGCACATAGCCGCTTCTGCTTCCGAATAGCAATCGGAACATCAAGATCATCATCTGCTGCACTGGATGGACTAGTGTCTTCCTGTACTGAAGAATCCTGCACATGTACCAAATCTGACCCGTCAGTAGTAATGCCATCTGAACATACCTAAGGCGTGATGGGTGGCTGACGTGTAGCCTGAGCAGGACCTGACCGACGCGTATAGAATTTTGGTAGAGGTGAAATGAGGGGTCGTGGAAGGGGTGGAGGAGGAGGTGGTGGTGGAGGAGGAGGTGGTGGTGGTGCTGGTGTGGAGGCAGGAACATGGGAAGACTCAGGTGAACTCCAAGTAGGTGGTGGAGGAACATAGACATCATCATTGGTAGTGGATGGTACCAGTCTGTCACCTGCAGGAGAAAAATACATGACAGACTCAAAGAAAGTGACATCAGCACTCACGAAGTACTTCTTATTTATAGGATCATAACACCGGTAGCCCTTCTGAGTCCTGGAATAATCAACAAAGACGCACTTGACTGCTCTAGGAGAGAGTTTGTCAAGTCCGGGAGACAGAAGATGAACAAATGCCATAGTACCAAAGACACGTGGAGTCAGTGAGAATAATTCCTTGTCTGGAAAAATAAGAGAAATAGGTATCTTCTCACCAAGAACAGAGGATGGCATTCGATTGACCAGATAACATGCAGTAAGAACAACGTCCCCCCAGAAAGAAATAGGAGCACAACTCTGAATCAACAGGGTTCGAGTAATATCCAAGAGATGGCGATGCTTTCTTTCCGCCACACCATTTTGCTGTGATGTATATGCATAAGTGGTTTGGTGAATAATACCCTTTGATGAAAGAAATTGAGAAAGTGAGTGTGTGCAAAATTCTAGGGCATTATCCGTCCGAACATATTTGACTGAAGAAGAGAAAACATTGTGCACTTCATTAATTAACTTCTTGATCACATCTCCTGCTTCAGATTTATTCTTCAAAAGAAAGACCCATGACACACGAGAGAAATCATCCACTACCACAAGATAAAATCTGTGCCCCTGATGATCGGGTACACGACTCGGACCCCATATATCTATATGTAACAACTCGAATGGGGAGCTACTGCTCCGACTCTGACGACATGGAAAGCTCGACCTATGATGCTTTCCCAACTGACATGCTTCACAGCGAAAAGACGAATTAGGAGAGATCTGGGGCAGAAGATGGCGCATTTTCTGGAGCGGAAGGTGACCAAAACGGAGATGCCAGATGTACGGAGAAACTGGTCCAGCAGAATGAGAGGAGACGCCAGGATAGGAATCCCGAACCAGCCGATATAAACCATTTTGCTCAGAGCCACAACCAATCACCGTGTCCGTTAGTATGTCCTGAAAAATGAGAGAAGATGGGTCAAATATAGCACGACAATGCAAATCCTTCGTAATCTGACTAATAGATAACAGATTCATTGAGAACTCAGGAGCATGTAGGACATTCTGTAGATGCATAGTGGAGGATAGGAAGACCTCCCCCTGTCCAACAAGGGGTGAATGAGTACCATCTGCGATCTGCACTGAACGGCCGTGAGGAATGTCCCTGTAGGACTGTAGTCTGTCTTTATCTCGGCAGAGATGATGTGTGGCTCCCGTATTTATAACCCAGTCAGATATATCATGAGACGGTGTGAATGCAGTAGATATACCTGAGGTACTAGCAACAACAGATGAACTGGCGGAGGCTGTAGCAGCAACATCTGAAGGACCACCAGACAAATTACCAGATGAATGTGGCATAATATCTCGGGGACGTGCCACAAGTTCGTCAAATCGATTATCAGCAGTAGATGGTAATGGGGACTGAGAATGCTCTGCAACACGTGCCGATGCTGGGAACCCATGTTTAGAATAGCATGTCTCCTCCGAGTGTCCTGTGCGGTGACAATAGGAGCATGTCTGACTGAAGCGACCACCCCTTAACTGGGGTCCACGTCCACGTCCACGACCACGACCAGAAGACGGGCCACCTCTCCCACGCGAGACTGCCATCGCTGATGGGGGTGGAGTAGAAGAGCTGGAGGAAACTGGAATGCGACTGAGTCTCCTGTAAACATCCTCCACTGGAGGAATAACTGCATCAACTAGGATCTGAGACCGGATGGCGTCATATTCAGGATCAAGAGCCGCAAGTAGAACACCCACCATGGTGGCGTTCCGAAACGTCTTCTGCTGTTCAGGAGTGGCAGTGAGTGGGATAGTATTGTATAACTTCTCAAACATCCCTCTTAGGGATGTGTATAAGGAATGGAGAGGTCTGCCGCTCTGCTTCATTGTGTAAATGTCATGCTGAAGCTGCAACATCTTGGTCTCATTTCGCACCTGCGAATATGTAGCGGCGAGAATATCCCACATCGCCTTGGTAGTGGGCTGATGGATGACGTCATTAGCAATCTCCATCGTCAATGTACCAGACAACCAGACCTTTGCGTAGGAGTCATCAACCTCCCATGAGGCATATATCCCTGTCTTCTCTGCGGGCTCATCCTCGGTAAGAATGTGCTTCTTACCATTCGACTTCATGAGGCTCATGAACTGCATAGCCCAGAGCTCATAGTTAGACCCGTCCATCTTCACTATTGGCGCAAGACCTTTGAATGCGCCGGTGGAGGGCATATCGACCTTCGATTCTGACATACTGCCGCTGGAGAAGAACTAGGGTTTATAGACAAGGTAATGAATGTCTACACAAACTACATCGGATTCGAGTGTGCATGTAGACGTTACGCACTCAAATCCATATATCGGCGGAAGAGACGAGGTTGGCTAGGGCACGGCTTAGATGAGGCCGCCTAGGAGGCTAGCGGCGAGACAGGAACCCGCCTACAGCCTTGGCGGCTGGAACGGAGGCCCGCCCAAGAAGTGGCGGCACGGCAGGGAGGCCGCGGTGTGGATCGGCAGCGGGGGGGGGGGGGGGCGCCTGGGACCGGTTGGCGTCGAGGATGTCCGCCTGGGATGGGTCGGCGGCGGGCTAGGGGGGGGGCGCCTGGGAACCTTCGGTGGCGGGCTGGAGGCCGCCTGGAGAGAGAGGTGGCGGGTGGGGGGGCTGGAGAGAGGGGCGGAGGGGAGGGACCCGCTAGGGAGGGAGGGGCGGCGGGTGGGGAGAGGGCGGCGGGTAGGGAGAGCCCTAGGGCGGCTCTGATACCATGTTGAGAGAAAAACTTAGATAGATTATTCAGAAAACCCTAGGCTCTCTTATATAGGGAGAGACCTTAAGGGTAAATTACAGAGTGGTCTATAAAAGACAAAGAAATAACGACAAGATACATAAAGAGATAATAATAATAAGAACTATCTCTACATGGGTGTCCGGTACACTTTATTTAGTATATTGTATCGGAGGAATGTCTTCCCCAGGACGTATGCCATTATGTAGCAAGGAAGTGGCTCCAATTACTGTCTCACTCAAGTTGATTTTATGGCCTGTCCCACCCTGCAACCAAACAGGCCCCTAGTTTTTCCTTGCTGGCTACATTTAGTCTGCCTTAAAAGATGAATTCCTTTCAGTTAATCTGTTGGTTTTTTGTCACATATCAACATTTTTTTCCTGTGCACACTGTCCCAGAGGATGGATTTATTTCGGTATACCAGTTCTAAAATTGCAGATGTGGGTGCATTCCATTCACTTCCAACACCAGAAATGCAACGTTAAGGCATACCAGGCTCATTTTGGTATAATACTGATCAGTCAACTAGATAAAGAGTTATTTAAGTAGTATTCAGCTAATATTTATAAATTAAAACTACATGTAACATTGGACGTGACATCAAAAGCTAATCAATCCTTGTTTTTTTAGATGAAAGGTAATCAATCGTAGTTGCAGAACTTGGTTTCCTTGGTCGATATTTTAAACATCGCGATCATAAAGAAAATTAGAAAATGCTCGCTGTTGATCAAAGTTCAAACTAGACAATTGGGGCTCTATCACAGGTTTACTTGTTCACAGAATCAGGCTTCAATTTTCAATCTTATTCAAATTACGCCAAGTAGACTCCATCTCGATAAAGTTAAGAACAAGTTACCACCAAGTAAGAGATGAAAGCTGGAGTAAGCCTCCATTTTGTTCAATCTGCCCTTGGAACTTTCAATCTTTTACCCAAGCAGGTTTTTAGCAAAGAAAGGATGCCTAGTATAATGCATGTGCCAAAGATGATTTACATCATTTCCGATGCGGTGCAGCGGTGGAGGACGTGGACCAATTATTCTTCTCTTGCCCACTATCGGCGGAGCGGCATGGCTGGAGAGTAGTAGTCGGGCCGCATTCTGGAGGGATATCAGATTGGTTTGTGGTAACGGGCATGAGGACAACTCACCTCCTTTTGCGGTGGTTTGGTCTATATGGTGCTCCAGAAATGATGTCATCTTCAAGGGCAAGAGGTTTTATATTAAAAATGTTGTTGAACACTTAGGCGTTGGGCGTGTTGTGGCAAGCATGTTGTATTGAGTTGGGATGTAGTTATGTCAATGTTTAATCCTTTCCTCTTTTAATATATAATATATACTTGCTCGGTGAGGTGGGTCTCAGCTTGGGAGGCTACCCATATTTCATTAAAAAAAGTTTAGGATTATGAACTGTCACCTTGCTTTTAATATGATCAATAGACATTTTAGATTGGAGTTGATGGGGCTGCCCCCAACATGGCTGCCCCGCCTCATTTTTTTGTAATTTTTTTTATTTTTTTGAAAAATATCGTCATGTATATTCATCCCTATATCCCTCCTATATGCAATTCTAATTTCGTCAGAAACTGAGACTTCTACGGCCTCCATCCAGACAGGGTTGATTTAAAAAATCCCGCGACCGTTAAAAAATGACGTCTGGATGGAGGCCGCAGGAGTCTCTGTTTCTGACGAAATTCGAATGGCATATAGGAGGGATATAGGGATGAATATACATTGTGATATTTTTTCAAAAAAATAAAAAAAATTTGAGAAAAATGGGGTGGGGGCAGCCCCATTTTTCCCTTTTAGATTATAGGAATTTTTACTCAATCCTATAAACTTTTGCAATTACATGACAACCCCTGCCGACTTCATTTCTACCCCACAACCCTGTAATCTTATTCCATTTTACACAATGATTGTTAACCACCCATTTGGCAGTTTGATTTAATTCCATCTTTGTCTGCCTCCACCTCACTCGTACCTCCTCTCCCGTGCCACCTTTGCATTCATCACATGACCTCTTTCATGTGCCTTCTCTCATGCCTCTTCTTCCTCTCCCCTCCACCGAGCCACCTCCCTTGCACTATCTTGTCACCTCCCCTCCCCCATGCCACCTCCTCCTTCATTGCCATGCCACCCCTCCTTGTACTGTAGTGTAAGTTCCCCTCACTCGCATCACCTCCTCCCTCCCATGTGCCTTCTCAACCCCCACCTTCTCATCTCATCCTCCCCTCCCCTACACTGCCTCCTCCTTTCCCGCACCATCACCTTCTCCCTCGCGCCACGCCCTCCTCCATCACTGCACCATCTCCTCTTCTACCGCCATGCCACCTCCTTCCTCACACCTCCTATCCTCTCTCGAGCCACCTCCTTTGCAACTCGTAGTAGCCCTCCCCTTTTTGAGCAACCTCGTCTCCCCTCTTCCACATCGTCATCGTCCCTGTCAACCACCACATGCCACATCTCTTGAAGTCGAATCCCTTATGCCCCGTGAGATGTGGGAGGACATAGGAAGGGTGAGGGGAGGGAGGAAGGGGGAGTCGTCTCTAGTAATTCTTTTTATTTGGGTAAATTGCTAAAAAGGACCTCAACTATGCTTCGATTTCCAATTAGGGATATCATCTTTCGAATATAATTAAAAGTGGCATGATCTTCTTTTATTTTAAATACAACCCTTTGTTAGCTTCCACGACCCTTTTATGTTCACGTTAAACCTTAAAGTTGGATGTTTGGTCCTTTCTTTGGTACATAGGAAAAGGGAGGCCCCTAATTTGGAATCGATGCATATTTGGAACTTTTTTTTAATTTACCCTTTTATTTTCCATTTAAAGACTTAGCATTGGTTTTTTACAATGGCTTGATTAACTATGTAAAAATTTTAATTTAAAAATATTAGGTAAGTTATACCTACAATTATTGTATTTATTTAATTTAACTAATTAAACTATATTATTTAATTAATTAAATTCACTATAAAATAGTATATATAATTGTATTTTTTTTTCATTTTAAAAACATTTACTATTTATCAGTTAATTTATATTGTATTTTTAAGAGTTGGTTAAATGTTTTTGTCTTGTTGTGGGCAGTCACTTTGATTGTCTAGTATCCATCACTTATTGGCTCATTTCAAACTCCTTGATTGGTCCAACCCTTCTCCCCTTCCTCTTCTTCTCCCTCCAACCTTCTTGTTCTCTCTTCTACTCCACTAATCGACCCAACTACTCGACCATTCTTGTAACAACCTTTCGTCACCACGTTAACGTCGACCTTCCAGAACCTTCTACTCTAGCTAATCTCAATGACGTCCAGGTTCATTGAACTTGCCCATCTTATTCCACTTATAAATGACCCTATGTCTCCCCGAGCTCCGTTGATCTGCCATTCTTGATTCTCCATTTCCATCGAGCTATGAAAGAGGTTGAGCGTGAGAGTGACAATCGCATCTAGTTCTCGTTGAGCAAGTTAGAATGAGGGAGATCGGCGAGATCGTTCCTGGCGTAAACATGGCGAAGATCCTCCTCCGCCGTGAGTAGAGGCAACAACCTTGAGCTCCTACGAGCTCTAGCCATAGGTAGCAACTCCATTCATTGCCAAATCAGATCAGTTTTCCTTCTCCCTTCTTCTCCTTCTCTTCTGCTCTTCCTCCATTTCCTCAATCCCTCTCTTCTCCTCTGTTTTTCATTTAATTTGATGCCAAAATCACTCAGTGTCCTTTACATTTCCATCTCTATTAGTTTCTCCACGATCTTCTTCCATCTCTGGTCACCTCATGGATCTGAGTGCTGGGTCCACTCTTTCACCTTCACAGGAACCTCTTCCACCCTTCCACTTCCTATTGCTTTGACCTTAACCTTTGGCCAAAGTTTGATCCTCAACCCAAGCCCTTTTACCTGCAGATCCATTGGAACAATCGAACATCCACCATGAATCCGAACCACCTAGAGTGTGGACATTCATCGAGCAGGTCCGCAGTTTGTACAACAACTAGCACTTAGGAGATTTTATATAAATATTATAATATCATATTAAAACTGTAAAAATCATATTATATATTATTACATATTAAAATATATACAAAAATTAAATAAAATACAAAATGAAAAATCCTGAAAATTCAAAAATACTAAAAATATTCTAAAAAATCATACAAAATCATACACAAATCATATAAATACCTATTACATTTCATTTTAAAGGTTACAATATAAAAACAAAAATGTTTCAACTATTTACTCTTTTTAGATACCAAGAACTGTTCTGTTTGAACATTATACCTAGTTTTCCAACTTTAAATCAATTTAAAATTCATTAAAAATCTTAAAAATACTACATAATCACCAAAAACATAAAAAAGCATAAAAATATTTTCATTTCTAATTTTTGAGCATTTATACCTTTCTTAAAAATATAAAAGATCCTTTTCTCCACTTGTATATTTGCTCATTGTCTAAAATCATTTTCATATATTAAAAACAAATAAGAAAAATACAAAGTAATAATAAAATTAAAATTGTATGAATAAAAAAATATATAAAACAAGTAAAGAATTAAATAAAACATTGTGCACATATACATAATATTACTACATACATAGATACATAGATACATGCATGCATGCATACATACTGGTCAATGGTTTTAAATTTTGGGCAATGGTCTTGCATTCATTTGAATCCAAACCTAACAAGTTGTCTGCGATAATTACTTGTTTGTTGGTCTAAGACATTGCAAATGATACATAATGCGTCTATTATAAGGAGTATGCAAGAGGTGGAGGTGCAATTTTCAAGAGTTAGGAGAAAATTTCATAAAAAAAGAGTTAGAGTAATTTACAAGGAAGTCCCCCAGACTTTCTATCAGTAACAATGTGGTCCCCAAACTTTCAATTATGTCAATTCGAGTCCTAGACATTTTTTATGGTAACATCGCGGTTCCATGTCAGAGCAGTACTGCGAACAGAAGCCGTTTGAAATTATGAAAAGGAAAAATGAAGTTGTATTTTCACGAAGCCTTAGAGCTCTCTTATATAGGAGAAAAGCTCTACGGTAAAATTACATAAGATAAACTGAAAGATAAACAAATATAAATAAAGACCCAAAGATATAAGTATCTCAACACTCCCCCTCAAGCTGGAGCATATATGTCTATCATGCTCAACTTGGAACAACAACGGTGAAAAGGACCCCTCGCTAGAGCTTTGGTAAACATGTCGGCAATCTGATCACCTGAAGCAACGTGAGTGGTGGAGATCATCCCCTTCTGGATCAAGTCACGAGTGTAGTGACAATCTACCTCAATGTGTTTTGTTCCCTCATGAAAGGCTGGGTTGTTAGCAATGAACAATGCTGCTTGATTATCACATTTGAGGTGCATAGGAAGAGGCACCTCTATAGTTAAGTCAGTCAGAACGGATTTAATCCACATCATCTTTGTACTCCCTTGGGCCATAGCCCTATATTCTGATTCAGCACTGGATCGTGCAACAACTGTCTGTTTCTTACTTTTCCATGAGACCAATGAGCTACCAACAAACACAGTGAAGCTTGAGGTGGACTTCCTATCCTTGGGACATCCAGTATAATCCGCATCTGCACATCCAGTAACTGTGAGAGATGTATCTCTTCCGAAAAGAAAGCCTGCACCTGGAGAAGATTTCAGGTATCTTAAAATCATGCACACTGCATCCATGTGAGCCTATCTGGGCTGCTCCATAAATTGGCTGACTCTGCTGTCATCAAATGATATATCAGGCATGGTAATAGTAACATATAACAACTTTCCTACCAGCTCTCTGTGTCGTCTCTTATCCACTTCTTCAGAGTCATCATAGAGCTTAGCATTAGGATCCATTGGTGTAGTAGTAGGTCTGCATCCTGTCATGCCTGTCTCAGATAGAAGGTCTGTGACATACTTCCTTTGCGTCATAACCATACCCTGCTGATTCCGTGCAAACTCCAAGCCAAGGAACTAACGTAGTGTACCAAGGTCTTTGGTCACAAACTGTTGTCCAAGAAAATCCTTAGTTTACTGAATGCCATGTGCATCATTACTAGTAACAATGATGTCATCAACATAAACCAGAACAACAACTGTACCTCTCTGAGTTCTCTTAACAAAAAGAGAGTGCTTCTTCAAAAACAGAAAGAGAATGATCTGCAGTGGATCGGACAAACCCCTTCTGTTCAATCAACTCCGAGAGCTTCTGAAACCAAGCCCTCAGACTCTGCTTAAGACCATATATGGCCTTGTGAAGGCGACACATTATACTAGACTCCCCATCAGCAGCAAACCCTGGTGGCTACTGCATGTAAACCTCCTCGTGCTGATCACCATACAAGAATGCATTCTTTACATCTAACTGGAAAAGCGGCCAGTCACGTACCATAGCAACAACAACGAAAATTCATAGTGTAGAGTTTCGCGCAACAGGAGAAAAAGTGTCTTGGTAATCCACCCCATAGGTTTCGGTGAATCCTCGAGCAACCAACCTGGCCTTAAATCTATCCACAGTACCATCCGCCCGATGTTTCACAGTAAACACCCATTTGTTGCCGACCACAGACGCACCTGGAGGAGCCTGTACAATGTCCATGTGCCACGAGATTTTAAAGCTGCCATCTCCTCCTCCATAGCGAGACGCCAATGGCTACTCTGCAATGCCTCCTGATAGGTCCGTGGTATTTCCACAGAAGACAGGCCCACAACAAACCGCTGAAAATCCTTGGACAGACGATCCAAGGAAACATGTGAAGCAAGATGATGCATAGTGCAAGCCTGCTTCTGCCTCCGTAAAGCAATAGGAACGTCCAGATCCTCATTACTGGTAGAAGATATAGTATCTACGACATCCTGAAGCTCAGTCTGTACATGCAAATCACCAGTGCCATTAGAAGAACTCCAATGTTCATGACATACCTCGGGTGTGCTGGATGATGGAGGAGGCACATGAGTACGGGGCCGTCGCTGGTAAACCTTCGAAAAGAGAGTAGGAGATGGTGGAGGTGGCAGTGGAGGAGGTGGCGTAGGTGATGACGATGTAATGGGGATCAGAGGATGAGGTATATAGACATCTTTTCCATCCTCTGAAGGAGTAAGCCTGTCACCTGTGGGAGAAAAATATATAATGGACTCAAAAAGGTGACATCAACACTGACGTAGTACCTTCGTCGAACAGGGTCAAAGCAACGATATCTCTTTTGGGTCTTAGAATACCCAACAAACACACATTTGACAGCCCTGGGAGAGCTTATCAAGACCACGAGACATTTGATGAACAAACGCTACTGAACCGAAAACACGAGGCATAAGCGAGAAAAGATCCGTCTCGGAAAACACAATCAAGAACGGGATCTCCCACAGCACCGAAGAGGGCGTACGATTAACCAGATAACAAGCAGTTAGAACCGCATCTCCCCAGTATGAATGGGAAGCACGACTCTAAATCAAAAGGGTTCTGGTAACGTCCAAAAAATGGCGATGTTTTTCGTTCAACCATCCCATTCGTTGGGAAGTATATGCACAAGATGTCTGATGCACAATTGAGAAAACTGAGTAGTGCAAAATTCCAGTGCATTATCTGAATGTATAAACTTGACTTTTACTGAAAAAATGTTCCTTATTTCATTAATAAAGGACTGAATAACAAGACCATCATCAGACTTGTTCTTAAGAAAGACCCAAGACAATCTTGAAAACTCATCAACTGCAACAAGATAAAACCTGTGTCCCTGATGATCTGGGACATGACTGGGACCCCAAATATCAAAATGGATTAACTCAAACAGATTATGACTACTTCGACCCTGACGATTCTGAAAAGTGGACCGATGATGCTTCCCAAGCTGGCAGGCCTCGCACTGAAAAGTAGAGCGAGGGTAAATCTGTGGAGGACATGACTCAGCTTTTACAGAGGAAGATGACCAAATCGAAGATGCCACATATATGAAGAAACAAATCCAGTGTGAAGAGAAGAGACACCACTATATGGAGATAACACTAGTCTGTAGAGACACCCTTGCTCACGACCAGCTCCCATCACCCTGCCCGTGAGTATATCCTGAAACACAAGAGCAGATGGATCAAATATGGCACGACAATATAAATCTTTGGTGATTTGACTAATTGATAGTAAATTCATAGAAAATTCAGGAGCATAAAGAACATTCTGAAGCCTCAGTCCGGAAGTCAACTGCACCTCCCTCTGACCAGTAATGGGAGAATGTGTCCCATCTGCTATCACCACAGACCGTCCAGGCTGAGTCGGGCAAAAACACTAAACTGTCCTCTGTCACCACAGAGATTTTGGGATGCTCCAGAATCCATGATCCATTCTGACAAGTCTGCCCTGTAATAACTAGTAAAGGCATATTCTATACCTGATGTAGATGCTGATGCTGGGGCATCTACCTCTGAGGATCCTGAAGGAGAGCTGGTAGATCCAGAAGTAACATGTGTAATCTCCCTTAATCGTGCCACAAGCTTGTCAAATCTCTGGTCAGATGCATGTGATGGACTCCCAGCCTGTTGTGTCTGCTCTGCAACTCAAGTTGAAGCAGGAAACACATGCTTAGAATAGCATGTTTCCTCAGAGTGGACTGGCTTGTGGCAATAAGTGCATGGCTGATGGGGTCGACCACCCCCTCCTCCTCTGCCTCGGTTAGGGCCTCCCCTACCACGATATGGTGTAGGGCTTCCTCTACCACGTGATACAACCATAGCTGAAGATGTCTGAGACTGTAAAGTACTACTAGAGGATATAGACAGTCTACTCAATTTGTGATATGCCTCCTCCATCGGATGTATGGTAGCATCAGTAAGAATCTGGGTACGAGCTGCGTCATACTCAGGGTCAAGGGCTGCTAGAAAGATCCAATCATCACAGAGTCTCTATATGCCTTGAGCTGCTCTGATGTAGCAGTCAAGGGAATGTATCCATGTAGCTTCTCAAACATACCCCTCAAAGAAGTATAGAGGGTATGAAGGAGGTGACCATTCTACTTTGATATGAAGATATCATGCTGGAACTGCAGTATCTTCGATTCATTCTTCGCCGGAGAGTATGTAACGACGAGAATATCCCATATATCCTTTGCAGTAGGCTGACTCAAAATATCATTAAATATCTCCGTGGACTAGTCACGGATAGCCACACGCATGCATATACATCATCTGCCTCCCATGAGGCATTTATCCCAGTCTTGTCACGTGGGTCCTCTGTCGTGAGGATGTGCTTCTTGCCATTGCACTGCATTAACCTCATGAACTGCATGACCCACAGTTCATAATTGGTTCCATCCATTTTGACGATAGGTGCTGGACCTTTGAAAGCACCCAGTGATATGACTTCTGCTTTGTTGTCAGACATGATGACAACTGTGACGCTTTCGGATTCGGGCACCCGTTTACGCCGCATTCGCACTAATACATTCACAAGTGATCTCGCAAAATATTGAAAATCAGGGGTTCGCGTTGCTTTGCTTTTGTAAATGACATTCACATTCATGTAATATTGTATCAACCACAGAACAAAACACAATGCCACCAACATTTTTTTCATTAATTCTCATAAGTATATACAACACTTAAATGAGAGTTGACAATTATACATATATATCCCAAAATCTTCAGAAGAGAAAGAAATATCATTTTACATTATATCTGAACAAAAGCAGAGACAAAAGTGACAAAAGAAACCGTACCGTCTAGTATAAACACGATCTCCTGAAGTCATCAACTTGCTACTTTGCTGCAGGCTCCTTGCCTGCCATGTATGCAAGGAAGAAGAGAATATCACAAATGTGAATACAATCCACAATTTAAAATAACAGCATGTAATTTATTATGTGCAAAAGAAAGCAAGTAGATAGGCATGTATGAATGCAAATATACCACTACCTGCATAGAAAAAGGTTTTCAAATTTGTTCTACAAACCTTACCTCCTTGTTACTCATTATCCCAATATTTCTCATTTATAATATTTTCCTACATAAATTTAGGCCAGTGAGTATATATATTGTTTTCTTGTCATTAAGATTAGGTTATGGGTCTTAATGAGGAGTTGATGAGGTGATACTTTATTTTACTCTTAATTTGTGATTATGGTAATGATAATATTTTAATCGGGTTTTTGTTCCTATTTATCTTTTCAAGTCTAGTGGATACTCTGTGGTCTTGGTCTTTGTATAACCTCACACTGACTCTAAGGTGTAAATAATGCCTTAGGGTTGGGGTGCCTTCGTAGGCATGCGGTGTTGTATAATGCATCCTAAGTAAGTTTCCAACACGTCCACCAGCTTGTATGGATTTTAGATTCAGCTTAATTATAGTCACTTCCAACCAACTCAACTTCTCAATGATTTCATCTCTTAACACATATTCAATCAACTTTGATTATAACTCCACCAAACCTTAACTGTAACTAACTCAGATGTAACCCTAAATGATATAGATGTAGACATGGATGATTCGAATGTAGCATCGCCAAGACTGTTGGCGAAAAATAACCAAAAACTCAAGCGATAAGGTAGTCTCCTAAGAGGCTCTTCCGTCTCGCCCTCTTATTGGAAGTGTGGTCCAATAGAGGGAAAGGTCTACTCCAAGACTACGCCTCGGAGACGGACGAAGAGATGTGTGACGACTGCTTCATGCACTGTCTTGGAGAATGGCCATCCGAAAGGGGATTCTTCCAGCCCTAGCCGGGCGTGCGTCAGGGGTGCCCATTGGACCACTACTGTTTGTTATTGTGCTAGGTGCTTTATTGGTTATGATGGATCACACGGTGTCGGGCGACGTTTGTAGTGGCTACAACAAGGAGGAGATTTCGGTTCCCATTATCCAATATGCGAATGACACCATCCTGTTTGCGGAGGGTGGTCCAAACTCCAAAGAGTTGTAGGGGTATGTCCGTGGTTCTAAATATCTTTGGAGAGGTTTCTGGGTTGAGGGTCAACATGGATAAGTCGTAGTTTGTGCCCGTTAATTTGGAGGGGGAGATTGTCAGTTGTGCAGGTTGGTTGATATCTCTACGGAGGGATCTACCTTTGCGATATCTTGGTGTGCCAGTAGTTGTTGTGAGGATGCATGTGGTGGAATATATGCCTGTGATCAAGAAAATGGAGCAGAGGCTGGCAGGTTGGAGATCTAAATGCTTATCCATGTGGGGGGGTAGACTAGTGCTTCTGAGATCAGTTCTATCTGCTATTCCTATCTTCTTTCTATCTGCTAGGGTTCTCCTTGTTGGGGTACGGATGAGGATCGAGATCATCATGAGACGATTCTTCTGGGAAGTCGAGTGGGATTCCCTTGGTCGATTGGGAGATGGTGTTCTGTTCTAAGGAGGACGACGACTTGCGGATGCGAAGCTTGGAGGAGATGAATAGGACATTGCTAAGCAAGTAGATTTCTCGCATATGGGGGGACTGTGACAGCATGGTGTGCATGTTGCTTAGGAGAATCTATGGTGTGGGGGTGCTCTTTGCCAAACAAAGGGGTCTTTCGTTTGGCCCCTTCATTCTTTTGGAGGGGCATTTGTGGAATGGTGCATGATATTTGACCTTTCTTGAGGCCGATGATGGGTGACAGCAAGGGTTTCAGGTTCTGGATTGGCGATTGGAGTGAGCGTGGTGTACTTGGAGGATGATTCATGCGGTTGATGGCTCTGGTGACCGACCAAACTGTTATGTGGCAGATGTGGGATGGCGTAATTCGTTCTTTCCTCATTTTAGATCCAAGTTATCAGATTAGCGGATGAGCGGGCTGTTGGTGATGTTGCAGGAACTTGGGGAGGTTAGTGGACCCGATGAGGGTCAGGATTGTTGGAGTTGGTATGATGGTACCTTCTCGGTGGGGAAAACATATATACCTCAAAAGGGCCTAATGGTCTTCGATCCAATCCAGGTGGCTGCGTAGCTGAATGCAGAAGAATATGAAAATGGAAAATTCCTGCACGCATGAAGGTGTTTTTGTATCTCTTTCGAAGGGGGAGATTGTTGACGAGCGATAGATTTGCAAGGTTTTTAGACGGCGGACCCAGCTTGCTATTGGTGTCACGAGGAGGCTGAGAGTGCGGATCACTTGTTCTTTGGCTGTGGGGGATCCATTAAGGCTTGGGCGCTCTTCAGAAACACCATGATATCCACTGACGGGGTACCCAGTTTTTTGGGAATCGATTGGTGCAGGTTGGCTAGTGGTAGTACAATGTGTCTACCACACAAAAGACCAGGGTTCAAATCCCACTCTTGCAGTGGTTGCGTTAGGTAGTCGACGGCCAGCGTAAAAAATAGTCGAATCTTTCAACATGGATTTGAGCAAGAATCCATGTAGCCGACCCTACTTATAGTGGGAGAAGGCTTAGCACTTTTGATTGGTGCAGGTTGGCTTGGTTTCGAATCGGAGCGCAAACGGTATGTCATGTTGATTTGGGTGCTTTGGCTGGCCAGAAATGGAGTGATATTCCATCATGATCGATTTTACAATGACAATGTAGTGGCCCATGCCAGGGTGTTAGTTGAGAGTTGGTGTGCTTAACGCACTTTTTCTTTTTTCACTTGTAACGGCCTTAGTAAATTTTTGGTGATTAATGGTGAAGTTTTTGGGCATACACCTATATGGTGGAGGTCCTTTTTTTCGTTTTCTTCTTTTTTTTTTTAAATATTGAGTTGCGAGTAGAGGTCTACTATTGAGACCTTGATGTCTTGGATTTGTTTGGAATCAAACTAAAAAAAGATTTATCAGTTTTCCTTATTAAATGCTCAAGTATAGACCCAAGATGTTACATAGATAATATATAGATCACATCTTTCGTAACAACTAATTTGTGCTAGTCAATCACATGATTAAGATATGAAATTACAATATGCAAACTCAATAATGAGGGCTCCATTGTTGAAAATTAGCCGACCATGTTTCAAAATTCAGGTCTGTATACAAGCTAAATGCTTTTTATGCAGGAGGGAGAAGCAATCTTGTTTTAGGTTCATGCATTGTCGGAAATGACTGGAATTTCACCCATTCACAGTGAAGAGGATGCAAGGAATTTTAGTTGTTAACGAGTAGAGAACCATTAACATTTTTACAAGCTTGTAGCCATTTGTAGTTTTCTTCATATTACACAAGGAAGCAAGTGTATGTGATGATAGACGCGGACCACGGAAGAATGGCTGTTTTGTACTTGCTGCTGAAATCTTCCGTAAAACTTATTCTGTTTTAGTTCATCTCGCGTAGGAATAATTCTGTTTGAGGCATTTTTGAAGCTTTTTTCAAGCCATGTCATGCTTTTCCTCAGACAGTAGGCATCTTATGTTGTCCCTTGCAGGAGTTCCAAGTTTCTCACCCCAACCAAACGAGCTTTCCATTTTACCTTCACCATGACAAATTTGATCATTTGGTGTGCTCATACATTTCCCAATCACATCTCATCTCAACTGCAGACATTCTCTGTACGTGTTTGTAGTTGATGCACTCGCTGCTCTTCATACAGCGATGCGAGTTTCATGTAGCTGCTCTTAACTTCCATAAATTTTGGGTGACATCTCCATCAATTATTTTGTCCTTAGTTATTGAATCGAAGTATTTAGAAGTGTCCTATCTGGGAATGCAGTCTATTACAAACTTTATCTTGATTACATGCATATAACAAGATTAAAAAATAGTAGAAAATCTATAGCGTACCTCTTTCTGAGTTTTATGTATGCTTTAAAATAAGAATCCTCATTTTGCACTCTTTCTTGAAGCCCAGAGACCACATTCTCATTCTGAAATTGCCCTCATCTTTCACCATCTTTCGCTGCTACCCCTCCCCTGTCCTTCTGAACCAGTAATCCATGCATATCCTTGTGGGCAAAGAGCCTACCGTGATCGATCTGGATCATCCATAACTGATCAAACGGTTCAAATAAAAATTAAGACAAAAGGACCCATTGGAATGGTCATGATCTAGGCTTTGATGTGATTATACCCCTGCAGGGCGCAGCTTCCTACGGCGCTATTTAATCCCCTTAGACTGGGGTCAACTTGCCTTGCTGAGGTGGAGAGAGAGTGGGTGTAGGCGAACGGGAGGCCATGTGGAGGGTCTGACCTGTGGGTGTTGACCCACCATGTGGCGACAAGCTAAAAACACGAAATAAAAATTTGAAAATAATTCAAAGTAAAATAGAAAATGAAGTCAAATCAAAAATGCAAAAGAGGTAATTAGCAAATAGATATATATTTTGCGGGTATTATATAGCTAAAAAATATTTCTGGTGGTTCCACAATATTTTCTTAATCTTCTTTTCAATACTATATATGTATTGTACTTTATATTTATAGGTGAAAATTGCTACTTGTAGGGGAAGTTTTTATTACTTTTCAATGATTTTTTGACTTTTTTAGTTGTTAATTTCTTTGTAGTTAGTTATATTACAAAATAAAGAAACAAAAGTAAAAAGAGTTGAATTAAAAATAGTAAAAATATGTACGAGTTGACAATGTTAAGAATGTTCAGTTGTAATATATACAATAAAACGAAAAATTCAAATTTTACGTGTGAACTCTAATTCTATGAAATTAGTCTTGTCTATAGATATTGGAGAGTACACAATTTTAAAGGTCACTAGAGTTTCATGTGTTTGTATGTATAAGTAAATCCGCTTGTTTATTAATAAGCCTGATAATAAGGAGTTCGGGTAACCCCTTTATTTAGTTGAAAACTTACAATACGTGTCCTTCAAGGGGTATACATGTAAAACAAACAGAGAAATACGTAAAGAAGAAAGTAACTTTTGAAGTAAAGCTGGCGTAGCCCTGAAATATGGACTTTTTTTGTTGATTAATCAGCAAATAATCTTGAACTTCTGAGAAATGATTTTGATCAATGAAAAGCTTGTCAGTAAATATGACGAAAAAGATGAACTAAAGATCCCTGTAGGCCCTTCATGCAACTCCAAGGAGGCACTGAAAAGCCATTGTCACAGCAAAATTCCAGCATCTTTGCACTGAGGATGCGTTCAGTTCGGGAATAAGCATGAATAAGGGTGAGGAATAAGTTGGAATAAAGCACTATTCGTGTTTACACTAGTGATAGCAGTGGATAAGATATGGATTAGATATGGTTACTTCCATGTCCATATCTGCTTTATCCATATCGAGTAGGATTGCATGTGAGGAGAAAGTAAGATTCAGACGAATTTCAACCTTTCGAAAAGGATGACAGGAATAGAGGGGTGTCTATCTGGAGCAAAGACACTATGCTCATGTCAGTCTTTTCCTCAAAGGCCACCAAGTACACTCTCTCTAGGCTTTGCTCCCTCAGTATTTCAAGGAGGGTACGCTTCTCCGTGCTTCTCTTCGTTTCTCTTCTTTATTGTAGCTTTGTTTGCTTGTTCTGCTCTTGCTCCTTCCAATCAAAATGGCTACTAGACGTCAGAAAAGTTCATGGAGGTCGATAGGCCTACAACGATCTCGTAGTGACTATCTCTCGCCTCCTTAAAATAGGGATTCTCGAAAGCTCTTGGGTAACACCACCGCCCCTAAAATCCCAAGAAGGGCTTTGAAAATCAGAGACCGGAACCACAAATCAAAGCCAATGCCTCTTTATCGTTTCTTCAGGCCGAATATCATTTAAAGTGATAATTTATGTATGTTGAAAGGGATGGCAGGACTGTTACTTCCCAAGCTTGGGGAAGCCTCGATGGTTCGGTAAATTCCTTGTTTCCTTACCTCACCAGAAACCCCTCCTAACCACAAATTTCCTCCATGAGGGACAACAAAGTTAGTATATGAAACAATCTTCTTGGTTCTAAGATGAGGGCTTACATTGTAAACTATGAGAATCCTCTCTTCGACCCAACGCCTGGAAGCCCACAAAGCCATCTCTTGGCCTTGGATCAAATGCCGTAAGAAAGATCGCAAGGCGAAGCAAACCCTTTTGAGCTGCTCCGGCTTGTCGGAGATTTCGGCTCATGCGAGTCACAGCATGTCGCCTCAAAAACGTCAAAAAATGTGGAAAAAACTACATAGGCTTGGGGGGAATCTGTGGGCTCACCAGGATCCCATGCTCCTAGCATGGTTCAAAAACTTCCAAACCTCTTCGTATCCCCCTCGATTCCCCACAAATCTCAACAAGCGCCCCTCAAAATTCACCCCACGATCCTCGAGCAGACAAAGTGTCGCTTTGTATCACAAAAGGGGATGGGAAAGCAGAGGGTGCTCGGTTCATGACACTTGGAAAATACTCCTTGCAGACGTCACACAGAATGACGCACTCCTTCCCTTTTGAGTGCCTCGACTCCCTCACCAAGTGTTTCTTCTCCTGCTAAAGGTAGCAAGTCTTTAATTGCCTTCAAAAGGGTCACTCTAAATGTCGGTGCCCTTCTCCCCTGGTCTGTTTCTCCTGCTCTCTTTCGAGTCATATAGCCAAGCTTTCCCCCCTTGTTCTCTAAATGCCTCCCACCGAAAAATCTTGTAAACGTTATTGCCTAAATCCTCTGGATATGGAAAACTGCTCGATTTGGAATACAAACTCCTTGTGAAATACCTCTAACCTGACGGTTCCCATGGCGGGAATCGAGGCTCCATCGATGAGGGTGGCTCATCGACAGGAGAAAACATCCACTGGAGGGATGCTCATTACTCTCTTGGCGTACCGATATTTGACTAGTCCTTGACGACGAAAAGTCTCCTTTTGAAGTGCCTGATCATCGAGTTCGAGGACATCCCTTCTCTTGGCTAGGTGAAGGATCAACTAAACATGGAGGTTGATCCGAAGGCCTTCGGATCGTGCTGGAAAATTCCAAAAAATAAGTCATTTCCCAGCTAACCATCGAAGCATGGTTCTCCAAGCTTGCACATACCTCCCACACAATGGCGGATGACTCAAAGGTTTTTACAAGTGGTCCCCTTCTTTTCGGGCCAAAAAAGTTGAGGAGGTCCGAGCCTATTGGTTGGCAATTTATGGCCTACCATTGCACCATAGGTACTGCTAAATCTCAAACTTTGTTTTTGAGACTAACCTGTGCAGCGTTAGCTTCCCGCAAGCTAAGCAGCCTCCCCCTTTGCGTGTAGATGTACACCTGCACATCGTAACTACGCCGCTAGAATACTCGAACCAAGCACTCAAGCACAAGTACACAAGAGCAATTGGCACTGAACCCTCTTTATATTAGCAAGAGACTCACTCTGAGTGTGTTGTCTACAAATGAGCTCTACCCCTCCTTATATAGACAAGCCAGGGGTATACGAAGGAACACTATTATTACATGTACAATGAATGCAAGGACTCTTAGTCTTCTACGGAGACCATTCGTCTTCCGAGATGACTCTTTACATACCTTGGCTCTCCATCTTCCGTGCAATCCCTTCGTCTTCTGCAACCGACGCCACATCGCCCGCTCCATCAACGTACCATGTCGTCTGCCTCATCAACATGTCATGTCATCACGCCCCGTCATCAGTGGGCTCCACACTCCTACGTATGATGTTGCAGCTCAAGCTTCATCAAGTGCTGCCGAACACTTGTGTTGTGTCAAGGGGAACCCGTGGTCTTCGACCTTCGTGCAGTAAACCCCATCCTTAGCTGTCCGTAAGTTAATGTGAAGTTCTCCAGAACTTTGTAGTGTGGCCACCGAACCACACATGCGTACAATACCGATATTGCACACTATTCCCGTACCTCGGGAGTTGGGGGTGTTACATGCCTCCCCCACCTGATCCATCATGGTCCACAATTGATCCTGCGTCTTCAAGAAATCCTCGATGAGGTCCTCGAACTGCAACATGGTTGTATCACGTTCCCAACTTGCCTCCTCCTCTGGGAGTCCCTTCCATTTGACAAGGAAGAAGATTCTCCGGTTCTTCTTGCTCTGGCCCTCCACGCGCCTGTCAAGAATCTTCTCAGCTACCCTTGTATGCTAAACCCGGACGTTAGGAGCGGCACATTTTGATGCCCTCATGGTGTTATCTTCTTTGTCCTCATGGTACTCCTTCAGGAAGCTGACATGGAACATGTGATGCAACTTCAGTCTCTCTGAAAGACATAGTTGATAGGCAAGCGGTACCATGCGTTGAACTATCTCAAATGGTCCATCGTAACGAGGAATGGGCCCTTTGTGCGCCGTCTTCTTCAGAATTTTCTTCCAAATCTGGGGTGTTAGCTTCAGCAGCACATTCTCTCCAACCTGAACTCGACCAACCTACGACTCTTGTCAGCCGCCTTCTTCATCCTGCGTTGGACGTGAGCCAACACATCCTTTGCTTCCTCCCATCGATGTTGCCTCTCCATTGCAAAACGATGTGCAGCGGGACACCGTCCTTGGATGTTCTCCTTAGCCACTTTGTGCGGTGTCACGGGTTGCCTGCCCATCACTATCTCGAATGGACTCTGGCTTGTGGTGGAGGTCTGCTGCAGGTTGTAGCAGAATTGGGCAGTATCAAGTAAACTCACCCAATTATGCTGATTAGCCGTCACATAATGCCTCATGTACTATTCCAACAAGGCATTTATCCGCTCCGTCTGTCCATCCGTCTACGGGTGGCTGCTAGTAGAGAATTTGAGATCGGATCCCAGTATCTCAAATAAAGTCATCCAAAATCGACCTGTGAACCGTGCATCGCGATCACTCACAATGTCCAACGGTATGCTCCAGTGTTTCACCACGTTCTGCAAGAACAACTTCGCCGTGGTCTCTGCCGTACACTCCTAGGTTGCTGGTACGAAGATCGCGTATTTGAAAAAGCGATCGACTACCACCATCACCACATTATTCCCATCCACCTTCGGGAACCCAGTGATGAAGTCCATGGAAATGCTCTCCCACATACGTGAAGGAATGGGCATGGGCTCCAACAGTCCTGCCGTCTTCTTCCTCTCTGTCTTGTCTTGTTGGCATATAAGACAAGTGTACATATAGACTTCCACATCTTCCTCCATCTTCGGTCAGAAGTAGCTTGAGGAAAGGAGTGCCAGCGTGCGCTCCACTCCTGGATGACCAACCCACTGTGCATCGTGTACTTCCTTCAGTAGCATTTTCTTCAAGCCGCCGCTTGAGGGAACATAGGGCCTCATGCCGTTCGCATAGAGGACGCCTTCCTCTATCCAGAATCTCCGAACTTCTCCATCGTTCACGCGCTGCATCAAGCGTGAAGTGATCAGATCCTCCTGTGTCTGCTCTCGAATGCACTCCAACATGTCTCCAGACACGCAAGTGATCGATGCAATCATCGCGACCTTCGGCTCTCTCTGGTTCGCTCTTCCTCGAGAGAGCATCTGCTGCCTGTTTGGTCTGCCCAGGCCTGTAGCGAAGATCAAAGTCGAATTCGGCAAGAAATTCTTGCTAACGTGCATGCTTGGGAGTAAGCTTTTTTTGTGTGGCAAAGCAGTTCGTTGCCACGTTGTCCGTCTGCACCACGAATTTCGAACCGAGGAGATAATGAGGCCATGTCCTCAGACAGTGGACCACTGTTGTCATCTCCTTCTCATCCACGGAGTATCTCCTCTCCATTGGCTTCAACTTGCGGCTCTCGTGTGCCACGAGGTGCCCATCTTGTACCAATACACCTCCAAGTGCATAATCAGACGCGTCGGTGTGGACTTCAAATGTCTTCTCGAAGTTTGGAAGTCGCAAAATGGGTTCTTCCACTACCGTCCTCTTCAGCTTCTGGAATGCCTCCTGGCATTCACACGTCCATCTCCAAGGTTGATCCTTCCGAAGCAGGTCCGTCAGGGGCGCCGCCTTCTTGGAGTATCCCATGATGAACTTCCTGTAGTAGTTCACCAATCCGAGGAAGGATCGCAGCTCTGTCGCTTTCGTGGGGATTGCGTACTCTTTTGTCGCCTATGTCTTCCTTGGTTCCATGCATATCGTGCCTCCGCCCACGATATGCCCGAGGAAGGAGATGGTCTCCTAACCAAAGGCACATTTCTCGGACTCAAGTATAATCGGTTCTGCCTCAGCTTTTCAAGCACCATCCGTAGATGCTTGACATGCTCCTCCAGGGTCCTGCTGTACACTACTATATCATCCAAGTACACTACAACAAACGAGTCGATATACTCGCGGAAGACATCATTAATGAGGGTACATGAAGTTGCTGGGGCATTAGTCAAACCAAACGACATTACAAGGAATTTGAAAGACCCATAACGCGTAACACACACAGTCTTTGGTTCGTCTCCCTCCTTGATGCGGACCTGGTAATATCCTGACCTGAGATCCATCTTCGAGAAATACTTGGCCTGGCCTAAGCGATCGAACAGATCTTCAACGTCGGGGACGGGGTACTTGTTCTTCATCGTCACCTTGTTCAATACGCGGTAGTCCGCACACATCCACATGCTCCCATCTTTCTTCTTTTAGAACAACACCGGTGCTCCATATGGTGCTTTGCTTGGACGCATCAGACCAACGTCCACTAGCTTCTTGAGTTGTCTCCGCAACTCCTCCGGGTGTGTAGGGGACATTTTGTAGGGTGCAAGTGCAAGAGGCACCGTACCTGGCAGTAACTCGATGGCGTGATCCACATCTCTCTTCGGTGGAAGCTCCTTAGGTAGCTCCTTTGGCATCGCGTCCTTAAACTCACCCAACATCTTTTTTACCTCCTTGGGGCGTGACTGAATCTCCTCGCCATTTTCTTCGACACGTACCGTAGCTAGATACCCCTTTCTTTAGCCCATTGCAGACTTGCATTGCGGACATAGCTCCAGCCTGTCCTTTCTTCTTGATAGCCCTGATGAAGCAGGGGCTATCTGCAGTTGCGAAGAAGACTCCTCCCAGATAAAGCGTACAAATGCCTTTGCCTTCTTCAAGAACTCGACTCCCAGAATGACTTGGAAGTCGTCGAAAGGTACCACGAGGAAGCGTACCTTTCCCTGCCATTCACCCAATTGGACAATGTAGTTTGTCATACCTTCGATCTGTAGTGACTCGGAGTTGACAAGCTTCACGCTGCACTGACTCTTCTCCAAGGGAACTCCCAAGCTCCCGAACTCTTTGCTGGAGATGAAGTTGTGTGTCGCTCCAATATCGATCATGGCTGAAAGGGTCTTCTTGTGTACCACAATATCAAGGTACACCAGCTCTGGATCCTCGCGCTCCACCTCCACTTTCGCCTCTTTACCCGACTTCAATGGACACAAGTAAATGCTGCGCAGCAACTTGAGGTTCGTCGTGCACGCCTCTACGTCCGAATTCTCTTCCATTGTCATGGAGTCTAGCTTCTCTCGCTTCGGGCACTCCCGCGTCCTATGTGGCCCGTCACAGATGAAGCAGCCCTTCCCCTTGGGTTACTCGGCCTTCTTGGAGGATTCTGCTCCCTCCCTTGAAGTTTCAGCCTTGCTGAACTTCTTGAACTTCCCCTTGCTCTTTTCTTTGGGTTTGCTCTTTGCCTTCTCAGTCTCCTTTTTCGCGGTCGGTTAGACTTTGTAGTCGACCAATGCATCCGCAGCAGCAATGGCCGTCTGGAGGTCCTTCACCCCTTGCCTTCTAAGCTCCGCCTGAGCCTAGTTTTGGAGACCCACCATGTTAAAGAGTTTGTCTTCTTCAGATATACCTTTGATATCCAACAACAACGACGAGAACTGTCGTACGTACTCCCGTACAGTTCCTGTTTGCTTCGACCTTCAGAGCGCCTCCCTCGCTACCCAAGCAGTGTTGGTGGGTAGCTGCTCCTTCAGCTTCTTTACCAACTCATCCCAAGACGAGATGTCTGGTTGTCATTCGGATGCACGACTCCTCTACCATAGCTTTGTATGGTCGGACAGGTACATCACCGCCAAGGATACCTTCTCCGCCTCAGGAGTCTTGACAGCTTTGAAGTACACCTCCATATCCCACAAGTAATTTTCAAGTCTTTGGCACTCCGCATACCTGAAAATGACTTGGGCTCTGGGACCTTTGGCCTTCTTGCGTCGATGGATCCACCCCTGTTCGCGATCGCCTTCTTGACGATGGAGAGTTCCTCATGCAGATCTTGCATCAGGGACTCGAGCTCGCCTAGCTTCTCCCCGAGTGCTTTCACTATGTCGACCGAGCGCTGACTCTCGCCAATGACGTCTGATGCCTCCATGCCTGCGTTGTCCTCCAGACGAGCCTAGCGCTGGGCATGAGTACCCATTTATGACTGGATCTTCATCACGATTCCCTCCAATGAAGCAAGACGATCTCCGGTGTTGGGCGCCATTTCTCACTCTGATACCACTTGTCACAAGGGTAAATCTCATACTTTGTTTTTGAGACTAACCTGTGCGGCATTAGCTTCTCACAAGTTAACCAGCCTTCCCCTTTGCTTGTAGATGTACACCAGCACACCAATTAACCACGCCGCTAGAATACTCGAATTAAGTACTCAAACACAAGGACACAAGAGCAATTGGCACTGAACACTCTTTGTATTAGTAAGTGACCCACTCCGAGTGTGTTGTCTACAATTGAGCTCTACCCCTCCTTATATAGACAAACCGGGGGTATACGAATGGACACCATTATTACATGTACAATGAATGCAAGGACTCTTAGTCTTCTACGAAGACCCTTCGTCTTCCGAGATGACTCTTCACACACCTTGGCTCTTCATCTTCCATGCAATCCCTTCGTCTTCTGCAACCGATGCCACGTCGCCCATTCCATCAGCATGCCTTATCGTCTGCCTCATCAGCATGCCATGTCATCGCGCTACTTCATTAGTGGGCCATACGCTCCTACGTAGGATGTTGCAGCTCAAGCTCCATCAAGTGCCGCCGAACACTTGTGTTGTGCCAAGGGGAACACGCGGTCTTCGACCTTCGTGCAACAAACCTCATCCTTAGCTGTTCGTAAGCTAATGTGAAGTCCTGCATAACTTCGTAGTGTGGCCACCGAACCACACGGGCGTGCAATACCGATATTGCACGTTGTTCCCATACCTCGAGAGTTGGGGGTGTTACAAGTATCTATATGTTCTAAATAACATTGTTAAGATGTTTGGCAAACTCTTGGCCTTCGATGTTCTGCCCTTATCATGCGATGCAACAGACGGCTCCATGGTTAAGCTGCTGGTTGACATACCCAATGTCTCTATCATTCCGATGGGGATTGAATGTCAACCACGGATGGGGTATTCGAAGCAACCTTTCACCCTGTACGAAATGGAGGCGGCCTTCACTCACTATGATTCTCCGCTTATCCCCAGTACCACCCTCTGTCATCTGCAATCCTGGTACCATATGGAGTATCCAAACCAACAGAGCCAATTCAAGTTGAACTGAGATGGCAAGGCTACCTCCGACATCATTGAAGTAGTTCTGGGGTCCTTCGATCTCTGTTCGGGAGATGCTTGGGAGAGGGTCAATCTAAATAGTAGTCCATTCCCAAGCCATCATGGGCCTTCGAGACTACGATCGAAGGCGGAGGTAGAGACGCGAGAACATGTCATCGCCAAAAACTTGGTGGACTGGATGGAGAGAGAGGGCAAATCCTTTCCAGATCATATGCACTAGTGTCTTGACTTGTTGTGCAGTTGTCCTGTTGAAGCGGAAAAGATCTTAGAAGCAATCATGTCCCAGTTCATGGTGACTCAACCCCTAGTTGTGGATGCTGTGGCTAGCACCTCCCATCCACCACAGCCCGGTACACCAACTCGCAATACAAATCTTCTTTCTCATTTCATTGTTGATACCTCTTCTCTCGACTCTCCTGAATTGCTTATATCAAATCTAAATTTCACTTTAAACAAGGTGGAAGTTGGGCCCATTTTGATGAATATACCAGACTTCCCAACCCTATACATGAGGGTGCTCACTAAAAATATTTGTGACATTACATGGATAAAAATTGATTCCCCTACATCATTTATTCATTTTGCCAAATTTGTCTGGGTTTGCTAGTTTCTCTGTGCTTTCTTGCTTTTCCTTGCTTGATGGATTTGAAACTTTTATCTCGAATATGCATGGGTTTAGGGGTTGATGGAAGCTTGATCGTCTCCGTGAATTGGAAAAAGCACATAAATTAATTTTTCTTCCTTCAGGGAACTGGATTGAGGGAACCCATAAATTCCGGGGCTATGAGGGGTCACGATCGAATACATTGGCACTCAAACTCTCGGTGCAAGTCATGTGGCATCACCACTGGTTGGAACTTCCATGTCTTCGACTGCCTAGAGATTTCACATTTTGACTTTGCTATATGTGTGATTTTAAACTGGATAGGTCAGAACTGCACCTTCCGACCTTTTAATATTTATGGTCCTCTGTCTGATCTAGGAAAGAACAAATTTCTCCTTTTCCTTAGGCAACATTACCCCTCAACTCTCCCCACCATACTAGTAGGTGACTTCAACCTGATTCGCAAAAGGTCTGCCTGCCTCTCAGGAGCCCTAATAAACGTCTTCTGCGTCAAATACAATTATTGGATAAACTAAGAAGGTATCATCAACCTCATAACTTCAGAGATAGCCTTCATGGGGGGGGGGGGGGTGTTAGCTCGCCTGGTAGCTAGGCGATTATGGACCGCACCTTTTGCGACTCTTCTTTCGCAACTATGGTTTCCCTATGTAAACCTCACTACTTTACCTTGGACCTTCTTCGATTTACCATCTCCTCCTTTCCACTGCTCCGTTCCGAACCCAACGAAATTGCTTTAAAATGGAATCTTTCTAGCTTAAACTTCAATTTTTTTGGCGCCTTGGTCAGGCAAAGCTAGAATCTACCCCTGTCCTCGAACAATCCCTTTCATCGTTGGGCTTCGAAGGCCATAAGGCTCAAGGAGGGTATTCTGGTTTGCAAAAAAACAAACATCCCTCTGATCCAAGCCGGAATTTGCACCGTATCTTAGCAAATATTGGAATCGGGAAGTAAGTCGGATCAAATTGACCCTACTACTAGGGCAAATCTGCTTTACAATATGCTCGAATTTCTACATAAAACTCCTTTGATATGTGGAACCAATGGACTTTACTCTCTAATAATACATTTTGAGATTTATTTAATAATATCACTTTATTGATATATTGATACATGTTGAAATTAGTTTGTATTTCCAAAATTAATAAGATCGACTATATACAACATTTTAATATTTTTTTCTAATTTAAAACATATAAAAATTAAAGTATTCTTTGAGACTTTGGGGGGGGGGGGTGTTAACCATTGAAGGCCATATTGCGATAACGATATCGACAGTTGACAGATATATCGCCGATATGACCGATATTTAGCCTTCTAAGGATATGTTATTCACAAACTTGGTTCGATATCGGTGGTATGACATTGATATATCGACGATATATCATATCGACATAGTACCAATAACGATACCGATGTGGCATTCTATGGTATTAACCACCGCCCCCTTGTCTGTCTATGTGGGTAGGGTGTAAATAACTTTCACCAATCGCCACCGGTCAACCACAACATATATATATATATATATATATATATATAATTTATACGTTCGCATCAACTATAAACATTTGAGTTTGCTCGAAGGAAAGATGTCCAAGATTTTTTCTCAGATTGAACTAAGACTCTCTTTCTGTGATTTCTACTAACCTTCTCAGTTTTTTGGAGTAGCTTTAGATGGGCTAATGTTCTGCAGGTTTTTTCGTCCAAAAATCTCAGGGGGTTTTCAACAAAGCCCTCTTTCTACCCGTGGGGTGGGAATTTGTTCTTTGATAGGGCATTCCCATCACCTAAATGCCCAGGATTTCCTGATAGGGTATCGATCGGCAAACAGTTCGCCGATCAGTAAACCGTTCGATGATTAATATTATTCCGGACATTTTTAGAATTTATATTATTAAAAATAATATAATTTTTTTTTGAAAATGAGAATCGGCAAATCATTTGTCGGTCTAAATATTTTTATATATTATTTTTAATAAAATAAAATTCAAAAAAATTTCCAGAATAATATTATATATATTTTTATGTATTGATCGAAAAACGATTCGCCCCCGACAGAGAAATACTGAAGTCAGATGCCGTAACAGGGATTTTGGTGATGGGGATGCCCTTTCTGGGAAAAAGCTCGTGGGGTCCACCAAACAAACTTCATTCTCTCATATGTGGCTCACCCCTACTCTTTCATTTTGATACATTCAATCATCTATTTCTCTTTCTTTCATTTCAACATGTCATCTAAAAATTGCAACTTAACATCATAACTTACCAAAACACGGAAATGATCATCCTTTTTTAGGAAGATAACCCTACACTTCACCTCATAGCTGTGGGAACTCGACCTGACATGCTTCGGTGGATGTATTGACTGGCTACAACGATCTCATCAATGAATCTCTAGTATATCTTGTGGTAGGGGTACACATGGATCAGATTTTGGTTTACTCCGTATTTAATTCATACATAATAGTTTTTTTATCTTTCCAGTCCAATCCAATTTATTAAACATGCAAATCCAATCCAATCCATTTGAGCTACGAATTGGATAGGATTGATTCGGATTTTTATACTCACCATAAACGATGATTAAGTTTGTTGACATTAGACATCCACATTTGAATTATGGTTATAAACGTGAGAGCATGGATAAATATAAAGAAAATGATAATCAATTTTTGGGAAACAAAAACATATATGCTTGTTATGGATTTAGTACGAACAACATTGTATAAATAAATATAAATAACATGCTTGTAATCTGCAGAAACTATGGACGTACCACATACTTTGAAAACTAACATGCTTGGTTACGTTGTGTAGGAGGGAGAACCGTGTGCAAGGGAGTCTGAGACAACGACCGCACTACTGTGCGGTGTGTGAGGGAGGCACCTGAGGTTCCTGGCTGCACGTGTAGGGGTGCACATGGATTAAATTTTAGCTTAATCCATGTCCAATCCAACTTTAACGGATTTTATCTTTTTTCAATCCAATCCAATCCATCAAATGTCTAAATCCAAACCAATCCAATCCATCGGATTACAGTTTGGATCGGATTGGTTCGGATTTTTTATACTTATGTATTTCATCTCAATTGTTTGCCCTCATGTTTGTGTTTTATTACACACTAGCCCTCAACATTTAAATTATGACTCGAAAATTAATAATACAGATCGGATGTAAAGAAAAGAATATATGAAGACCACTCAATCAAATTGAAGTTGAAGAACTTCATTAATTTGTAATAAAAAAGTTGAAGACCATGCAATCAACGTAATGTATTATATTGAATTTAGAATTTTATATTCCTTATAAAAATACTTTATTAGTATGTTTTTTTGCAAATGATTTCTAATTAATGATTCAAGTAAGAGTAATACAAGTTACCAACTCATGATCCAAAGATAAGTTACACAAACAAAAAAATGTGATCTTTGCAGTCAGATATTGATGAAGTCCATGGCTAATCTAAACTGTTAAGTTATGTCAAACCAAACTACTTCCAATAACACCCTTCAAAGTCCTATAATATACAATTAACAAGTGAGAATCATAAAATAATTATACTCGATTGAGTATAAGGAAAATCCAACTTAAATATAGCTCACCAATTGGGTAGCATGCCTCTCATTTAAAATAAAATTTATTTACTGGATTATACCTAGTCAAAATATGCATTTTGAAAAATAGATCAAATTTGGATACCAATTTAGAAAAGAAAGCAATTCAAGTAATGCTATTAACTCTTAACGAGTTTAGTATATTTGAACATTAATTCTTAGATGAAACAACTGATCCAGTTTCATCGTTAGGATAAGCTTGCAAGTTGGAACAAGTAAATGTAAGATGCAAAAAGGCTAAGAATAACTGACAGATGTACCAGACAACTCTCTTAAAATTGATTTCTTTTAACGAAGATCAGATGAGTGGCAATACGGTTGGAACAAATGGTATCGTGTGGGAGGAGGGACAACATTTTGTAAAACAAGCAATGACATCATGTGGGTGGGGTGATGACATTGCGTGGGAGGAGTGATGTTGTGCTAGAGGAGGAGGGTGTTGAAATGGACTAAAAAGGAGATGGAACTAGGAGTGAAATATTAGGTTCAAGAGTGAAATGAGAGAGGATGGGAACAGAGAGGGGAATAGTTCAATGGAGACTATAACTTTACAAGGTATAATTATATTTTATTATTGGGATATTTACACCCATAACCCTGAGTAATATGGTAATTACCCCGGATACCCTCGATAAACACATATTACATGAGAAACCTCGAGTAATTACTCCGTCTTACATCCATAACCTTCTGCTAGTTTCAACCATTAACCCAACCATACAGTTGAGTTAATCTAACCTGGCCATCGATCCAATGGCTAAAATTAAGTCAAAAGAAAAAAAAGAAGAAGAATGACCCAAGGACTGGAGGGGGTGGGTTTCTGATTGCAGACGCCGGGGGAAGCTTGCAGGCGGTGGAGGGCAGAGGAGAGGGTCCTCGATTGCAGGTGCGACCGGGGAAGGGAGGGTGATTTCGGGTTGTAGGCGGGAGGATGCGGCGGGGCTCAGGGCAGAAATTGGGCGCAAGGAGGAGGGCGCACGGTTGGACCTGGGCACAAGCCTCCTCTGGAGCAGAGGCAAACAGGGAGAGGGCCTGGGGAGCTCGCATGAAGGCAGGCGAGGAGATGGAGGAGGGCTCGCATACGGTTTGAGCAGGCTGAGGAGGCGCCGGAGGAGGTTGCCCTGGATCTCCATCCCAGGAGGCGCAAGGGGGGGGGGGGGTTGGGAGGTGCGACCGACCCCTGGGGGGGTGCTGGACCTACTGGCGGAGGAGGCGTGTCGGGGCGCGGGCGGAGGAGGCGTGTCGGGCGGGAGGAGGCGCATCCTGCGGGAGGAGGCGCATCCTGCGGGAGGAGGCGCATCCTGCGGGCGGAGGAGGCGCGTCGGGTGGGCACGGGCGGGAGGAGGCGCATCCTGCGGGCGGAGGAGGCGCGTCGGGCGGGCGCGGGCTGCCTTGGAGCTCCATCTCAATCGGGGCAGGGGGGGGGGGAGGTGCGACCGACCTTGGGGTGGTGGGGGGGGGGGCAGTGTCTGGACCTGCGGGCGGAGGAGGCACGTCGGCCGGGCGCGGGGTGCCCTGGAGCTCCATCCCAAGCAGGGGAGGCGGGGGCAGGGCCTGGACCTGCGAAAGGAGGAGGCGTGTCAGGGCGCGGGCGGGGCCTGGACCTGCGAGCGGGGGTTGCTGTGGAGCTTCATTCCAGGAGGCGTGAGCATGGACCTGGGTATGGCTCGATCCCAGGAGGAGGCGCGGGCGTGGGGTTGCCCGGAGGGGAGGGGTGCAGGCGGAGTAAGGGGGCTTGCTGGGGGAGGCGGGGCGGCCGGCGGGAGACCTTGACTTGGGTGGGTGTGCTGGGAGGAGGAAGGGGAAGGAGGAGGGAGGGGACATTTGTCTTATTTGTAAATAACTAAAAGTTTAAGGGTATAAAATATAAAATCCGTGACGGATACCGTCATAGTTGACGGAAAATTGAATGAAAAATTAACACGGGGTTCTGGGTGTAAGAGTTAAGTATTATTCAAGGTCTTACATGTAATTCGTGTTTATCGAGGGTTCCCGGGGTAATTACCATATTACTCAGGGTTATGGGTGTAAATATCTCTTTATTATTTAGGAGTTTAACATTTATCTTTCAAAAGAGAAGTGCCAGTGGTGACAAGAGGACTTGTATCCAATATTGATATGAAAAAATGAGATGAATGGCATTAATTATGATCTTATGGGATTGGGTGCACGTGCACGTGCACATGTATATGTGTGTAGGTATATATATGTATGTATGTATATGTTAACGGATTAACATATTGGATCGGATCGGATCGGAGATGGTAATTCGATCCAATCCATACTTTAACAGATTTGAAAAATTCCAATCCAATCTGATCCATTCAATGATAAAACCAAACCAATTGAATCCAATAACATCGGATTGGATTGGATTCAGATTTTATCCGATCCGTGTGCACCCCTATGCACGTGTGTGAGGGAGGGCCAAAGGTGAGGTCTGGTTGCACATGTGTGAGGGAGGTCTAGCTACGCTTGTGCAGGAATGGGGACAAGGAGGGCGCAACTGAGGATGAGATAGCAGCTGGATGGGGACGAGATCTAGCTGCGCATGCATGAGGGAGGTTTGGGAGAGCCGAGGATAAGGTCTGGTTGTGCGTGCGTGAGGTATATTTGGTTGCACATGCACTCAACTAAAGACTACGACAACTGACGGAGATGTGTGCGTCCGAAGGTGGAGATGTGTGCAACACATGTGGCTGTTTTGTTTGGAAGGAGCCCTAATGGAGTTTAGGTTTAGATATTATTTTGGTAAGAATGATGTTTCATTAGGAAAATTGGAAGGACATGAAGGGTACTTCAGGTAGGTATTACTTTTTTTCCAAATCAACCAGTAGGGCATGGTAAATAATCAAGATGGGGTAAATCTTGAATTAAAATGAGTTTAGACTATAAAGAGAGTAGTTTTGATATCGACACAGAGCTTTTAAATAAAATTAAATATGCAAATATGATTTAATGATAGTAAATGAATTATTATATATTATTTATTAATGAATGGGATTGAATCAGATTTTGACAATATTCTTATCCAATTCATAAATGATCGGAATTGTAAAGTTCAGTTCGATCAGATCCATTAGAATTACAAATTTAAACCGATTTCAATGACAACATATTGGATATGTTATGGATTTTATTCAATCCATGTATACCCCTATCTGGTGGTCATGCTTGCTCAACAATATCATTTGCTACAAAAAATAAGCTACACGCAGGGGTGTAAATGAGTCGAACATGAGCGAACTAATCCAGGCTCGGTTCGATTCGTTTAGCATACTTTCAGGCTCAGGTTCGGTTCGGCTCGATAAAATAAAAACTGTAATCGGATTCGATTTGACGAGTAAGGTTCGTAAAGGTTCGGTTCGGCTCGTTAAAAGTTCGTTTAAGAATATGGCAACGCCGTAGCCCGCGGGGGATGGTTTTGTGGGGATTTTGGGAATAGGGAATATAGACTTAGGGAGTGGATGACTGGATGGTTTGGGAAAATAAGAGAATAACTCTTATGATAAAATATCTTTTTTCTCTTATATATATACAATATTATTGTATATATACTTTTATGTATGTGTGTATATAATCGAACTTTTAACGACTCGAACATGAGCGAACCTATGTTTTTGAGATTTGATTCGTTTATTTAGTCGAGCCCAAACTCATGTTCAGCTTCGGTTCGTTTATTTTCGAATCAAATCTGAATCGAACTTTTAGGGAGCCGAATCTGAGCGAATGTCGAACCTGAGAATTTTCTGACAGCCCTAGCTATACATGTACAAGTGGTGGGATAAGGAAGTGAAGGATTGCTGGAGATGCCCATTTATGGGGCAACCAACTACCTAGACAACTCCAGCAATAGATCAATAGATCCTCCCGATAAATCTCTTTTACCTAAAGTAGATAAGAGCATTGACTCGTTCAACCCTATCTTTTTTTGATGGGCAAGTGTTCCAATGTATTAATGTAAATCAAAGAGTATACCAAGGCAGACCCGTTCAACTCTATCTTGTGGTCACGGTTGCTCTGCAATAAAAGAGTACAAGGGAAGACCCGTTCAACCATATCTTCCAAATAAAAGAGTATCAATGTAAAAAATGGTAAGAGCAATTGACTCGTTCAACCCTATCTTGTGGTCATGGTTGCCCTGCAATATCAATTATTTGCTACAGAATAAGCAGCTCATGTATAAAGTGGTGGGACAAGGAAGTGAATGAGTGCTACAGATGCCAATTTATGGGGCTTACCAACTTACTAGACAACTCCAACAATTATTGATCCTTTAGGTAAATCTAGTTTTTCTGAAGTAGGTAAGAGCATTAACTCGTTCACCCATATCTTGTGCGAGTTTTTTCCCGGAGAGGACATCCTCATCACCCATATGCCATGTCAGGACATCTGACTTCAATATTTCTCTGTCAGGGTATCGATCGGCGAACGATTCGCCGATCGGCAAATCGTTTGCCGATCAAAATATAAAAATAATATACAATATTATTTCGGAAAACTTTTTAATTTTATATTATAAAAAATAATATATAAAAATATTTGAAATTGAGAATCGGTAAATGGGTAAACGGTTTGTCGATCGGCGAACCGTTCACCAATCGATGCCCTGATTGGAAAATCTGGGGGTCAGATTCTTGACAGAGCATTTGGGTGATTGGAATGCCCAATCAAGGAAAAAATCTTGTGCATCATTTGCTACATAATAAGACGCGTATAAAGTGGTGGGACAAGGATGTGAAGGGTGCTATAGATGTCCATTTACGGGGCTTACCAACTATCTAGACAACTCTAACAATGGATCCTCTAGGTAAATCTACTTTTACATAAAGTAGGTAAGAGCATTAACTCGTTTAGCCCGATCTTGTAGTCATGGTTGCTCTGCGGTATATTTGCTACAGCAGCACGTGTATACCTACGTGGTGGGACAAGGAAGTGAAGGAGTGGTGCAGATGCCCATTTATGCAGCTTACTAACTACCTAGACAACTCCAGTTCGGTAGGAGGTTAAGGGGGAATGAAATAAGGGGAATAAGCCTCCAACACGGTTCCCCGTGGTACGACTATTATCCATTATTTCATCTTATTTCACTCTTATTCCTATCTTTATCCCACCTTGCCTACCATTATTTCACCTTATTCTCCTTATTCTTATCCTCCAGCCGAACGGAGAATAGACCCTTATTCCCCTTATTCCCCATCCTTATTCCTGCTTATTCTCCTACCGAACGGGCCATAGGTAAATCTACTTCTACCTAAAGTAGGTAAGAGCATTAACTTGTTCTTTAATCCCACATATACCTGCCAATTAATTATAAATCACTCTTAAAAAAATTAAAATAATTTATTAAGTTATAAATTGTATACTTAGCATTTTAAGTACTTTATTTAATAAGTTATTGTTCAGCAGGTTCACGGAGATAATATACAATCTGGTAATGTGATCACAACATTACAACTTCAAAGTCATTTGCGGGAACATGTGCGCGGTGAAGATATTATCAGTTTTGCGGTGAGTTCTATATGATTACCTCCAACCTTGTTAATACTTTAAATATTGTGGCTATGCGTTGTTACTAGGAATGAAAACTGTCGGATACTGTTACGAATATGTGTATAATCATATCCTTATCTATTTTAAAATACGAATATGAACGTGAATACGAATATTGTGGAATGTGAAAAATGTGTCACCGTATCCTTAAAAACGAATACAAACTGGATACAAATAATAACAGAAATATTTATGGGCTAATTAAATATACATGTTTTGCATGGTTCACATGTAAAAAAGGTATGCTAAATATAATCATCTCATAATTTAATGATGATGAATGCATTCTTAATTTTGTTACACAACTGTAGATAAATCACGATTGTATTTATGTACTAAAATGTATATATGAATACAAATAATAATATCCACAAATGTCAAATTTATATCCATATCGCATCCACTTTTAAAGAAATACAAATATGAATGTTAATATATATATATATATATAATGAATATGATAATGGATATGATAGAAATATATTCGTATTCGTTTCATCCCTAGTTATTACACTTTATTTATTGGTGCAAGTGAACTTAGATCTGATGAAAGCTACTTCAAGTTGATCGGAAGGAAGATATATATTTATATGAGAAATCTTGGAATCTTCTAGAACTTTTTTATATTCTGAGTGACTTAATTAGTATATATCTTGAAGTTCTATTTGAAAATTTTGTAGCCAACAATGTTTCATTTTATTATCTTATATTATTCAAAGAAATATCGTGTAGAACGTGTTATATAGATTTATACAAAGTTATCTCTCATTTATCCATGTGTCTTTTATGGATTTATTTTTGTATACCATAGGCATATTTTTATATTGCAAGGAATTAATTTTTAAAGATTAATGCTTCCGGTTTCTTTGGCATGTAATTAATTGATAAGTATTAATATTATTTTCATTTATTATCTTTGAAACATGATCAGATTTTAGCCACATAGCATAGAGATTAAGATTTTAAAAATCGGACCAGATAATAAATATGTAAGTCTTTTGATTTGGTCTAACCGAGTCGGATCACACACGCCCATACACCAAATTTTAAGGTTATGAGCCCACAGATCCAACTCTAATGATCGATTAATACTGATTGATATTAAAAAAGCTTACGTTTATCATTCTGAGATAAATAATCGATCAACCTTAAGGTATGAACGATCAGGCATGATAAGATCATTTAAAATTATGATTGATCATACATGAACAATAGTCATAACCGCTCCGACGATGTCCCACGAAATCGCTCTAATCGACGATCCGACTATACCATTGTGTTCTTGTTAATACCCACATCAAGAATATCTACTCGGATCATGCATGTAAGTTATGGATTGGTCGAAAAATCTGAAAATCCGAGCGATAAGTTGCACGTCGTATTCAAAACTAGGATGAAACATGATAAACCTCCCGACAATAGGTAGCTCGTATCCCCCACAATCCATCTATATAGAAAACAATGCGAATCTGACAACAAACGGAGGAATAAAAACTGTACCTCGGGGTCATCCTCTTCGACACTTCCTCACCCATAACGGCTTTTCTGCATCGTTTAACGTGAAATCAGCCCCCACACGACTCCACACTCTTAGATCTTTACGTCGGTCGTCTTCAGATTTTCGATCGACCGTCGAAAATTTCTCCGGTGGTGGAGCTCCTGCGAAGCAGTTGGACCTTCGGTAAATGCAAGTGGTCTGGTTAACCAGACAACTTGGACACATCCATATTTATAGGCTTGAGTCAAATTAGATTCGGATCCGGATCTGAAATCCGTAAATCGTTCGTATTTGCCCTTGACTTCCTCGTAGAGACTCCGATTTTCACATTTTGAGCTTGTTAGAAATGTCTCGACGAGTACTACAAGATAGAGTATTTATTTATCTTATTTGGACACCGGATTAGATCTGAAACTTAGAATTGATGATTTCCTATACTTAGAGTTCTTACATATTTGATAAATAATTAATCTGAATTCATATCGATTATTAATGATATGATTTAAAATCCACGAACGAGCAGGAGTAGTCCGTTTACAGGGCGTACCAACTATTTATACCAACTTGAGCAAACAAGAATAACGTTGTATTTAATTGGGGAATAAGGAAGGTGGGATGAGGAATAAGATGTTTATTCCTCTAACGTTTGGTGTGTCGGTGAGATAAATGTGGTATACGTGGATTTATTCATATTTTGTGTTTGATTGTTGTAGTAGAAATTATTATGGTGTCTAATATATATTATAAACAGCGGATGGATAGTAATCATTATTACTAAAGGAAAGGAATATGTATTCGTTGAATAGTTGTGGAATAATGGAGTGGGATTTTTATTACATAGAGAAAAACCTGGGATAAATTAGAGAATATCCAGATTAAGAATAGCTATTTCTCAATTGAGCTTGGATTTCATACTTTGCCACTGAAATTGCCTATCGAATCGAACTATAACGAACAAACCGACATTCGATTTCGGTTCGATAAGACTGTTCAGACATTTGTGTTTGGAATTGGTTCGATATAAACCGGTAGCATGTATATGTTTGAGTTTGAGTTCGTTGCTTTTGATTATAGAAATAATTATGGATACCCTGACTATAAATTTAGATTTAGATTACATTTCAGGGCATATGTGCTGTACTTGATGTACTTAACTAGTTGTAGTTACATGTTTCGCGGAAGAATGTGAAGGCATATCAACTTTTGTCCTCGTTTATCGAAGAAAATGAAATATAAAAATACATGTATATCTTTCTTGGTTATGAAAAAAAATCAAAAGATCTGATAATCATGATATGCTAGTCCATGTTAATAACACGAATCGGAAAGGGGAAGTAAGAACATGCACTAACAGAACTTTTATTCTTCGCAGTGACTGCGGAAATACATGCGCGCATAAAAGGAGATTAAACTAGATAACAACTTGCATCACATATAATTGCAATGCTGCCTAGTCTCCGCAATTGGAGGGCTACCTAGTACCCGAAATACATACTATTAAAGGGCTCGACATCGTAGAGCGACATTAACTAGACACCGCAATAGCAGGCTCTAGTTTCCGTGGAGACGTAAACGCAATCGTAATAAGTGTAGCCACCACTACCACAAAGTCCTGGACAAGTCGGGTTGCAATAGCCTACGGTAAAAGCAGCGAGAAGTTTCCAATGAATCTTCTTCCCTTGTGCACCTGCATGCATGGCGTAGAAAAATAAAATAAAATTATTGTGGGTGTGGTATATAAGTGGTGGGGATTACTACTTGACAACTTGGGCTTAAGCATTTTGGGTGGTTGCCAACGGGTCCATTTGGACCCGAATCCAACAAGTTGTCAGGGCCAGTTTTCCTCAATAACAGACCGGGGACCTAAGCCCGGGACGTTACAAAATCAACATGAAGAATGAAGATGCAACATATCATAGACTTACTTGCTTTCATGTCACGGAACTCGACAGGTTTAGGGAGAGCCAACTGAGACGATGATTTCACTTTCATGTTACGGGACTCGACAGGTCTAGAGAGAGCCAACTGAGATGGTGAAGAAATCATGACGAGAGCTAAGATGACGACGATGGTTGCAACTTTGGAAGCGCTTGCCATCTTCCTTCCACTAATGCTGAGGGTACCCTTACTCTCTCTTTTACTTAATGCCCTGGATGTGATTGTGGCTGTGGATGGGAGGACCCTATTTATAAGCATGGGAATATAGAGGAAGAAGCTTTTGTTCCGAGTTAACCATGTAGAGACAAAGATGCCATGTGCATTCTTTTTCTTTGAAGAGTGAATGCACGATGCTTGCAAGCCCCACAGTTGATTTTTATAGATTCCTTTTTTGATTTTCATGTTTACTCTATTCTTGACATTTTTACGAACGTAACCGTATACATGTTTGAACTATACATAATCATGATTTACGGTTGGGATCTACTTGACTCGTTGAACTCGATAGACACCTTCGTCCTGTCCGTCCTATCTTTTTAGAGCGCCTCTCTATATTTTTCAGCTATTAATATCTTCATTTCATCTTTTTACACGTATGCTTGTTTAGTATTCACTTTGCAACTCACTTTTCCTCTTTATAGGGTTTCACGCAAGGTTTTAAAAGCCGGATCAGATATTGAACAGGTCAGTCTTCGGTTTGGTCCGATCGGGTTAGACCGTCGGTCCAAATCGACCGGACCGGTGATGATGTCAGCATGAGGTCATTATTCCCGTCGACTCGAAAAAAACCGGACCGGTCTTAATTTACCGGTATAACCAGTTGAACTGATTTTTTGCACCGATAAAACTAGATACATATATGTAAATATGTATTTTATATATCAATGAAATAGTCGTTTAAAATGTCAAATATTTCAATAGAATAACATGATTGTCTATTTCAAGTAAAACTCTACAAAAGATAGTCACATTTTCTAGCATTATATGTAAATATAATATTGTAATAATTTATTTATAGTTGCTTCCAGAAAATTACTCAAAGAAAGTAGTAGCACAAGTTATATTCCAAAAAAGAGAACATAACTGAAATTGCAGAAGTTAAGAATGGCACAAGTGATAAAAGTTCTATTATTTTATTATTTAAACTTTTATTTTTTGAAAATATACTAAACCTATCAAAACTGGATCAATCCGGATCAATCTGGTCCAACTACCTGGGTCGACGCGGTCCGACCACCGGTCAGACCGGATTTTTTATTTTCTTTTTTTTTAAAATCAATTAAATAAAACCGGCCGAACCGATCGGGTCGAAGCCAGTTTCCGATCCAACCGGTTCGAGCGACGGGTCCGGCCGGTTTTTTTAACCATGGACTTTCACGGCTGAGAAAACCTGGATTTTTTCGAACGATATATTTCAATTTTTTCCCATGATTACATATCTAATCGTGAATTTACTGCAATGCCTTTGTTTCCTACCATTATTCTCTTATTTCGCTATATTAATTCTTCTTTCTTTGGGCTAACTCTAAATAGAAATGTAATGGAAATTTCTTACGTACAAACGACTTTATGTTTGTTACAATTATGACATGTGAATATAAACAAATTGGTTTGAGGTGTCTTACAAAGAGGTGTATCTTCCAAAATATATATTTACAGATGACATGATTTCCGATGGAAGGACGTCTCATGTTATTACGAATACCTATTTAGAGTTTACATACGAGGTTTTATTTGTTATATACCAGCTTTAGTAAATTTGAATGAGAAGAATTTGATTTGCACGTAATATGTGTTTTTAATTACCTGTAAGATTGGCTACTGGATTGTCGCAGAGTCCTAATGGATCCTGGCCCCCCCTATTTGCTGACTTCTTGGGTGTGCATGCTTATGGCGGTCATTAGGGATGCAAAAGGACGAATAAGATATATGTATTATCATATCATTATCCATTTTTAGTTACGGACACGGCTACGGATATCGATAGTTATTAAAACCACATCACTATATCCTTAAAAAACTGATTCAGATGTAAAATAAGGTTTGATTGTATACGAGTAATGCTAGAAATAATCTATATATTTGCTTAAATATACATGTATTGGATGAAACCCACGTGATATAAATACATTAAATGTGTTTATATCGTAAGATTATACTAATTATGTGAAAGAAAGTATAAATCGCGTTATATATGGCTAAAATTAAATCTCTAACTGCATTTTGAAAATGAAAATGAATATATTGGTACAGATGTTTGCGGATATCAAAGTAATATCCATATCTTTATCTATTTTAAAATAAATACAGATATGAATGTCAAATGTGTACAAAATGGATACAACGGTTGATCGGTTATGGATATATCTGTATTTATCTGCATGTTTAGTCGTCATGGACGCCTTGAACTCACATTTCACTTGGAGGCCGTGCGCGCGACTTGACTGCTTCCTCGGTTCGGTCAAGCTGATGGAGGCCTTTCCGCTAGCTATTGTGTCTTCTCTGTAGCAGGCACCCACACACGCCGATTTGTTGGGATTCTGATTGGGGGAATCATCCGAGGAAGCTTGCTGGGTAGCGCACATCTTGACTTTCGAGATGGGGACATCTTAATTCTGTTGACGTCGGTTCTATTTGCAGTTCATGTTTTCTTCTTATCTTCTCGGCTGCTTATTGTGGAGATCAGGAACCGTTTGGAATGATAGATGCAAAAGATTTTCTGGGTAGGGACCCAATAACAACCTTGGTTTATCTTCGGTTAATTGGAAGATCATGATGATGTCAAAGAAGGATGGTGTGCTTGTCGCTAGAAGCCTTGAGAAGATGAACCACGTTTTGCTGATGAACGGGTTTCACGGATCTGGGGCGATAATAATTATCTAGTGATCAAGATGTTGCATGTCATCTATGGAGGGGCGTCCGCTCTTTTAAGGCAAGAGGGTTTAGTGCATGTCCTGTCAAACTTCTGGTAGAAAGGATCGTCTTTTGTACAGTAGATCATGCTGTAAATGGCAGAGTCATCCGATCACAAATGGACGATCTCAAGATACGAGCCCATTATCTCCGACCCTCTCTGCATGTCGTTCGATTCTCATCCGAGGGACCACCTGGATTACAGCACCGCCTGTAATTGTCATTACAGCAGAGGATCCGTTCCCAACTTTTGGAGGGGGTTGTGTCTATTCTGCCAGCAAGATGGGGATCTTCAAATCAGTGCTAGGTGATGGGAGAGATTTCCACTTATGGGTTGACGAGTGGACATGACATGCCGTTCTCTATGATCCCCCCTCCTCGTTTGCATTGGTAGTAAATATTGGGGTCTCAGTCAAAGGCATAAGATGAGAATCGTTGGTGCCTGTTTTTTGCCCGAAGCTTTCGGATCAGAGGGTAGATGGAGATGAGTTCCTTGATGCTACTAGAGGTGTTATCGAGGGTGAGCGCTCCCGTTGGGGGATTGGATCCTTAGAATTTGATGAATGGTCGATTCTGTTGGTAAGGCATATAAGACCTTGTATGAGGTTTCAATTTTTAATCATAGCACTGCTTTGTCAGACGAACTTGAAAATGGAAGATTTCGCATTTGGTTGTTGAAGTGAGATTGTGTTCTAGCAAGGGCTAGGAGGTCGTGTCAATGGCTCATGTTGGAGGTATGCGGCGGATTGTGAGGATGTGTGCTACCTTTTCTTCATATGTGGTCTTTCCCATCAGGTCTAGGAGGAGCTGGGTCGGAATATGGTCACCACGATCGTGGATTCTGTTCTTCATTGGACCAATAAAAAGATTATTTTTGGCCTCACAGGGTTTGGGTGGCAACAGTTATTTGGACCATTTGGTTAGCCAGGAATGATGTGATCTTTCGAGGAGAAAGGTTCCATGTTAAAAATGTTCTAGACATGCTAGGATCCTTAACATTCATGGTCTTTGTAATCTTCTGCTTTACCTTGTGAATATAAAGCTTTTTTGAGTAGACATCTTCTCGATGCATCACCTTTTTTTCCTTTCAAAAAAATAATGATCAGATAGGGCACATATGATTTGATAGGATGGCCACCTAATGCAACTTTGTGAAACACTCATATATTGGGATGGATATCATGCATGTTTCCCTGTTTTTAGTCTTCAAAAACTTTTGTGAACATTGATTATGAGTTGCCCAAACTTTCAGCTCAAGTTTTTTAGGTGGGTCGGGTGGTATACATCAAGCCCACCAACCAACCCAAAAATCACTAAATATTTAGGTTTAGTTCTAATCCGATCCAAAGTCCAAATAACTCAATCCATCTCATTTTTTTAAAAATGATTGAGTGGGTTATTTGATTGAACCAAAACTAACGCCCAGCCTTAGTCGCAGACGATGCAAGGTGGTTTGCTCTTTGAGGGGCAAGCGAAGCCAATGCTCCCCGAAGTGCTCCTCCTTGTGTGGACAATTCGGGCATGGCAGAGACTCTAGCCTTGAGACCATGATGCTGCGGGGGTCGGAGAGGTGACGTGGGGCTGGAATGCGATGCGTGTACATAGAGTACATGGGTCAAAGAGTTGCTAGTACGAAATATAGAGTGATTGAAGAAAATTTCCTTTTTCCTTTTCTTTTTCTTTTTCATTGTTGTATTCACATTGGCGTAAAGATGCTAAAGACTCCGGAACTACTAAAATTGCTTACTCTTCATCAATTTCTTGTTTTTCGATGCCAGCTTTGTGTGGGTTGTGTAATGAGCATGGCTTCCTTGATGGATCATGGATATACTTTCCTCGATCAATGACTCCATCCAATGGCTGTACCTTCAAGCAAGGTTGGAGGTAATTCTTCAACTTCTTTGCTTACACAAACTATGATGTGGACAACTTAATTCGAACTTTGTCCATCCAAATACAATGGGATCGTTTAATCAAGATATCAACTCAAATTCCATGCTCCAATACCACTTGATGCAATTCAGATTCGGGACGAGAGAAGAGAGTATTTGCGACAAGCTGTGTGGTGAGAGAAGAATGGGGAGAAGCAGTGGGATCTTATAGTAAAAAGGGAAAGAAATAAGAGACAAATTTCCAAAATTTATAACTCATAATTTGGTAAAATCTCCTCTAACAATGACCCAAACCTTTTCCAAAATTTATTACATGGATTCTTTGCCTCCATTAAGATCCAGAATCCTTCGGATTATATAGAGAGTGATAGATTACAAAAAAATAAGGAAACTAGAAATAAGATCCATGTAAACCCTAAGCGGCTCCTAAAAATACTCTAGCCAAATTATCTATCATAAATTGAGATTTCAATCGATCCCAATTTATTTAACAAAAATAAAAATATATGACTAACTTGAATTGAACTTAACTGACGGAAATCCTAATTTGTTAAAATTTCTAATCCGTGGTTGCATTACATACTCAACATATGTCCTTTGAGCACAACACTATACATGGGAATTGCTGTCATAATATGACGAGACATCTGAAATTATGCTCTCCAAGCATGAGAATGTAAAGATAGCCGACTGGATGTTCCTCTAATGGAGTAAAGGGGAAGTTCAGAAGTTTCCTCTCATATATCCGTACATCTAAAGCAGATAATGCATGTAGATGGACACAACTAATATTTGGAAAAGGATCCGCTAATATTTCTCTCTGTTAATCATAAGGAGTCAAACAATTAACAGAGGTAAAGTGAATTCCTGTGAAAACATGGACAAACTGGATCAGTTGATTTAAAGACAAACTGGATCAGATGATTTAAAAAACAGGCATGAACTAGATAACAAGGGATAAGACAGCAATTCTGTCGGAAGTTACATCTTTCTCCAGGAGAATTCCACTGTGGAACTTCATATATTGAGTGCCACATCAAATAAATAATTCACGTAGACCATCATTTTTGGAAAAAAGATCCATTTTGTTATTATTTCTGTTAACCATAAGTGGAGTTATAAACTATCAATGTATCTGATAGTTCTATTTCTTTAAAGACAATGCCAATTAATTATCCAGGCTAGTGCATGTATGCAGCAGATTAAGTAGTTCAAGGTCTGCGATCAGAAAAAAATCCATGGATGGGAACACCAAGCCTGTTAATTCGATCACAACAGATGGGAAGCACGCACAAACTCGGTGTTATTGAGGTGAACCTAGGAACTGGGTCTATTATAATGATGATTTTTTTTGCACAACCAATGTAAAGTTCTCCAGGGTGCAGATTGACTGTGCCATACCAGAGGGGTCTATGTTTACATTCCATGTTCATATCTGCGGTCAATGTCATCAACAAATAAATGTATGCTAAAATATCTAGATACATCTTACATGCAAATTATACAAAAATTTCCAGGCATAAAACAGACGAAAGGACAAGAGGATTTTGATTATATATTTTTTCTAATAGAAATCCATTGTGATGATACAATATGTTAAATATAAGCACCACTGCTTCAATTACTCTTTTGTTGGTCCTCACCCTAGAGTGGATGAGAAGAAGTAAATAATCTACCCTTATCAAACAAAAAGGAATGCACTGATGTTACCAGTAATCTCTGCAAGAGCATACCCCATTCTCGAAATGGTGAAATCTCTTGGCATCTCGCATGATAAGCTGCCGACCAACGACCTTTGACAAAATCTTCATAGCATTGTGGCAATCTCCACAGATCCGAAGATTTTTTATCACCCGAATTGGAGAGCGAGCATGACTTGTGAGCAAGCCATGTGCAGTAGCCAATCTCTCACTGTGATAAAGCAATGCATCCTCCCTTGATTCCTGATCGACATCATGCAACACAAACCTTGTGTCGGGTACATAGCCAGCCTCCTTCATGATTGGAGCTAAGCTCCATATGAGTCCATATACTCTATCTTTTTCAGGATGAGATTTGTCTCCACAACGGTATTCATGCATCTTACTTCTAGCTGCAAGGAGTTCTAGCTTCTTTTTCTCCTTCTTCACCTCATTGCAAGCTTTCACAGGCACAAGCCCAGCCTTTGACTCCTTTGTCAGCCTTGAAGAATCCATGCTCTCAACTATCTCAGCACAACGATCCCCAAGCTCCACATTTCCATTCAATCTGCATAGATTCATGAGGACTTCCCAGACATCCACGCTTGGCTGGGCGGGCATGTTTTCAATAAAATCCATCGCTTCATCCAAATAACCAGTCGCACCAAGCATACCGACGATACTCGAATAATGATCCATATCTGGATCGATGCTAAAATCCTTGGTCATCGATTCAAAGTGCAACATCCCTTCATCCACAGCCCCCATGACACCGCAAGCATGAAAAACTGTAATAAAGATGTGTCTGTCAGGCTTTAACCCCATTTGCTTGAATTCCGTGAATAAATCAATGGCCTCCTCTCCGAGACCATTATTTGCAAGGCCTGTGATCATTGTTCCCCAAGAAGCCGTATCCCTGTCAGGCATCATCTCAAACAGCTTGCGAGCATCATCCATCAAGCCACACTTAGAATACATGTCGAGTATCTTATTATAAACCTCAACCTCAACATTCTTATAAGTCCTCAGAAGATGATCATGGACGATTCTAGCCTCCTCCGCACATCTTGGATCCCCGCACAGCTGTAACAGCCTGAAGTACCTAGGAAGATCTACCTGGATGCCTTGTTTCTCCAACAAGCCCAAAACTTCCACAGCTCTCTCCACATCACACTCTTTACATGCATCATCAAGTTCCTCGACTGTAGCTATTCTCGTATTTTCCTGACTATTTGACTCTGCATTGTTGCCTTCGAAATCATTATTACCATAAGAACCAAATTGACCACTCTGTGATGGAGTCGGGTTCTGCCACCCAAAGTTGTTTCCGTTGCTTCCATGAACTCCTCTAATGTCTTGGTACTCGATAGGCCTTCCGGGAGAAGAGTGATTTGGACTCTCGTGATAATTTGAGGCCGGCTGTCCCTGCTGAACACCTCCTCCAGGATACCCACTGTGAGACACATATCCAGAATTCCAATCAGGTCTTTGCTGCATTCCATTAGCTCCATACAGAGGACCTGCATTTACACCATGCTGATTGCCCGTCATACTTGAAGGAACATGTTGAGTTTGCTGAGGATAACCTGTCATACTTGAAGGAACTTGTTGAGTTTGCCAAGGAACTGCAGTCCCCGCCACATAATTATCCACATAACCGTGTCGAAATCCTTCCAAATTTCCACCAAATCTATCCTGAAATCTCACAGGGTTTCCAGGAGGCATTCCATTAACTCCAACTGCGCCGTGCTGATAATCCGCCGTACTCGGAGGAACTTGTTGAGTTTGCTGATTAACGTAAGTTGCCGCAGCGTAATTACCATCATAAGGCTGTCGAGATCCTTGGAAATTCCCGACAGGCCTATCCTGAAAGGCCATGGGATTTACAGGATGCATCCCTCCCATTCCTTGCTGATTCATCTGACCACGAAACTCTTGTTGAGGTGGCCTGAAATTATATCCCATGCCGACTCCCGCGCCATCGCGCCAAATTTGCCTGTGTCCTTGTGAATTCGCGCCGGCGCCATCATGCCGATTGCCCAAATTCCCATTCCAATCTGGACTATAGTTAGCAGATGCAGCTTGCTTACCTCCCTCCCTCAGATCCCTGTTACCTGCACCGGAATCAGTCCATGCTCCCGCTTGCGCCGCGTTCGGGTAGTCCCTGGAGGGGGAATTACTCTCATAAAAGCGTCCATCAGGAATTTCTCTTCCGTTCCAATTCTGTTGCCACTCCCTCCCACCAGCAGTACCCACGAATCGGCCAGCGCCGACCGACACTTCGGGGTTCCGATGCTGATGACCTTCAGGCGTCTCCGGGGGCTTTTGGAGTTCAACATGTGGAGCATACACCCAATCAGAGGACGTGCTCGCGGCAAAAGAGGCGAATTTGACTCGATCGGCGATCGGCGGTGCACCTCGTCGGGGCAATCTGAGGCGAGAGATCGCGGAGATGGAGCTGGCGGTCACGGACGCCGCCTTTCTCCTCGAGAACATCCTCCCGTGGAGATTGGGAAGGTGCGAACGCGAGAAGAGCGATGGCGGGACGACGAGGAGAGCCAAAACCCTACGGCCTAAGCCTTGTGGTGTTTGTTCTGAAAGGGGAGAGGGTATATCTACGGCGATGATTTCTATTTTGTGGGCTCAGATGGACAGATCGACGGCGGGGATAGCTTCACACTAGAAAGTAAGGACGTTCATCGAGATGGAGCAGCGCCGGAGTGGGTATATCTACGGCGATGACATGGGGTTAAGTTTATTGTATTGCCTTGATTTTTTTTTTTTAATTTAAGTATGACTTGACAGATCATTTATCAAGTCTTGCAAATCATTAGCATGCATATTATCTAACATAACCACCAATCTAGGTTGTCGAATAGATTGTCCAATTTAACCAAGCATTCGTGAATATTGTCGCATTTCCTTCCCATCTGCATCTTTGTGCAATATATAAGTATTTACTACGCATATATGTGTAAAATGAGGCTGCCTTTTAGGAGCAGTTAACCTAGATTTCAAGCACTTTTTTTTTTGTATATTTTCCTGATATTTTTAGTGACACTTAAAGGTATTTTCATTATTTAATATCAACACGTTCTCGTTCAAAGTTCAATTCAATTCGAGATTTTTATCACATCCATCAAACCTATCAAATATAACTGTCTCAGAATTGCTAAAAAAATGACTCCTTTCAGATGGAGAGGTTGGAAATGCCTATTTTACAGGAATTTTTTTAAAAAATATTTTTGTCAATCTAAATATCCCTCCGAGTTTTCTAAAAAATACCACAAAAAGGCGACAGGAAAGCCACCTTAGCTACCCTTGTCGAATATAATCTACATATACAATATTAATCTTATAGATGTAATTCTCACACATGTGCTAAATGGGGCCGCTCTCAAGGGTAGCCAAGATACATATTTTTTTGTAGTACTTTTTGTAAACCTTGAGGGGATTGGGATCATATAATATCACATATTCTTATTTAAAATTCAATTAAATTTGAGGCTCATATCCCATCCAGCAAGACTACCAAATTTTAACGATGCAAGAATTGTTAAAATTGACCATTTGCCGATGCACAAGTCATGAATGCATGTTTTCTATGAAAATTGAAACATATATTCATCTTATTAATGTAAATTATTTCGTCGAATGTTTTTGAAAGATATTACAAAAAAAGAGTGAGGGAAGCCAAGTTAGTTAAACCCATGGAATACTCCATTTTACTCTACCTAGATACTATTAATTGTATATATATACACATGGGTAAAATGATGTTGCTCTCAAGGATAGCCATGATTTACTTTTTGCGGTAGTATTTTTTTAATAAACTTGAGGCGATTTAGATCATATGATATCAATATGTTCTCAATCAAAACTAAAAAAATGAGACTTCAATCAAATTTTAACGATCAAAGAGTTGTAGAAATTTACTATTTCTAGATGAAAGTTAGTAATGTATGTTTTCCGTGAAAGTTTAAATGAATATTTATCTTATCATTCTAAGTTAATACCATAAAAATAAAACACAACAGTGGAACAGTGAGAGAGAGATTTTCTAATGAGCCTTGACCCAAGATTTCTTGTGAACACCTATAGTAGCCCATTATATTACAATTTAGCATCCCAAATTTATAGTATAATTTTTCAGTTTTTAGTTATTTCTTTTTTATATGGATATATTACCTAATTATCCTTTTATATACTTTTTGTTTTTTATCCGGCCCTCACAATTCAACATATTTCGATATTATGTTTCAAAAATAGCAACGCGCGTTTATTATTTTCTCCAAAACGACGAGGATAATAATAGATCATCATCATTGCAAATATTTCATAAATGTTTGTAAGTTCCTTTTGTTTTCAATCTAACTTAAAATTTTATTTGTTTTTCTTTAATTTATTTATTCTAATAACAAGTATATCTTTTTTTACAGCAACACAAAATATCTATTCATTTATTTACTACAATTTAACTCGAGTGAACATATAATCCTTCGTAGGAAACTGCATTGTAGGTGATGTTTTCTTAAAAGTTATATTTTATTGATTAATTTATTTTGTAAAAGATTATTATTATCTCCATTACTTTTAATCGTCATCTTTTCAAGTTTTTATAGCAATTTGAATTTATATAAGTATTTTTGTACTAACTCAATTTTAATGTTCATCTTTACCAAATATCATTACAATTTATATAAATATTTTCGTACTAACTCATTTTATATCTTCTTTAAATATTTGTTTAGTTCATTTTCTCTCTAATATAATCTCACCTAAACAGGCATGGATTTTTAAACATTGTTTCTCATTGTGTAAAATCATAGTTTACTTCCATGCATATGCAAGTGATTGAGTCCTTGCAAAATAAAACTCAATGATAGCATCAATCTTTTCGACTCATAGGTAATTAAGTTTATTGAATAACTATCTATATTTTTGCCATTCAACAATAAGGTTCGTTCCTTTGATTTACAGCCTGCACATGAAACTACTTCTAGTTTTATTAATGCATCAGTAAATTTAACATCAAACATACGTAAAATATCTTGATTTATCAGTAACAACTAGGGTGGAGCATGTATCTTGATTTATCAGTAACAACTAGGGTGGAGCATGGACCAGAGCTGACCCGACTCAACCCGTTGCCTGGCTCGCTCAAGTCCAAACGAAGCCCAAACCCATTGTCGAAATGGACAGGCTTGTGCCTCCATTTTGCCCCATTTACAAATCGGGCCGAGCTCGGGTTTGCAACGGCCTAAATCCAAAGTCCATGAGCCGGCTCAGATTTTGGTCCGAAATCGGCCCGACCCGAACCTAGGCCCTACCCATCTGCCAGCCGACCCCCCCCCCCGCTACACACACGCGCAAATTTCGAAAACCCTAGGTCCCTAACCAACCCGAGTCCTTGAGTCCCCAACCCACACCCCTCCCAAAGCTCCCTCCCTCCTCTGAGTCCCTCCCCTTCTCAGCAAAGGTCGCTGCGAACGGGCCTCTCCAGGCTCCCCCCTCCGTCGCACGACCGTGCCACCCTGGGTCACCTCCTCCCTCTCCCTCCTTACCCACCGCACCACCTCCTCCCTCTCCCTCCCTCCCTCCCCACCCCGAGCCGCCCGCCGCCACCGCGCCCCTCTTCCCTCTCCCTCCCTCCCCTCCCCCACCCAACGTCAGCCACCACCACTACACCACCTCCTCCCTTTCCCTCCCTCCCAAGCCCAGCCTGTGAGCTGAAAATACCCAACTTCTGTGGGATTCATGGGCCGGCTCGATCCAGGCTCGCCCTATCATAAGTGAGGTTGAGCTCAGGATTGGGCCCATCTATTAATAAATTTGCGGGCCTGGTTCTAGCCCGTGAGCTCAATTTCATAAATCAACTTGGGATGGGCTAGGTTGGGCCCAGCCCAAGCCCAGCCTATGTTCCACCCTAGTAACAACACATGACAACAATTGTAAGTTTAGTAGACTAATCGAAAGCAAAATAATATATCTGAAATATCAGTCTGAACAATTTCACGTTTCTTGAATTTATATGTTAAACTATACATTTGTAAAGCAACATATCAATCTAAACATTTTTTTGCAGAACATTGCAGAAATTTTTTATACCAAAAAAGCAAATTAATGCATCAGTAAATTTTACATTCATCATGCGTAAATTATTTGGATACCCATTAGAAACAACAAATGCCGTCAGTTGTAAGTTTAATCCAACAACTGAAATAAAAACTAGTTCGTATCTCGTGTTTTAAGTTTTTAGTGAAACACTAGCAATCATTTGCAAATTATTATATTACAAGTAATGTCTTATGCTAGCAAATATAACTTTTATATAATAGATTAAAAATCAAGCCCGCATCTTTTTTGGTGAACTTTTAACTCTATCACATTTATCATAGTTAAGGTTCCTCCTAACAACATTTGTATATAGCAGTAAACTCCAGGGGCTCGTTTGGTTGCCAGTACCCCTGCATTATTCTTACATTCCTGAGTTCGAATTAGTTGTATGAATCGAATAATTTCTTTGTAATAATATTTTTCAACCACGTTAAATTAAAAGAATTACCATAAAAATACATTATATTCATTAAAAAGTTAATATATCACATAATCAATATCACATCACATCACGTTTATCATTCCAGCTATCTTTAAGCCTCATAAACATCCAAACAGATACTATTCACAAGAGGTTACCCCGACCTAACCCGACCCAGTTACCAAACATGCACTAGAACTCTCCGGACACCTAGCTTACATGCATCAATTATAAGGCATCTCTTCAAACACTTTGCATCTTTTTAAACTCATGTAAATTGACATCATATCTACAATCATTTGTAACTATCAAAACATGATTTGTAAATTATTAAATATCATAAGTAATTATGTATTTTATATTTGAAAGTCATATATCAACTTAGTAGCTCATATAATGGTAAGTTTATACATCAATAAATATGTGTCATGCGCCAATAAGTTTATATATCAATATGTTTATATATTAATGTCCACATGTTTCTAGTTGAATTTCATTTGATAACATGGGGTTTTTCGGAGTAAATCCAAATGAACTTATTTTTTATTTTTAAACCTTTATTATCAAAGATTTTGTTTCTAGGAGGCATCCAATGGTGGCTATAACACCTCATCTCAAACACAATGAAATTGGTTCTTCTCCCTCTCTATAAAAGACCATCAGACTCTAAATATCATATGTAGCTGTGAATCATACAACAGGTAAGCTAAGGAATTTGAAGGTGTTATTGAAATCATGATAAGTCTTACATATTGGAGAATGAGAGGCTCATACTCTTCATCCCTTCTCAATCAGTTCGCATCAGATGCCCCAATAGTCAAGATAGTTGTGGACTTTCGTCTAGTGCCATGGATCATTCTTGCCCTTGGCCTTTATGAATTTATCCCGCATCGTGTAAGACATTGAGAAGTAGTCACCATATCCATTTGATTATCTATGACAAGCCTTTCTCGTGATGAAAGAAGATGGGCTGATGCTGCATTTCTTTGAAAAAAATGACCTCTTTCATTACACCAAGACCGTGTTGCCTCCTTCACATACAAAAGAAGAAAGGCACAATAAGTGCATAACTCTAACTTCAATGTCTAAAAGGGTTAAAGATAACAGAAAAATTAAAGCTTTGCAAGCATACTTAATAGTCCTAATAAAATAAATATCCATGGGAAGAAGAAACACTTGGTTAAGAACCAACCGAACGATGCTTTGGATGAACAATGAGACATCAAAGATCATCATTTGATTAATGAACAATTTATTCATATGGAGATAATTTAAATATTATTTTCCTTATTTGAATTCTTTGTTTTTAACTATATAATTCATCATTAATGATAATCATTTCATTGTTCACAAATCTTCTTTGTTTCGATTGATTATGATGGATGCAATCTTAGTACTGATTGTGAGTATGACATTATCCATGAATTTTCGATGGACCTAATTTCCAAGTAATTTTTTAAATCAACTCAATTTATTTTTAATTTCTTGTACAAACAATAGTAGAAAGTATTTAGTTATTTAGTCATTGTTAGAATTGGAGCCATTTACTACTCCATATGATCCATTATTTTACATTGGAAGACAGGTAAGATCTCTTATGTAATAATATGGTCATTAATATTGTAACTAATCCTTCGAATAGACTATTTCATCAATTATTGTGTTCTTGTTAAATTTTCTTTTGTAAGTTTAGTGCCCTTCAAGTTCTTGACATGTTATTGGATGTTTTATTTGAAAAGCATAGTGCAAATATCATTGAAGTACCTTTTATTTTTCAAATACTTCTTAGATGGTATTATGCTGCTGTCAATTATGTCAAGCTTAATTTTCACTCTATATGAATTATATACTAATATTGTTTGAAATTTATCTTAAATTCTAGTAACTTCTATGAAGATTGTTAACGATGCACACAATGAAAATTATACAAAACCTTAGAAACTTTTTTGTTTGTACCTAAACTTGTTTCGGATACATAAGAAAAGCTATTTTTGTGATCTTTACATCAAACCATTAGCATCTTCTTATCACTGATTTTAATAATAAAATGTTCTTTTCATATATCTCTATCTGATTTTTGCAAGCATGCACATGATGTAACAAAATGGGTATGTTTGTTAACATATTAGTGCTTTTTAATAAATGTTCCTAATTTTTGAAGTATCGTCGATCAATTAGTTGACCGAATGCTTATATTCACAAGGAGTTGGACTTGTAAGCCCTTGATGACCGATTAATGTAATAAAAGTTATTATTTTATCATGTATGAATGTTTATGAATGCACCTAATGAAAAGGTCCCTCTGTACAATGAGGGTTATATAATGTGACCAATTGAATACCATGCAGTTAGAATGACACAACTGAATTTAACATGTGATAATCAATAAAGATCTCCGGTCTGAGAAAGAGATGGAAATCTTTCTCTAAAGACTGAATTCTGACTGACTTTTTGATATAGGTCCTCTACATAGGAATAGTGATCCGGAGGTGTCGTAATAGTCAAGTCAAAGAATTGACTTGATGAGATGGAGATAAACTAAGATCTGAATCGTAACTGTCACGATTAAACGCACATCTATTGATTGGATGCAGATATACATATATATGCCTGGGTGTGCAAATTTGACAGACCAATATGTTGGTGGCCTTATCAAGATCCATATACTGGTGAGTTGGTATGCATATGAAGACATATGAGAAGTATGATCTCTCAAAGGAATCATACATGTTCATACTTTATGAACCAGGAGACAAATCTCACTCATGAGATAATTTGGGGTCATAATGAATTCCATGCATGATCGTCTTGCTTATAAAATAAGATATTAATTCAATTTATTAATATATTCTTTTGGAAAGTATATGATTGATATTGTTGTCCAATTAACAAATAAGAAATCTATTGATAAGTTTTGAAGAAGACAATCAAATTAGGGTCTGAACTTCTAATAAATCAAAGTCTTCCAGTGTAAAGGATGAATGAGTATTGGGAATACTCAAGGTTATATCAATCTTAATAGATCATCTACCATGACACTTCTATTTCGAGAGAACGATGAGGTTAGATGGATTTTAGTGGCTCCACTTCTCAGCTTAATTATTTGGGCGTTAATTGAATTAAATCTCATCTTATTTGAACCAATGTCCAATTCCAATTCCAATTTCAATGTCCAAATGTTGGAACTGATGGAAATGGAAATAAATACACTCCTTGAGCTCATTTCTAAACTCTAAATATTTTGGATTATGATTAGAAATTGTCAAGGAATCTGGGTCCAGCTCACTAATGCATTCTCTAGCTCATTGAGAGTGTGATGCATTTTGTTGAGCTCACTTAGGGTGTGAAACATTTCAACTCAAGATCAACATTCATAAGCGACACACTTTTTGCTAAAAATTGTATAAACCGTCAAATTTTCAAGTCACTACACATGGATAGTATGATCTCCCCGATATTGTCTCCAAGTGTCTACATTTATATCTCACGAGTATTAATTGGATTAGAACTCGTATTATGTGATATCTGTAATGAGACAATAATTGTTAGTGGCATACTCAATTTCGGTAAGGGTATTTTCATGAATGTGATTTAAAATATAAATCATTAATTAATATGAATAATGATCATAATAATTAATATGTATATATGAGTTTTATTTATATAATTATTTCAAGTCACATATATGAATATGATTCACATTAGAATTTAAATTTAGATTAGTTTTACACTTTTGTTTGGATTTATGAATAAGATTCATAAGTTATGAGGGGTCTCTCATAAATTATCAATTATTATATTTAGATTATCGTGAAGATAATGAAGCAATGACTTCAACAACAAGCTCCACCATGAGAGTCCTAATTGGATTAGGTTCTCCAATTTATTGTTGATTTTTTGCTCTATTTAATTGTTAATTAAAAGGAGATAACTCAAATCCTAATTATTGTTTCAACATCCAAGAGCTCTCATGGTGGATGTCCCTTTTAGGAGTAGGACTCCAAGGGGTTTCCCCCACATGTACAAAAGAGAGGCATGCCTCTCTATTTCAGCACATGAATGCCTTTGCCTTTTGATAGCCCACGTTGCATTGATCTTTGAGAGAGAATTCTCAAGGGTTAAAGAATCTCAAATATACGTCCAAGGATATCTCTCTCTAGCTCTACACGTCCACCATCAAGCCTCTATCTTCTCTTCATAAGCGTGGCCCTGGGAGAGATAGGATCATCTTCTTCATCATGTTTCACATACATAGAAAAAGACTCGATTTTGTGAGACGAAACCATAAGCTTGGGATCTTCTTATTCTCATCCTTGGGTGGAAAACTTCAAGAATAAACTGACATCAAAGTTCGTGGAAAGCAACGTGAGTCATCATCGTGCTCACGAGAGAAGCAAGCGCAGATCCAACTTGATTCGGGAGATCTCTTACTTTAGAGACTCATGCTTCAAGAGATAACCCTAATCTCTTCCTAATATTCATAAATATATTTAAAATCATATTTGTAAATTATTTCCTTGAAGTATATGATTTTGCTTTCTGTAAAATTTTTGTTATGTTAAAACTGGCATTCATATGATGAACACTTCGAATATACAATATGTTTGCTATTTTTTCCCACATTTCCACAATGTGAAGTTCATAAAGTTTTATTCACTTCCTTGAACTGATATCAAAATCATGGTTTAGAGGATTTGGATTCCATCCAAGTCCGATGAACAATCGGCCAGATTGTCCCGATCATTGGGTACATTATCTTGCGACAGTTTTGACGATTCGAATGAATCGATGACTTTGAAAGTTTCTGTTGTTATTAATTATCTTGAAGTTATTTTTTGGTATATATATGAGGTTTAGAAGGTCTGGACTCTTACCTAAAAGATACATCAATAATTGATGGCGTACGAGAGAAGATTCATATGTTACAAGTGCTCGCATACTTTGATTTCGATCAAAGATTGGAGCTAGAAAATATTGAACTTTTTGCTATAGTCATATAACATGACTGAATAATGATTAATAAGTCATAAATCAATCTCCAATAAGTAAAAAAAAGTTTCACGTGATTCCGACCATGCGGCCTCAAGAATTTGAATTTCTCCATAGGCAGAGTTGGAAGAGGACTCAATTATTTTATTTACTTATTTCTCATAGTTTCGGACTAAAAATAGATGGAAATATATTTGATATATTGAAATCAGGAGTCGTTCCTAATATTTTAGAAATATTTGAGGTCGCAACGAATTTTAAGTTCAAGTTATATAATACTTTCTAATTTGAAGTGCGATGATCGCAACTTGCAAATTCAAATCTGAAATCATTGTTTGTTTAATTTAGATATATGAAATAAAGTAAAATGTCTTTTTATTTCATATATACCTTCATGAATTATGCACTTGAATGTTTGATTTGCAATTAGAAATTACGAAGTCAATTGGATTGATTTTGCCAATTGTCTAGATTGTTGCACTAGACATTATAAAAATTTAAAAAGATCTAAACTTCAAAACATATGAGAGTTATTATGTAGTATTATAAATGATCAAAAGATCGATAAATACTCTTAGTACAACATGCACCAATTGTGTTGTCTCGAATTGGAACAGTGAAGATGTCTATGCCTGGATATGTTAATGGGTTTCTTAATTGGCACCCTACGCTGCATTTGCAGTGGAAGTGTTCCTTTTTACCAGAAGTTCGCATGACTTGGCTGGATCTATTTTAAGGAATGGTTGCATGAGAATTCATGGCTCACTATAACAATTAAAATTGTAATAACAAATTTTAGTAAGTGAGGGTGAATACTATGTGATAACATCAAGTACACAAAGATTCAAATACATGGATTGCTTGATTGTCATTGTTTGGATTAAAACTAAGATAATAAGATGGTATCCTAGTTATATCTATTATTAGATTAATCACAAGAATATGATTCAGAATGATCAATCTTAAATTTAAATAAAACATGGACTAAGAAATATGACGACATCCATGATCTTCCAACATTATGAAGAACTCTGTCGTCATAGGTTGTATTTCTGGAAACTCATATGCGTAGTCATGACTCCGAAATATAAATTCACATGGATCGGATTATTCGTTTCTCAAAAGAGATGGATCGTATGCATAGTGAACCCAATATTATTCCCCATATTATTGAGGTAATATTAGATTGCACACAGTGTAAATTATATTTTAGTCATTGACGGTTGATTTAATCGACACCATGCTAACTCCATATATGTGGTGGGTGTGGTGCTAGAGACCATCTGAGAATACAAGTTGGACTTGTAAGGAGGAAAGGGTTCTCGATTCTTTCATTGTAGTTGAATTTTCTCATATTATTGGCATGCAATAAAAATGGAAAGGATACTTAGATTTCGTAGTGAGGCCGCTAGGTTAGCCTGCCTCATGCTTGAAAGCTTACAAGTGAAAGAATTTCAAAGTACAAAAATTTGAGAACATCTTGATTTTAAAATATTAAATATTTAATCTCCTTAATCAAGATTCATTAAAGTTTATTCTCTTAATTTCATATGAAATCTCTCAGCCTACTCAACAAACTACTTGAGGTCAATTAGTTGACGGTCCAAATTATTCTGGTTGGATCCATAATTTAGAACTCGTACTTGAGACAAAGTGCATGACGTACTTGCTCTTATATGTGAAGTATAAGAACCTCAGATAGAGGATGCCCGTGATCAACAAGAAGCGGGAAAAGGATCATTCATCATTCGTTACTACATTCTTGGATCATTGTCTACTATGCTTCAGAAGAAACTTATAGTCATTGAATCCTCTCATGTAATCCTCAAGAATCTAAAAGAGATGTACGGAGATGTGAACCACATTCTTTCTATATTAAGGTCCACTAATGACATTATGAAGAAAGAATATCCCTTAAGCGATGCAATGGTTGCAAAGGTTAAAGGGAAGCGTGAGAGGAAGCGTGAATCTCGGAAGGATCCGATCCAAGAGAGGAAGAAAGGTCAAACTGTTGATTAATTTTCTAATACTTCGAGACATCTAACATACATGGAGATGGATGTTTGCCATCACTATTATAAGCAAAGGATTATGGAAGAATAACCATCCAGAATACCTAAAGTAGTTAGAGAAGGACAAAGGTATAGCTCTGGCAAAAAAGAAATCTGCGTTCATCATTGAAACAACTTACTCATAGGATAATAAGGTAGTTAGATTATTGATGCTGGTGCTTCTGTTCGTGTATGTAATCAGTTGCATATGTTTCTGCATTTTTAAAACACCAGAAATCTTGATGAAAGGGAGATAGTCATCCAGATGAGATCCGATGCAACTATTACAACGATCATCATTGGGATATGTAGACTATCATAATCTAGTGGAAGAGTCCTAGATATCAGAGATTGTCTTTGTGTACCAGATGTTAGAAAGACCTTACGATACGTATATAAGGTGGTTAGACATGGGTATACTTTCCTTTTCTGTAATAAACTTATCATAAATCGTTATGGTAATTTTATATCTGTAATAGTAAATCGACTCTATGAATTGAACATGCACGAATATGTCGTCAATGTCAATTCCACTATTAATAGTAAAACCTCTAAACGATCAAGAGAAGATGAAGATCATTTAACTATGATCTGGCATCAAAGACTTGGACATGTGTCTATTGATAGGATCAATAGACTGATGATGAATAGCCATTCAATCACATTTACTCTTCTATTTTGCCTTTAAATCCATAGTTAAATACATGTAAAAACCACTAACTTGCATGAAGTAACACATAACATCAATATGTAATTAACATGTAAATATCTGTATTTAAAGCCAAAATAAAAGAATAAAGAGAAGAAAAATAAATGAAGTATTAAAGATACTAAATGATCTAAATCTCGAGACCACGTCAAATATTGACTAGATCAACTAGAAATAAAGTAGGTGGAGATAAGGGCCATATACTGTACAAAAACCCTAATTTTATATTGTATGAAACTCATTTTTAAATTATTTTATTTATACTCACACACACATTAGATAATAAAATATTCAATATGAACCTTGTACATATTAATATATAGAAAATGTAAAAATAATAACCTATAAAAATAATACACAATGCGATTGGTACATACAGATGAAAAAGACACAAACTGAACTTCAATGATCAATATCTACTCCATATGAACTCAAATTAAACCAAACTCACCTCCATTTTATTCATTGTATTTTAAATTAGATTATCTGTTTATATCTAGATCCATATTTCAAATTAAACCAAACTCACCTCTTCTTCGCTAATATTTCTATCTAGATCCATATATCATTTTCCCCTATTCCTACATGAAAGATCATTGCCTTCCAACACTCTTTCATGCGAATCAAAGAACGACAGTGGTCAACTGATGAATACCCATTCATCACTCTTTATTCTTTTATTTTAGCTACAAAACCTTTGCCAAACACATGTAGATACTTGTAAATAATAATAATTAGCATTTGGCATGCATTGTGTAAAAATAAATAATTAGCATGTTTTTGTGCATAAATAAAAGAATAAAGAAACAAAAGAAAAAGATGGAGATATTTAGAATGAATATTGAGCGACCTAATCCCAAGGGAGGGCTCAGTATGGGCCTGACCACATAAAAACCAAAGGTAGAGAGAGATAAGGAAGCTCATGTGTGTACATATACCTATAAATAAATAAAAATATTTTCCTCTAAATAAAAATAAAAATGGGTTTCTATTTATTTGTGTATATTTGTAAATATAAAATTAAAATAAAAAATGAGAAAATCAAAAAGAAAATAAAATCCCTTCACCCTTGTCTATATTCACCATGTACATAAAACCCTTTATCTATTTATTTATCCATATAAATAAATAAATAAAATTCCATAAAAATCTGTATATAATTCCATATCCCATAATATAAATAAATAAAATAAAAGTCATAAAAACAAAAATAAAATAAAAAGAAATAAAAATAAATATCAAAACCAACCTTGTATATACACCATGTATATAAATGTACATAACTATTTATTTAACCCTTGTAAATAAATAATAAAAATAAAATAAAAATATCATAATATTCCAAATATTATTCTATAAATAAATAAAATACAAAATTGGAATAAAATATACAAAAATAAATAATTAAAAATAAAAAATAAAAAATGTATAGTGTAAATACCTATATATAATATAATATATTGTAAATACCTAAATTTTATTTCAAAAAAATAAAATAAAAATCACAAAAAAATAGTTTATAAGTAAATAAATATTTTTTTGTTTTAACTTTTTTCCAAAATCGGCCATTTGCTATTTTATATTGAATTTCCAATTCTTTATTACGTGGCCGCATTCCATTGGTCCACGGGGGAATGTTGACCCCCCGGTCAACTCCCCCCCTTGGACCACCAGCCTGCGGATCTTGTCGCCCGACCCGTTTTCTCCCAATTATTGCATCATGATCCGATCGCCAAATCCGCAAACCCCGGGCCCTAATCCATCACTGATCTTCCCTGATCCACGTCCGGGGTGGGTTCTCGGGGTCCGAGCTCCGATAAGCTCACCCGAACCTCTTCTAGCCGGATCCCTAGCCATACTTAATCCCAGCTCCGCCGCGCATTTCACTCCATCTTTGGCTCCGCCTTTCCATCCCAGGACCTCCACTGCCTTCACCTGAGTGACATCGAGCTGAGGGTGGTGTTGTAGTGAGGAGGGAGTGTCCAGCCATTGATCCGGCAGCTCTTCGCCGCCGTGCGCCACCCCTTGAGTAGCGCTCGAGCCTCGGGCATCGACGACCCTCGAGGCAAGGACCATGAGCTCTAGGAGCTCATCCCCAGTCGACTTCGACCATCCGGTAAGCCTATGTCTTATTAGTTTTCTCTAATTTTCAGTTACGCCCAATTCAGTCCATCGCCGTCGACCATCGATTAGCTCCGCTCCGTCCACCCATTTCGCCAATCGACCCGACCATCATCTCCGCCCTTCTCCCCTGCACGTTCTTCGCCCCTTCATCCAACCCAGTTCGCCACGGAACTGGGATTCGATCTCCCTCGCCGTCGCATCGCCGGAGATCCTCCGCCCCGACGCATAGTTCACCCATTTCGTCCCTGACCGGGTCGAGGCATTTTGCCCTCGACCCAGGAGCTTGTTGTGATACTTTGCAGGTCTCGATAGGCCCATCTGAGGGCCTAAGCATCCAGAGGCAACAGCTTTAGGCAACCGCCATCGCCGGAGCACCTCCGACGTTCCCGGCCTCATCGGAGAGGAGCATCAACTGCGGGACATCTTGGCGGAGCCATTCCGCATCTTAGGAGCAGCAGAGGAGGACCACTGCGCGCGTATCGGGCCGGCGATGTTCTTCCAGGATCCTTCCCAGCCGTCCATTCTGCCTCGAGCTCCAGTTGCGATCCCAGCCGTCCATTTGAGGAGTAGCAGTCCACCGTTGATCCCCTGAGGCTAGATCTGGACTGTCCGTCCAATGAAGGATTAGCCACCGCGTTTCTCAGCCGTTGATCTTCCACGTGGCGAGCCCTCCACCGTCCGATCACACCCCGAGGTCCTGCGTTGAGGCGCCCGCTACCCGCAGCTATCAGATCAGACACGTGGCACCATCCCAGCCCTCGAATAAATAATAGGGGTAATATCACTTAGGCCCCCCTTCTGTTTTGTTTTTGCATTTAGTCCTGTAAGTATTTTCTGTAGTTCATTTTATTTTGGTAAAATTGCATAGAGGACCTATTAGTTTATTTTAATTGCATTTCTACCCCTGTGTATGTTGGACACTGATAATCAGGAATTTCTAACGGTCTAGTATTCCACACAAAGCGGGAATACAAAGGTCGCTGCGGTGACCGCTAAAAATCCCTAATTAATCAACAATTAACCCACACAATAGATATCAAGAAATGACAAGCAAATGGTGGAGCTAAAATTTATTTTTAACTCTACAAACAAGGTGTATATGTGTAAGTATGTAGAGAGTTCGAACACAGGGAGCAAGGCAAGGTAGATCAAACAGGTGTGTGTATGTGAAAGTGAATGTGTATATGTCTACACCATGCAAATGCAAATATTTTTGTGGGTTTTTAAATTTTTAATTTTTTTTAATTTATTTAATTTTTAATTTTGATTTTTAATTTTCTGATTTATTTTAATTTTATATTTTATAATTTTTTTATTTTCTTTTTTTAATATTGGAATATGTAAACTATATAATAAAAGAGGTGCTAAAGTATTTATAAAAATAAGAAAAAAAGTCAAAAATTAGGGAATAAAATCTTTTTGTCTTTTTATGATTTTTTACCGTTTTTGTGATTTTGGGGGGTTTTTCAAAATATTTTTGAAATTTTTAAAAGACAAAATAAAGAAAACAATGAATTAATGTTCTGGCCGAAACTAAAATGGGAAGGAAAAATATCAAATAATATCAAAATTTTCCAAATTAGTTTAGAATAAAGATAACACGAAGGGGAACCTACAGGACCTGAGTTTTCATTTTTTGGAGTTTTCTATGATTTTATAGATTTTTTGAAGTTTTAAGATGCTTTCTAATTTTTAAGGTTTTTCTTTTGAATTTTCTAGTGATTTTTGGATTGACACTAAAGTAGGCTAAAAATACACAGTATGTATTTTTTTGGAATTTTTGGAGTTTTTTTTAATATTTTTTGGTATTTTCTAAGCTAGACAGTATTGAAATGGCATGTTTTTGATTTTTAATAAATGCTAAAATGCAATAAAAAGAAAATCTAAAAATATGGCATAGAAGGGAAAGTTAACATGAATCTAAGTGATTTTTTTAATAATTTTTGGAGTTAATATGGTGCATGAAATAAATGACACAAGCACACAAAAATGTCTGGCCTGGTAGGGGTATATACGCAAATACACAAACATCCAGGGGCAAACATGCAAATTTTCCACAAAATATTATACTGAATATTCACTTTAATGGACCAAATACAAATTTTAAAAGCCGCAAGGGTACAAGCACAAAATGTCCACTAGGGCGCGTGACTTGCACGCGCTCGGGAAGGACTGGTTCGTAATATCAAAAATGCCTAAGGGCATACATGCAATTGTCCCAAAAATATAACACTTAATATTTAATTCCCTAGACTTAAACGAAATACACAAAAGCCGGGGGCCTCTTTGCAAAAAGCCCGCGCCTCACGTGGCGGAGGACCTACTTGCAAATATTAAAAGTTCAAGGGCCTACTTGTAAATTTTACAAAAATTTTAAGCTACTAATGAAAGTTTCTGGACTAAAAGAAAATAACAAAAGTGCGGGGGGTATACTTGCAAAATTCCCATGCAAAGGAGATCTGACGGCGGGGAATCTTCACTTGGACACGTGGCGCGATCTCCTCGAACGATACCGCTTCGCGCTCCAACGGCCGCGATTAGATGATCTGGTAGATGATGGACAACTGTGGTTGTGCGGATCGGACGGTGGGCAAAGGATCTGGAGGACTCCCTTAATCGGACGACTGAGAGGCTTGGAGGAAGAACGCGGAAGAAGGCCGGCGACAGCGAGCTTCCGTGACCTCCCCTGCCCTCCTTCGTCGGCGTCCAGAGCTCAAAATGGCCCGGATCTCTTCCTGCAGGCGATCTCCAGATGCGGGGAGCTTCAAAATGGCCGGAGGGGTGCTGGTTCTCGCCTACGACGGCGGCGGAGCTCGGGACCTCCAGGTATCTCCGGCGAGACCAAAAATGCTCCCAGGTGTTGCTCATGTGCTCGTACCTGCAAGAAAAAGGTGATAGAGTCCAGGGCAAGATGCCTGGACTCCGTGGAAGATGGAAAAGAGGCGCGAATCGATAGGGTGGCGTTCGGCCGGAGGTGCGCTCCGGCGAGATGAATGGATTGGACACTTTGATTGATGGAAGCGAGGTTTTCTAGAGGGTTTTTTATTCTAAGATTATGGCTAGAAAAATGCAAGAAAAACTAAGGGAAAACAACCACCTCAAGGGCCTGGGGGCCCGAGGTTAAAGTACCTCGACGGAAGTTGGCCGGAGGTTGATGGAACACCCAGGAACTCGCCGCTCCGCCGCCTCGAAGAAGCCCTAAATGGAGCTGTCACCTCCAGGGATCCAAGGCGAGTGAAATGGGGACGAAGGACCAGACAAATGGGGTTCAAAGTTTGAATGAAGTCAAGGGTTCCATTTTATGTGGTTGATGGTCGAGGCTCCAAGATCGATGGATATCTTGCGAATCTTGGGCCCAAAGGCCAAGATAAGTAATGGGCGAGCTAGAGGGTTCATCGAGGAACAATGTTGCAGAAGACTCCAACCTCAGAAGATGAAAGTTTCGTCCTCGAAAAATCTGCGAAAGTCGGGTCAAACGAGGTCTGACACAGTGCACAGGGGTGAAGGTCAGACTGTTGACCTTGGTCAATAGTCCTGACCACCTGGTTGGTCCACGTGGACCAACCAGGAAAAACCTTTGAAAAATCATTTAAAAATTAGTTTAAAAATAGTAAATGACTTATTTAATTTTAGATTATTAAATAAAAAAAATTATATTTTTATGTAGTATTTTATTCTGATTTTTAATTATTTTTATAAGGTATATTTTTACAAGTTTGCTTTTATACCCTTTATAGGTATATTACCTATATATTTTATTATTTTTATTTTTATTTTGTGATTTTAATTCATTTATTTTTATTTATTATTTTATATATTTGTAAAATACTTTTATATACATAAATATATTTTTATTTTAATTTTCTGATGTAGTTTGTATATTTAATAAAACAAAAGTATAATTTATATAGGTATAATGATAGGTAGTATACCTATGTATCCTATATACATGTATTTTTATTTTGCATTTTATTTGAGGGACATAGTTAATATAAATAATATTTACAAAAATATAAAAATATAAAAATATAAAAATAATGAAATAATAAATTGAATATTTTATTCTGTACAATTATACAATGAGGGTCTAAAACTCAACTTTCAAACCGTAGCTCCACCAAATGCGAAACCATCACCATTAAATAGCTTATTTAATTCTATATACAATTAAATGTGAGTTTGCTGTATTTGGAGTTTTCATTTGTGAGATACGGGTCTGGGAAGTTGGGATTCTGGATTTTTGTTCAGACCATAACTTTTTATCTGTACATTATTTTTCAGTGAAATCAATTTTGTATTTTTCTTTATTAAATTATCTACAACTTTCATGTACAAAGTTTCTTTATTTGATGTGTAAAAAGTAGAACCAAAAATAGGTCCCAAAATAAATAAAGAATGAATTAAAAAGTATAGGTATTTGACCCTTATCTCCCCCACTTTTTTCCTTGTCGACCTATTCATCAAGATGCCTAGGTCTCGAGGTTTTTAGGTCATAAAATATTTACAATATTTTATTCCTTTTCTTTTCTTTTTTTTATTTTATAATTTTGGCTTTAATTACAGTAATTTACACACTATTTACAGGTACATGCATGAATGCTAATATGCTCTAATTAAGGGTATTTACTAGGGTTTTTGAGGCCAAGATGATAGAATAAAGATGATGAAATGTGGATTCATCATCTCCTTATACTTTACCTTTGCTAGTCCCTAGCAAACACTTATGCAATAAGTGCAAAAAGAAAAAGAAAAAGAAGAAAAAGAAGAACTTGGATTTAGTTTAATTATCAAACTTGTCTTCACAAAATCAAAGTTTGGAGCTTAAGTCGAACCTTTGGAATTTTAGTGCGGGCGGAACCTTAATGAGAACCGAATTTGAAATCCAACAGTCCTTGAGAATACCAAAACTCTGTCCAAGTCTCCTCAGTAGCCAGGTCAGAAATATCTCAATTCATACGCAAACTTTTACGACTATGAATCTGACTCGTACAGTGTAAGTGATGGTGGCTCTCCCCAACTGGAATGACAAAGAAAATGACTTCTGCAGTATGACAACCCAATGATTCCCCAATCCAACAACTCCATCCTCGAGGAGCGGGGTATTCCCTTCTAAGTTCAAGTGGCAACCAGCTCAAGAGGAGGGGGTGAAGAGAAGAATGGACGGTAGCTAGTGTAGCTACCTATCCTGGGATGCAAGACCAATGTAGTCAAGTCATCCAGCTGCAGGCTCACATATTTGACTTTGGAACTCAAGCTTGCTTATTGACTTTACAACAATTGTACATACTTGCAGGCTTTTTATTCTTGTACATGCCTGAACATTATTATTTTTTTTCGAATACTATTCACAACAGCATTTACATAAGGAGTTTTTCCTCTTGAGCCAGTAGACTATCCCTCTTTTGAAGCTTTATTGCAACCCACAATCTCCTGTCTTTAGACTTCCTCATCACTGGACGGGTTGGGGTGCACTTCCCTCCCTAGAGGAGGACAAATGTTTCCACTTGTGTGCGTCTCATACTGGCAAATCCAATCCCGTCACCACTCCAACTGAGTTGAGCCATGTGAAAGGTGCAGGTGTCCAAGTTAGGTCATTATCAACAAGAGCCGTACGTGTGCTCCGAAATACTCTACTTAGGCAGTCAGGAATCCATTGAACCAAGTCTCGTGATCCTCAAAGAATTAAGTCAACTAGACCTGAAGTACCTCAAACCTAATTCCTATAAGGTTCCTGTTATTAGGTAGATTTTAAGGTCTAATCAAGCTCCAATCTCCGGATTTTTTTAGACTTGTTCAACTATCAAACTCAATCCGAAAAATGCGGATGCTATGCAAAATGCAGAACATATTTTTGTGATGTAATTTTCAAGCTTTTGAACTTTTTATGGATTTTTGAAAAGATGATGATGATGCATATGCATTTTTTTTGTATTTTCCAAAGATTTTTCAGATGTTTTTGATTTTTAGTTTTGCAAATGTTTTTGGGTTTTTTGAAAACAAAAAGTTTTTGGCTAAAAGCTAGGTTAAAATATGTACACGGGAGTGCTTCATATATACACAATAAGTGGATTTTAAAGAATTTACAAGGGTAAGTGATCAATTTTATACATATATGTACATAATGGATTTTAGTAAGATGTATGTCTTCCTCAAACTTATTTAACACAAGTTTTCCAAACAGTTTTGAAAACTATAGTCCAAAATAATTTTTACAAACATTTTACAAACATGTACACATATTTGAAACTCACTTTGCAAAGTTTTTCCAAACAGTATAGATAGATTTTTCAAAATATTTTTGCAACCATTTTTCAAATCATTTGCAAATCATTTTTCAAACATTTTATTTCACACAAAGAAAACAAATTTTTACAAACCACACATTTTACACAGGTTGAAAACATGTAACAAAATATTTTCAAAACAGCTTTCAATAGATGTTCACAAAGATTTTCAAACATTTTGTAAAAAATATTTTCACCTGATTTATTAATCAGTAAATACAAAAAGGATTTGAGGAACGGTAACATCTTTTTATTAAGGTTTTTAATGAATTTTAAAGAATTATTAGCCATATTATTAAGAAAATACGAAAGTACGAGTTATGGCTAAAGTATATACATAGTATATACGACTCCCCTATACTTAGCTTGAGCTATGTCCTCATAGATCGGAGAGAAAAGAGAAGACATAACTCGTACTAAGTATATGCAAGTCGAAAGAATAAATAAATAAAGGAATAGATGAACAAACAAATGAGAAGTTGACCGTCCCCCCTATACTTAGGATCAAATAATCCTAAGTATAGCAGACTGTACACAACGCAGGGAGGGTCAAGGGTGGGAATGAACATATCGTACTCAGATTGTCTCCCCCTATACTTAGGGTAAGATATCCCTAAGTATAGACAAGAAGAGGAGACAATGGAGAGGATCGAAAAGTAGAGAAACTCGGGATGCACACCCCCCTATACTTAGGATAAAGTACGTCCTAAGTATGGAAAACTGTCTACAAGGGTGGTACCTTTTTGATAGATAAAGAAAATAGAAAAGGAAAAGAAGAAAAGAAGAAAAGAAGAAAAGAAATCAACAGATGAAAGAGTGATATGGACAGATGGATTTGTACAGCGGAAGATGGAAGTGATCAACATGTATGAGATGCAGATGATATGAGTCAAAGAACACATCTCATACCAAAAGAATGGGGGTAACGTCAATGGTCGGTGGATCATGATCTAAATATAGCTTCAGGCGTTGACTATTGACACAGAAGGTTGAGGAAGATGACGGTTCGGATATGTCAATACTGCCATTGTCATGTACCTTCCTGACCACATACAGACCTTTCCACTTGCTATGTAATTTCCCTGGAAATAATTTCAGCCTGGAATCAAACAACCACACTCTCTGATCGGGCTCAAACTGTTTATGGCTGATATGAGAATCGTGCCATGTTTTCACTTTCTCTTTGTATTGTAGGCTATTGGAAAAGGCTGTGTCTCTCAGTTATTCCAGGGCTGCCAACTCTGCTCTTCTCTGTTCTCCTATACTCTTGGGATCTAATAGTAACTCAGTGACTGCCCAAAAAGATTTATGCTTGATTTCCACTGACAAATGGCACGGCTTGCCATAGATGAGTCGAAAGGGAGATGTCCCCAATGGATTCTTGAAGGAAGTCCGATAGGCCCACAAGACCGAGTCCAAAAGTTGTGACCAATCCTTTCGGTCTGGGCGGACAACCTTCTGTAAGATAGTTTTTATCTCCCGGTTCGATACTTCGGCAAGACCATTAGTCTGAGGGTGATATGGTGTGGCAACCCGATGGTCAATGCCAAACTCGTCTGCAAGGGCCCCAACCTTGTCATTGATGAAATGAGACCCCCTGTCTGAAATCAAGACTCTAGGTACCCCGAACCGTGAAATGATATTTTTCCTCAAAAAATTGCACATGGTTTTAGCATCTGCGGCTCGGGCGGGGATGGCCTCAATCCATCGACTGACGTAATCTATAGCGAGAAAAATGTGCTCGAATCCCTGACTCTTAGGAAATGGGCCCATGAAATCAATCCCCCATGCATCAAAAACCTCACAAAAGTGAATGGGTTGCATGGGCATCATGTCTCTCTGTCTGCAGGTTCCCATTTTCTGACAGTCAGTACATCTCTTCACGACTCATCAGAATCCTTGAAGAGAGTGGGCCACCAAAGGCCGGATTGAAGCACCTTTTGTGCTGTCCTTTTTCCAGAACGATGTCCTCCTGCCTCAAGCTTGTGGCAGTATGTGAGGACGCTGTGCTGCTCTTCTTGAGGAATGCACCTCCTCCAGATGTTGTCCCCTCCTTCATGATAAAGGACGGGATCCTCCCAATGGTAAAACATGGCCTTCGCCAGGAAGGTCTCGAGTTTCTGTCTGGGCCAACCTTGTGGGACCGTCTTAGCAACAAGATAGTTCACAATGTCGGCATACCACGGGAGCGAGGTGATGGCCAAGATCGCCTCATCTGGAAACCTCTCAGTGATAGGTGCGCTGGGCTCAGATTCCTCAAGGTTCTCCAATCGAGAGAGATGATCCGCCACCACATTTTTGACTCCAAGCTTATCCTTAATCTCAATATCAAATTCCTGGAGCAGAAGGATCCATCTGGTAAGACGAGCTTTGGCATCCTTCTTGGCCATTAAGTACCAGATGGCGGTGTGATCTGTGTAGATTATCACTCTAGATCCGAGAATATAAGATCTGTACTTATCCAAAGCAAAGACTACGGCCATCATCTCTTTCTCAGCCACAGTGTAATTCCGCTGAGCGGCATCCAAAGTCCGGTTGGCGTAGTGAATGGCAAACGGTAAACCATCCCTCCTCTGTCCAAGCACATCCCCAATGGCAAAATCAGAAGCATCCGTCATGATCTCGAAGGGAAGAGACCAATCGGGTGGTTGAAGGACAGGAGCCGAAACAACCATACCTTTGAGAGTCTCAAAAGACGTAAGACACTTATCATCGACAATGAACTCGGTGTCTTTCGTCAGCAGATCAGTAAGCGGTCGGGCAATTCGACTGAAATCCTGAATAAACCATCGGTAGAAACCGACATGCCCCAGAAAAGACCGCAATTGGCGCAAATGGGACGATGGATTGAGTTTTCTAATGATATCCACCTTGACCGAATCGACCTCCATGCCCCTGTTAAAGACGATATGACCAAGGACCGTCCCTTGAGTCACCATGAAGTGACTCTTCTCCTAAGACAATACGAGGTTGACCTCAATGCAGCGCTGAAGCACACGGTCTAGGCAATCAAAACAAGCATCGAATCCATCGCCATAGACCGAGAAGTCATCCATGAAGACCTCTAAGCAGTCACCCACCATGTCCGAGAAAATGGACAACATGCACCTTTGGAATGTCGCTGGAGCGTTACATAGACCAAAGGGCATCCGTCTGAAAGCATACGTCCCAAACGGACAGGTGAATGTCATTTTCTCCTGGTCTTCGGGCGCAATGGCCACTTGATTATATCCGGAGTACCTGTCAAGAAAACAATAATGACTCTTCCCAGCTAGCCGCTCGATAGTCTGATCAATGAATGGCAGCGGGAAATGATCCTTCTTGGTGGTCTCATTCAATTGTCTGTAGTCCACATAGACCCTCCAAGAAGTGGGTACTCGGGTAGCGATCTCCTTTCCGGACTCATTCACAACTGTAGTGATACCCGTCTTCTTGGGTACCACATGTAACGGACTAATCCATTTGGAGTCGGAGATGTGGTAGATAAAATCAGCGCTCCACCACTTCGATATTTCTTTCATGACCACATCTCGAAGATTCGGGTTCAGCCGTTGTTGGAACTCACGCGACGACCTAGCGTCATCCTCAAGATAGATGTGGTGAGAGCACAGAGCCGGACTAATCCCCTGGAGATCAGCTATACTCCAACCTATCACCTTGCGGTTTCTTTCAAGAACCTCTATCAGACGAGATTCTTGCTCTCCAGTCAAACCTGTTGAGATAATGACTGGGTGCATATCATGCTCACCCGCAAGGAATCTATACTTCAACGACTGCGGCAAAGGCTTCAGTTCTGGACAACTGGGAGGTGGCAGATCTGGCTTCTGATATGTCTGTGTGAAGGCTACCAGATCTGCATGTGAGAACTCTTGCTCTGCATGAATCTCTGACGAAGGGAGCCCTGCTGAATCATCAATAAACTGTACTGGCTCACACTCTGTCATGGGTGTTGGATCAGAAGGAATCAGACACGACAAATATTCATCAAAATCATCCCAATCAATGTCCGAATCCAAGGGATCAGAAGAAGATGAACAAGATTGAAAATCATCGGCACCACTCGTCCCAACACTGTCATCTTCAAGTGTATCCTCGTCCAGGGGTGCGCTCTCCAGGCTCTCGACTGCCATAAGCTTTAAAGATGGTGAATCTGTAGGCAAAGTGAGGGTCTGTGCGATAGGATCTGTCCAAGTAGATTCATCGTCAGTCATCACAAAATCACACTCCTGGTGGATGTCTAGCTCTTCCTCTGTCATATGCGCAGCTTCGCTGGACTGCTCCGAGCATTCTAGTTCTCTGGCTCTTGTTTCTTCGATCGTCTCTATTTGTATGGTTTCGTCCTCTACGCGAAAACATACCTTCCCACTATCGTGATCGGTCACTGCCTTGGCTGTGGTCAAGAATGGACGTCCGAGTATGATGGGGGCATCGGTTACCGACTCAGGGATCTCCATGTCCAACACAACGAAGTCCACGGGGAATTTCAGGCCCTGAATGGTAACGACTACGTCTTTCAATAACCCCTTCGGTATCTTAGTCGACCTATCAGCAAACTGAAGGACTGTACTGCTCCTAAGAAGAGGACCAAACTCGAATCGGTCGAGTAAGGCTGCCGGAAGAAGGCTAATTGAAGAGCCGTTGTCTAACAAAGTACGATCAAACTGCTACTCCTGAATCTCGCATCTGACATAGGGAGCTCCTGCATCTGATCGCTTAGCTGGCAGTTTGTTCTGAATAGTGCAGCAATTGGAATGAGTGAGCACATGGATCTGATCTCTATGGTTCCTCCTCTTCCTGCGGACTGTAGTTTTCTCCTTCAAGTTCTTTTTGAAGAGGGGGATGTGCTCAAGTGCTTCCTGTAGAGTCAGCTGAATGTGGAATCTTTCTATCATCTGATTGCTGAACTCTACCTGTTGATCTTTTTTGGGATTTTCTCTTTTCTTCCCCTTCACCCGGCAGAGTGCTTCAGGGAAGGGGATGGTAGGGGTCTCCTCAGATGGAGGACTAGGAATAGGTCCCTGTACCTGTGAAGGAATAGAATCCATACAATCATCATCATTCAACACACATGGATCTGCAATTTGAACAGAAACCTTTCCTTTATTCATATTTTTGTTCTTTTTGTTGTTACAACAGTCCATAGATACAAAAGGTGCTAACACTACAGAAGGAAGCTCAACAAAAGTAGACGTGGTGGCCTCAGTACCACCACCGACACCTGACTTCGCGGCATCAGCACCGCGCTCTAGCTCTGTATCAAAAATGGTGGCATCGGCACCACCGTCTGCATCTGGTATCACGACGGCCTCAGTACCGTCGTCTGGCTCTCCATCATTGGTGGCATCAGCACCACCGTCTTCATCAACAGCGGCATCATCACCACTACTCTGCTCCTTTGGTGCTCCTGGTTCTGCATGTATTTGTCGCTCAGAAGAGGTGCCATCGGCTGGCATCCTACCGCTCCTAGTTGTCACAAAATCAGCATCATATAAAGAAAAAGACGTGTCACTCAAATAATCACTAGGAGAGGTATCCTCTGTAAACTCTACCTGCTCAGACTTCCTTTTCAGATTGTTCGGGTTAGGTTCAATCTGAGATGGTATGGCGGCCTTGCCTTTGATGGTCTTCCTCATCTTTTGCCGGAACTCATCCATTTCTTGCCTAAAGGATGCTCGCTGTTCGGAGAGCAAGCGGGCAAGATCATATAAAGCTGGGATCTCAAAAGCAGGGGCCTGAGAACTGGATGGGTTCCCTTGTGGGAAATGAGGCTGTTGCTGCTGCTGATGGTATGGATAGTTTTGGGAAGGACGAGAATAAGACTGCTGAGGCTGCTGACGCTGCCTCCACTGCTGTCCCTGATAGGCGGGACGAGGACCTTGCTGGTACTGATGCTGCTGGGCATATTGGGGCTGCTGCTGCTGTGGCTGCTGGTTGCTCTGCTGTCCCTGAGCATGAGGCTGCTGCTGAGATAAGGAGCCACCGTTGCCCCCAACGGAATCCGGGGTGATCACGACGAATCTCGGGCTGAGGGTACCGGTCGTACAAAATCCCATGTACTTCCATCAATGGCTCCTGCTTAATGGATGGTGGAGGAAGAACTGCCAGCGGCTGCTTCGGCTGATAGACCACCATCTGAGTGTCCTGAGATGGCGGCTGCGCTGGGTAGTATTGTAGCAGCGGGACCGGCTCTGCCTGGATGTGGTTGACCTGGCGGTATGAGGCAGAGGGTTGGGATGAGTTGCTACTGCTCGGATCAGCACGTGACCTGGGAGGCTGCTGGGAAGAAGTTTGTGCCTCCTGGACGCAAAGGATCTGCATCTTCAGGTCACTCATCGTCTTGGCGATCTAGTCCATCTGGGCCATGCCTTGCATCTGTTTCTTCTCGAGGATCTCGAGATGGTCCAGTTTCTCATTGATGATGCCCATGTCGGCTGTGGTTGATTCGGCTTGGGCTGCGGCTGCCGACGAAGTGTTAGGACCGGCATCGATGCGGGCGATCCTCTGGAATGATCCCGCTCCTTGTGGGGGCTTTTGTTGTGTGTAGACGCGGGCTTGGGCCATGACGGTTGAGTTCTTTGCCATGCCTTCATAGATGGCCCAAACATCGTCTTCACCCTTGGAAAAGTAGGACCCACCGCAAGAGGCGTTAACAAGCCCCTACAGCTCCGATGTCAGCCCACAAAAGAAACTCTGCACTAGATTGGGCTTCGATATGTCATGGTGGGGACATCGATCGATGAGCTCTCTGAATCGATCCCAGGCTTCATGCAATTGTTCATTCGGGATCATGACGAAGTTGCTGATCATGGCTGTAGCTGCATTCGTCCGGCCGAGAGGGTAATACTTCTTTAAGTATGCGGTCCGGAGATCTGCCCAAGTGTCGATGAATCGTCCCAAATGTTTGAGTCAGTATGCGGCTCTGTCAACCAAGGAGAAAGGGAAGGCTATCATCTTGATAGTGTCCTCGGTCATCAGCCTATCATGGATTGTGCTGCAGATCATTTCAAATTCTTGGAGGTGGAGGTGTGGCTCTTCGGTCGGCAACCCGTGGAATTTGGGCAGAAGCTGGATAGTGTGGGGCCGAAGCTCGAAATCACCATGGATAGGAGGAAATCGGATCCAACGATGAGTGAGGGATGCCGTGGGATTGTGCAATTCCCTCATGATAGTCTGTGACAGTCTTTCAGCATTGGGATCACCTCCTCCTGCATCAGGTCCATCTCCTCCTTCGCCACCGCCACCGCCCCCAGGCCGGTTTTCTCGCATCTGCACGATCTCTCTCATGAGGTCACCCATAAAGGCTCCCTGGTCCCGGATCTGTCTTTGCATGGTCTCCAAGGATGCTAGAAGTGAATTGTTGATGGCGGCTTGATCAATGAAGAATTGCGGGTGTTCATGATCATCAGGATGCTCTCCTCTGTCAGCCATGTCGGGGTTCTCTGAAAAAGCAAAAGAACACATCTCAGGTGCCGTCAAATGTTCTGAACTCTGCAATGCACTAAATTATGAAATTCTTGGACTGATGGAAGGAGAATGAGAAGGGTGATCGAGGGGGAACATGGTGGAAGTGAACTCAGGCTCGGAGAACGGGTTTGGACTCTCCGAGGTTGTCCTAGATGAATGAGGAGGAGTGTTGGATAGCGGTGCTGACAAAGTCGGCCTAAGAGACCTCCGTCCCATCATCTTGATTATTGAGAAGAGCAAGGTGAATGCAGAAGAAGAAGGAAGACAAATTGCGCACAAGCGAGTGTTTTTGATCTTGACCTAAAATAAACTAGCAATCAAACACAAAACAGGGTGAGTTCACCAACTCAACACATGGAGCCGTGAAGGTTCAGCTTTTATCTTGTCAATTTTAGCTTGAATTCAGGAATTTATCTTAACATGAGTCCTTAGAGCGCTATGCCTAAAGGAGAGAGAGTATTGCCGGAAAAGTGTTCCCGTACTTGTCCTCCTCCTGTGTAACCTGTAGCTTGCGCTTTTTAAGGTCCTTGTAACCCTTCCTGGATCCCTACTCAGCCAAAGAAGAAGAGGGAGGAAGCCAATAGGCGAAACCGATACTTCGGATCTCGCTCGCAACAGAATCACCCGTGAGCGTGCAAGATCCTACTCGGACGCAGACGGTGAGACAGACACACCCGTGAAGGCGTGGCCTATGCTCGGTACTTCGGACAAGGTCGATGCTCACACAATAGTGAGTCACCAATGGCGACCAAGCCCTACTCGCCTACGTACGATAGTAGCGCCAATACTTCGGAAATCCAGGCGATACACAAGGCAGCCACAAGCTGGGTTTTTGGCTCTAATCCTTACGAAGCACTCAACTCACTTGGAAGGAGACCTTCCCATGCTACCTGAAAACAAGTGAGGGTGTTGCTCTCCCCAATCAATGAATCTAATTACCAATTTTATTTAGGTCAAAGTTTTCTTAGCAGTCCCTTTTTTAATTTTTTTGGTGTTATCGCTTCTTTTGAGTGGATTCAAACAAGCGCCTAACGTTTTTGTTTTTTTTTCTTGACTCTTACTTTGTTCAAAAACAGAGGGAGAAAAGAGTCAGAAAAGCCAATGCAAGTCGGCACCAAGATGGAAATCTCACCTTTGTGCCTAAATGATGGATGCAAAGATAGAGGACTTACAATGAATCCCAGCTCTCTCCATGCGGGATGCAAAGCTGAAATTTATAAACCTAAGCTATATGCCGGTATGCAAGCGGAAATCGTCCTAAGCAGGCAATTGCTACGTGAAGAACTACGAGTCGACCACCAATCTCCAATCCTAAGGTCCGGTCTAGGCTCACCCCTCCTCCTCTCGACACATCAAGTTCAGGAGAAGCGCTTGGCGGGATGAGCTCGCGGCGCGGCGGATCGAAGACTAATGACCAACTGTTTAATTAGACTAAGTCCAAATACGATCTATAGGAACATGCAAAGGTTGTTAGGGTGTTTAGACCTAATCTAATTGATCAAGCAAAGCCTAAAATCTATGGGCTCAATCCACAAGCAAAATGAAAATGAAAACAAAATTCGGAGGCAAGGAGATCTGTCAATGATTTTGTTATGAATACAAGCATAGATTCCTAAGATGTTTCTTCCCAATATTATCTGTAATTACACTACGAAATCAATGACCTGTGTTATCCATCCTAAGCTGCCTCATCACCTCCATTGCAATATGTTTTTACTAAACAAGAATTGGACGCCCTTACGCTGTTGGTTGTTATTTCTGGTAGAGTTTTTTGCATTGCTGATGGATTTCCTGAGAGGTGTAATAGATAACCTTTGTCAGTTTAGTTGTTTGAATCTCTGTCTAGCACGTAAATACGTAAAATGATGTAAATATAGCCTACTCACATATAAGAGTCTGATGTGATATTAATTTCTCATTGATGTGAATTTTTCTTCTTTTCTTGGGTTATACAAATTAAATTTGATGAGATTCAGATGTACTCGCAAACTGTAGAAATAAAATTTATTGGTTAGACATGTCCATCTCTATCGCAATCATCCATCCAAGCTTTTGCTTCGAGATTACGGTTGGTGTTGGCTTGGACCCATCAAAATTTTCAACAAGACAACCCAAAGACATATTCATGACAGTGCAGGCAACATGGTCAATCAACAACGGCTTGTTGCGGCATTTCATCAAAACGAGAAGCACCTGCATAATGATATCAAGCACATCCTTTGTCATTACTGTAAACTGCCCATAACTATAATCCAATGCACTCAAGATCTCTATTAGCAAAAAATCAGATGTAATTATTGGATCTAGTGTGAATATATAGAGGAACATTAGAATGGCTTATTTAATTAGTAGCAAATGTTTTTTTTTAAAAATCTCCATATGTTTAACTTGAAGTCATTTTGATGGGGTGTCGACCAAGATGTTTCGAGCAATTTTGATTGGAGGAAACGAGATGTGCTGCTCTTGCTAAGTCAGAAATCATGAGACTTGTGACAGATTAAGTATTTTGATTGGAGGATCGAGTTAGAGTAGAATCTAAACTAAAATTATAGTGCAGAACAATGACAAAAAAGCTACAAAATAAGTCATGTGTAACTTGCTCAACCTTCACTTCTCTAGGTCTTGCATAATATCTATTGATGCAATGCAACAACTTCAACCCACTTCATTGCCAAAGTTATGCAAATAAATGTTAAGACATGTGTAACCAAATAATTAATTATTTTTTATATTTTTTCGATCAATTATGTGATTCTTTTTTTGAATTAGATGTCTTGATGGAAGTGGGTCTCCATAAATTAAAAAACAGTAAGTATGACAAGCTATACCGAAGGATACTAGATGCAATGCGTCAAGAAAAAGTTAGATGCTCTTGTGACAAAAGATTGAAAACCATCTTTAATCATGGAAGCATATCCTATTAAACAAGTCCACACACAAAAGAAAACAAATATTGTAATCATTTGATTGAAAGTACCTGCGTATACGTTCAATATTTCAGAACATTAGATTTAACCGAATGGGTGAGACATACACCCTTTTTTCGAAGAAATGAAATTTTTAAATGATGCAAATCAACAACTCGTGATGCTGAGCACACATCGTATCCATTTCCCACAATGTTCGATCAATGAAAATCTAGGTGCATAGCCTTAAGTATTGCATATAGTTCCACTGTTTTGCCATTGTAGGATCTCGTCACTCTGGAGCTCCTTGCCTCCTCTACGTAATGGCAAATAACAACATCGTGAACAGGGAGGGGATGGGCAACATGTTCAAGGGCTGACGGGGAGGAGGTATTTTGACGGAAAACCACTTTCCCATGAGCTGTTGGACACACGAAGAGGAGGATGTTGCTGGATGAGGGGAGGAGGACACGCGGAGGTGCCGGGGAGGGGGAGACTGTTGGCGGAGGGCAGGAGGTCGTGCGGAGGTGCCGAGGAGGAGGAGGCTGCTGGTGGAGGGAAGGAGGTCGCCCGCGGGTGCCGTGGAGGAGGGAGGTGTCACTCGAGCAGGATCTCGCGTGGGAGCGCCGGAGAGGAGGAGGTCGAGGTCACGCGGGGAGGGAGCCGCCTCGAGCACTTGAAGGGAGGAGCACGAGATGAGTGGACGTAGGGCTTCAACGTGGGTTGTCTTCTATTGCCCATCCAATGGTAGGGCTACTTAGAATCCAACGGATGACATTGACGCAGCAGCGACGTTGCCTGCTCCCCGAAGCAGCGTCCCTTTCCTTTCTCTCTCTATATATATATTACAAAAGTACCATCACATATAATCATCCAGAAGGTTCAAAGAATATTTGAAATCAAATCACATCTAGTTAGTAAGATACTAGGCCCTTATTGTTCGTATTTTTATGACTTCTGTCAGAAAGCACATGTACTTGCCTTCGAAGTCTTGGTATGTTACGATATATCATTTGTTCTATTTATACTAACCATACATCATTACCAACCGCAATCAAATAACTCTTACCTCTTACCTCCCACATAGTAAGTTCAGAAGCATTCGTACGTAACTTATTATATTGCATTAGCAATATCACATACTACCATTTGTAAAAGCATACCTTGTATATATCTCATTGGTAAATATAATTTTATTTTTGTAAGATTAAAAAACAGACTTCAATTTCTTTCCATATATTAGCAAACGAAGCCGTACATATGAAAAAAGACCAATTCCTCCCATAAATTTTGAGATTCTCATTCACAGTTATCAATTAAACTAACATTACAATGTAACTTAATAAATATTACAATTGTAATTTATTTGAAGATGTTGGTAACTAATCCATTACATACAGTAAATCTTAAAGCAATCATATGTAAATCGATATTAGCATAATCATATAGTTACAATTGTAAGTCTTATATAATAACTTTAAGGAGATATAATGTGTATTTCATCTAAAAATATTTACTTATCATGTGTAACATACGAAATGCCATTTGTAATTTCAATTTTTGGATTACTAAACGAAGATATATAATTGGTTTATTCTTAGGTTTATAATTAGAAACACATCACTTATAACTTAGTACATATCTTAGTTGATTTTGGTGTCATACATTACTAAGTTCATTTTATTTAAACCATGAAGGGAATAAATCAATAAACCATCTTTGAGTTTTTCATTTAAGCACCTGTAAAGTCATGAATAATTATGCACTCGTTACATAAGAGTGGAATCCCTCTAATGATCTGGTTGTAGAAGCAGTGGCTCTCACTTCAAAAAGACCATGGTTCGAATCTCCTAACCCCCTTCTACCAATAAAAAAAATCGTTAGGTAAGAGCTAAAAGCAAATGATGACTGTATCTCATTAATAAATTTTGATTCTTAATATGTAACGTATCAGAAACAATAGGGATGCAAACGGTTGGATACGGATACGGATATAGGTATTGCCATATCCTTATCCGTTTTTGAATACGAATACGGATGCGGATACGGATATTGACGGATATTAAAACTATCTTACCATATCCTTTAAAAATGGATACGGATGTAAAACGGATATTGATCGCATACGAATAATGTTAGACATACTCTATAGAAACAACTTAGATATATACGCATTGGATGAGAAACACATAATATAAACTTATTAAATGTGTTTGTATCATAAAAATTATACAAATATAGTAAAAGAAGGTATAAAATTATGCTATATATGGTTATAAATAAATTTATGACTATGTTTATATGCGAAAACGGATGTACGGATACGGATACGGATGTTTATGGATATCAAAACGATATCCATATCCGTGTCCATTTTAAAACAGATACGGATACGGATGTCAAAATCTGTATAAAGCGGATAAGTTGACGGATCGAATACGGATATATCCGTAACCGTTTGCATCCCTAAGAAACAATTTGTAATTCCACTCAATATACGAGTAATTGAGGTCTCATCATCATATTTAATTACATTAATCATTCACTAAGCTACACGATTCACTTATCCCATTATTATTCAAAAAATACTAATATTGTAATAAACTCATATCACCTTTTTGTAATTTAATAAATGATTTTTATCAGTTGTGCCCCTCCGAGATATTGCAATATCAGTTATGCCTCTCCCTTTTTGGGAATATCAGTTGTGCCCTCAAATTTTGGTCGTTAATCACTTGTGCCCTTCCTTTAGTTTAGCCGTCAATGAGTTTAACTTAACAATGCTTTATTCAAACCATACTGTGGTTAACAAGGGTATAACTGTCCAAACTTCTTCATCTTCTTCTTCTTCCATTTGTTCTTCTCATAGTTTCTCTCTCTTAATTACACCTTCATCCATCCATCAATTCATCAAAATTTTTGCATTTCATGGATATATCATACATTGCGGATCAAATAGTGAATTTATTGAATTTTTCAACGAATTTTATGAATTGATTAATAAAAAATTTATCTCAATTAAACAAATGCAGAAAGCTCGTTGTTCAACCCTCCTCCGCCCCCAGCAACCTCCTCCTCCGCCCCTACCCTTCCTCCTTCGCCCACTGCCTCCTCCTCCCCTTTCCCTTCCTCCTCCTCTCCTAGTCCTCTCCATCCTCCTCCTCTGTCCTTCGCCCCCAGTCCTCTTGCTCCCCCCCTCCTCCTCCTCCGTCAACAACGGCCTCCTCGTCAGCTCACCCCTCCACCCTCTTCTTCAGCCCTCCCCTTCCGCCCCTTCTCCCCAGCCCACGCCCCTTCCGCCCTCCTCCCCATCCCTCCCCCTCCACCCATTCTCCCCAGCCCGTGCCCCCTCTGCTCCTCCTCGTCGCCCGACCCTCCTCTTCTACATCCCAACCCCTCCGCCCCTTCTCCCCAGCCCGCACCCCCTCTGCCCTCCTCCCCAACCCTCCCCCTCCGCCCCTTCTCCCCAGCCCGCACCCCCTTCGCCCGTCTCCATATCCTTCCCCCTCCGCCCCTTCTACCCAGCCCGCACCTCCTCTGCCCCTCCTTGCCCGACCCTCATCCGCCCCTCCTCCCCAGCCCAACCCCTCCGCCCCTTCTCCCCAGCCCGTGCTCCCTTCGCCCCTCCTCCTCGCCCGACCCTCCTCCGCCCCAACTCGACCCTCCTCCCTAGCCCTCCCCCTCCGCACCTCCTTCACCCCTTCTCCCCAGCCGCCACCCCACCTCTGCCCGGCCCTCCTCTGTCCCTCCCCAGCCCTATCAGGCTTCCTTGCTGATGCTCGACGGGGTAACATGATCGATGACATGCAGACATGGCTGAGTTCCGTGCTGACCAACCACATAGAGGGCCTCGACGAGGTGGCAGGGGAGCCGTCGAGGAGAAGATGGTCAGGAGGGTCGATCATGAGCAACACCCCCGCCATCTCCGCCACCTCGATGAAGAGTATTAGTTTCGACGGGAAACCCATAGGGAATAGGAGGATGGAATTTTTGGCTGAGGGGGAGGAGGATGGAGGAAGATGAAGAAATGTGAAGAAATAGCAATCCTTCATTTTTTAATTAATTACCTTTGTATCCCTAAAGTAACGTCTATTTGTGATGAAAATGGATGGCAACTAACTCGAGGGGCACAAGTGATCATTGTAGAAGAAGTTAGTGGCATGACTGATATTTCAAAAAAGTGAGGGGCATAACTGATACAACTGATAAAAATCCTTTAATAAAACATGTAGAATCACACCGCCTCATACATATATTGAGCTTCAATCCTTACATGATTTCACTTGCAAATACAACAATCACATATTTCATAAGACATTCAAATAAATTTTTTAAATAAAAATTATTTATTTTGAAACAATTTATTATCGATTATATGTGTATTCTATTCTAGATCTGCTGCATGAACTTGTGAATTTTTTGCCCAATCTTTATTCCTGAAACGTACAATCAAGTAAAATTAATCTAAGTCTAATTCATATAATGCTATTATTTTTTATATTTAGCCATTACCTCTCCGTAAGCTGCCTTCTTTTTGACCTTGTGATGGGTAAATTCTTGAATCATGTCCAACCTTTATCTTGTTGCACAACTTACGTTGCCTCCCTTTGATAGTGCGCACTTCACTAGTCGATCTCCAACAATTTGTTCTTCCTTTTGTTCTACATTCTTTCCGCTAGGGTGGAGCATTGGACTCGACCCGACCCAACTCGAGAAAGTCCGGCCCGAGTCCGTCAATTTTCTATAGGCCTTGAACCAAATCGAGGTCCGCTTTTTAAGCAAACGAAGGACGGCCCGACCCAAGGGCCGCGGGATCGAGCTCGGGTTCAACGTGCACTTATTTTGATTTTATGAAGTTGCACTTTGACTCTAATTTATTGTTATGCATATAGTTCATTCATAACATATGAATATTGGATGTATTGTTATGATATAATATTACTATTCATGGATGAAAGAAATATTGGATGTTTTGTGAGCATAAATCCATGTCCCCTAATTTGGTTCTAATATGCTATTTTGAAATGAGGGCCCGCGCCTAGCCCATTTGCACTTTGAGTTCAGTCCCAACCTAGCCTGAGCATAATATTTTTGAAATATGAGGACCCGAACCCGATCCATTTGTGCATCGAGTTCGGACCGAGCTCGGACTTTTGCGGGTTAGATCAGGATTGAGTTCGGACCGGCCCAATCCAATGCTCTACCCTACTGTTCGCATCCCATTGATTTTGCTACCGTTGGATCTTTGATAGTGATACGAGTTATATGTATATTATATATATAATAATTAATTAGAGCGTAGTTAGATGTCTATTTATAAATTTTTATTATAAATAATTCTTCTTTATTTTCATTTTTTCTTTATTTATTATGGAATCACATAAAATTTTGTAATCTAATAAATAATAAATAAGAATTTTGCGGACTTGCTTGCATGGATCTTCATCTAACTTTATACACCTAACTAGGACGCCAGACGATTCCAACTTCTAACTAAAAATCTAGATGATCTTTTCTCTACTCGTCCAAACAAAAGCCTTTTTGTAAAAACATGTAGCATACAAAATCTCAAGTCAAAGTTCTTACGGATAAGGACGTTGATACTAATTTGTTCCTTATTTTTGTTCGGTTGATTTAATATAATGAAGAAATAAATACTGTAAACAAAGATATAATAGATGTAATTACAATGTGAATACTTTAACCCAAATAGCTTATCCCGAGATAAAAATCCATCGCTCTTATAATAAAGCCAATCCAGCAACCGAACGTAGAAAACTAAACGGTATCTGCTTATATGCTTGTAGACCTGGGCTTGTAGATTGCTAATCTTTTGGACCCATTTCGATTATATCAAAGATCGACCTGTGACCCTTCATTCCCATTCCAAAATATATAATTACCATATGATAATTATATACTAATCATGAACCAAATCAACGTCATTCAACTTACCTGCAATTGTTCACAAGCTTTTAGCTTTAATGATCATTAACATGAACACATTTTTCTTTATCTTAAAATAAATTACTCATATTTTTTTTGTATGAAGCAAAGTTTATTGATAAATAACTATACCTTGAAATGAAATTGATATATACTTATGAAGATTGATCGGGCATTTAATCAATTATAAACATATATAAAAAAATCGAACGAGAATGAATATCACCCTTTTTTAAAGCTTATGACACGGTGCCATTGCATCTTATAAAAATGTTAAATATTAGAGTGGCATCTTTTCTCAAAATTGTAGTGGTAGTAAACTAATAGATAATTACAGCAAATGCAGAAGAAAAAAACAGAAAGCTACTCAGTTTGGTGAACATGTAAGAACATGGCCGTTTGAGCACAAGCCAATGGAAAAATTAGGCACATGATCAAATCTTCCCTTTTCTAAAACTGAAAAAAAAAACACTCAACGGTTAAATAGAAAATGACTAACGGAAAATATTCCTCCCTGCTTTTACTAACATTGGAAAAAATATAAATGAGCAAAAGAATGATACAAACAGCAACGCCATCCCGGATACAATTCAAGAGATAAACTATCCCGCAAATCCGAAATCAAACCTCTACCTGCATTAACATGTAGTCTGATAAATAGACAGAATGAATCTCTAAAAAGAGATGAAAAAGAAATAAATTTTAGTTAGTCTTCAGCCAAACCAATGCTGTAAGAATTGTAATCACCTAACTACGACCCGTTCAGAAGATCTCTCATTTCCGCGACGGGCATGATATGTTCATTAGGGTATATTTTTACAATGAGCTCGACGAAGCTGTTGTACCTGTCCAGGAATTCTTTCTGCAAATCGTAAATGATATGATGAGCATGTCGGTAATTACATATGGATGTTATATCACTACTGCATGGGATTATTAACAAGGTCGCAATTGAGAGTACCTGTGCTCAAACTTCGAAGGAAAAGAAATACAAGTTAATTATAACTAAAAGGAAACGTTTTTGAAAGTAATGCTTTTTAAACAAAACAGTGGACACCTCTGTCAAGAAATCGTAACTCTTGTACGGTTGTTCAACGGTCAAAGTATCCACATACGCATGAAAAACAAAGAAATACAGAGAGCATATGGAAACTAATCTCTCTGATAAATGCTTAACTTAATATTGCCGTCAGGTCCGTCACCAATCTACACCCCGAGTCCTTCACCGTTGTTTCCAGTAGATGTGCACTCCATATATTTAGTCTTAGCCCTACTTATACGAAATCCAAACCTCCAACTTCTCATTTACTCCATCTCTTGTCTCAACAGTCAACACAGTATCATCGACGAACATACACCAAGGTATCTCATCCTGAATGTGACTAATCAACTCGTCTATAATCAAAGTAAAAAGGAATGGACTCATAGTTGAACCTTGATGCAGATTGATGCTGATGTTAAAATAGCAAGTCTTCCCAGACTGGATCCTTGCACAAGATGAAGACCCATCGTACATATACTTTATAAGGTTAATGTATAGGACATGTACTTGTCTCTTGTCCAAAGCTCTCCACAATATCTCCTTTGGGACTGAATCATAAGCCTTCTCCAAATCAATAAAAATCATAAGGATGTTCTTTTTAGCTCTATAAATCTCCATTGTTTTCCTCAACAAGTGGATAGCTTCAATAGTTGAATGACTTGGCATGAATCCGAATTGGTTTTCAGTTACTTTGAAACATACCTCAATCTTCTTTCGATCACACATTCCCAAATTTTCATATTATGACTAATTAGTTTGTTACATATATAATTAGAACAAGTTTGAATGTCTCATTTATTTTTATAAAGAGGCATCACAATACTTCTCTATTTTTCAGGCATATTCCTGCTTCGTCAAATAACATCTAATAAATTTGTGAGCCAAGTCAAACCTTGTTCACCTAGAACTCTGCAAACTTCTATAGGAATGTCTTCAGATCTTAGCATCTTACCCCTTTGCCAGATTTCATAACCTTTAAAGCATCATCTACTTCATTTGTATCCGTCAATAGCTTACACAACTCATGTAACATTCATTACAAGCAAGATCTCCCAAAGTAATCTCTTTATTCTCTTCTCCAATGAAAAGCTTATGGAAATACTGCTTCCATCTCGTCTTTATATCCTTTTAAATAACAAGCACATGTCCTTCCTCATCCTTGATTCATCTGATTTGAGAAAGATCGTTGGTCTTTCTTTCTATTGCTTTGGCCAATCTGAATATATCCTTCTGGCCCTCATTTGACTCAAGTTTTGTTGTACAAAATTTGATAAGCTTTCGACTTAACTTCACTTACAGCATGCTTTGCTTCCTTCTTTACTATTTTGTAGTTTGTGAGTTTCCTCAAGTGTATCCTCTTTATACATAGTGTGATAGCAAGCTCTTTTAATTTTAAGCTTCTCTTGTACCCCTTCACTCCACCACCAAGTTTCCTTTTGGCCTGGAAGTACTCCTTAGTCTCCTTTAGACTCGCCTAGGATCTCTTTGGCTGTCCTTCGGATACAAGATGTTACCACCTCCCACATCTCATTTGCACTTTCATTACAATCCCAAGACAAATCTTCTAAAACCTTCTCATTGAAGTTTGATGGCTTCCATTGAAGAATCCACCATTTATTTCTAATGATCTTGGGAACCATCCTTTACTTTATCGACCCTTTTATTTACACATCCATGGCTAGCAAGCGATGTTGAGATGTCAAACTCTCTCCTAGGATTACTTTGCAGTCTTTGCAACATAACTGATATCTTCTCCTCATCACAAAATAATCTATGGGCTCGTTTGGTAACCGGGTTACACCCAGATTATCCCGGGGTAACCCGATTTACCCCCTCTTTTGATGGGATGAAATTCTATCACAAATCATAGTGACACCACATCACATTCTTTATTCCAACCCTCATAACCATCCCAAACAGCTACTATTCCAATCAGGTTACCCTAACCCACTCCAACCCAACAACCAAACGAGCCCTATGTGTTTTAGTCGGGCCACTCCTATAAGTATTTAAATGCTTCTCCCTCTTCTTGAAAAGAATATTTGCTATGAAAAGGTCATAAGCCATAACAAAATCCAGACCGACTTTTCCCTCTTTATTTCTATCCTCGAAGCTATGACCTCCATGAACACTGGTATACCATAAAGGATCCTTTCCCACATGTCCAATAAGATCTCCACCTAGGCAAATCATCTCTTATGAGATTCCTTGCATAATCCTATCCAACTCCTCCCAAAAAGCTTGTTTAATCCTTTCCTCTAAACCAACTTGGCACATAAACTGAAATTATATTCATAACTTCTTCCAGTGTCAATTTTAGCAAAATAATACAATCTCCAGATCTTTGCACCTCAACCACACTATCCTTCAAATCCTTATGAGCAACTACTCCAACACCATTTCTATCCCTATTTTTACCTGAATACCATAATTTAAAGCATGTCTTCTTGATCTCTTTCTCTCCAACCCATTTTGCCTCTTGGAGACAATATCCGAATCTTCCTTCTTTCCATCGTATCTACTAAATCCATCGATATGCCAATCAAAGTGCCAATATTCCAACTACATATCCTCCACTACTTTTACAACCCCTTTTGGACTAACTTCTTTACTCACACGCATCCATTATGCGATAAACTTTGCAAATATTGGATTGCATCCAAGCAGCGATGCAATGGAATTAGCTTATTTACTCACATGCATTCCTCATGCGAGAATCCTTGAGATTTTTGAACTACATCCGGGTAAGTGGGAGAAGGCTTAGCCACTTAATGCAAATGTGTATTAAAAAAATAGATTTTACGTACATTTAACGTAATATATTTGATATAGAGATATATTTTATATTTATGTACTTTCTTATCTATTTCTTTTTCCCTCTGTCTGCTTTATTTAATTTACCCATAGGTCTCTCCCTATATAAGAGAGCCTAGGGATCAAGGAATAAAAAAGTTCATCATTTTTCCTAGCATGGTATTAAAGCAACGGTCCTAGACCGGAGCTCTCATACCCCCACAAATCCTAACACCACCGCCGCCGCCCCTCCTCTCCCGTTCTCGAATCCCTGCCGTCGCTGCCAAGGGACGCCTCCGCTAACCTCTCTCTCGAGGGGACACCGCCACCGCCCCGACCTCTCTCTAGGGGTGCTGCCGTACCTCCTCTCTCTGGGGGTGTCGCCTCCGACCCCTCTCTCTAGGGGTGCCGTCGTCGACCCCTTTCTCTAGGATTGTCACCGCCGACCCCTCTCTCTTGACGGGATTGGTTGCTTGAGTCTACACATGCAATCAAATCTCTTTATGTCAGTATAGACAAAAGCTTGTCTAGTTTACAACCCTAGTCTTCTCTAGCCATCATGTCAGAAAACAAGTTAGATATCCCCAACACATGCACCTTCAGAGGTTCTGTTCCTATAGTAAAGATGGATGGGTCGAACTACGAATTGTGGGCTATGCAGTTCATGAGCCTAATGAAGTCAATGGGTAAGAAGCATATTCTTACCGGGGAAGAGCCAACGGAGAAGACATGGTTATATGCCTCATGGGAGGCTGATGACACATATACTCAGGTCTGGTTGTCTGGTACTTTAATACCAGATATTGCAAATGATGTCCTGCATCGGCCCACTACCAAAGCCATGTAGGACATTCTTGCTGCCACGTATTCACAAGCCAAGAATGAGACAAAAATTCTACGGCTTCAGCATGACATCTTTACTATATAGAAGAATGGTCGACCCATGTATGCTCGCTACACTGCCTTGCGGGGAATGTTTGAGAAGCTTCACAGCTTCATGCCCCTCATGGCTACTCCAGAGCAGCTGAAGTCATATTAGACTGCCACGATGGTTGGTATTTTTTTGGCCTCCCTCGATTCACAGTATGAGGCAGCATCTTCTCAGATTCTGGCAGATGCTACCATTCCTCCGATAGAGGAGGCATTCCGTAGATTGAGCTGGACCAATATCTCAAGCCTTACTCCAGTGCCTAATTCCTCTGCTATGGTAGCCTCTCGTGGAAGATGTGGTACATCTCAATTCCGTGGACGGGGACCACGTGGTAGGGGTGGACGTGGTCGTGAACCACCTTGTACCTATTGTCATCGATCTAGTCATATAGAAGATACATGCTACTCCATGCATGGATACCCAGCGTTCGCCCGCGTAGCAGAGCAGACTCAACATTATGGTGCTCTACCCACATCAGATCAACAATATGATGAGCTTGTGTCTTGACTGAGAGATATCATGCCCTCGGCTAGCACTCCTTCACCTGCTTCCGAGAGCAGTTCAGATATTACTGCTACTGCAGGAGCCAGTATCTCAGGTAGTGTTCATACCTCTACTTATCATCATGGTTGAGATATCTCAGAATGGATTATAGATTCTGGTGCAACATATCATTTGTGTGGAGACAAAAATCAACTCATAGCCTACAAGCAGGTTCCCCCAAGAAAGACTGTGGTCCTAGCAGATGGGACTCATTCCCCAATCACGAGACAGGGGGAGATCAACTTGACGCCATCTGTACGATTGCAAAATGTGGTGCATGCTCCTAATTCTCCATGAATTTACTGTATATTAGTCGGATTACTAAAGATTTACATTGTCGAGCGATATTTAACACATTATCTCTTGTGTTTCAGGATATTCTCACAGGTAGAGTGATTTGTTGTGGCTGTGAGCAGGGCGGGCTCTATCTGGTCCAAACACCATATGCTGGACTATCCTCCCATTCTATTGGACCTGTCTCTCCTTTCTTATAGCACATGCGCTTCAGTCATCTTCCACTTCAGAAACTGCGTCAAGTCCTTCCCCAGATTTCACCTTGCTCGTCGTTCAACTTTAAAGCATGTCACTTAGGGAAGCACCATCGGTCTGTCTTCCCAAGTCATCAGAGTCGGAGCAGTAGCTCCCCTTTTGAGTTTTTCCATGTAGACATTTGGGGTCCAAGTCGTGTTCCCGATCATCAGGGACACATGTTTTGTTTAGTTGTTGTGGATGATTTTAGTCGTCTGTCTTGGCTTTTCTTGTTGAAGAATAAATCGAAAGCGTGCAATGTTATTATGAATTTCATTAAAGAAGTGCATAATAAATTTTCCACCAATGTCAAAATTGTAAGGACTGATAATGCTCTTGAATTATGTACTCATGTGCTATCTCATTTCTTCTTATCTCATGGCATTCTTCATCAATCATCTTGCACTTACACGTCTCAACCGAAGGGTGTCGCACAAAGAAAGCACCGTCACCTTCTTGATGTCACTCTTACCCTTCTTGTCCAAAGCCGTGCACCGCATTCATTCTGGGGTGATGCGGTTCTCACAACTTGTTATCTCATTAACCCTATGCCCTCTTCGTTGTTGGTAGAGAAGATACCTTTTTCCGTTGTTTTTCCTGACAAGGAGTTGTTCTCTTTTACCCCTCATGTTTTTCGATATGCTGCATTTCTCCATCGGTTGTCTCTAGGGATCGACAAGCTCTCTCCTAGGGCAGTCAAATGTGTTTTTGCCCGGTATTCCAAGAATCAAAAGAGTTATCGTTGGTATGATCCACTACGCAGGAGGTATTATGTTAGTGTAGATGCCACATTTTTTAGTTTGTCATGTACTTTTCTCCTACAGGTGACAAGTTGACACCTTCGGATTCAGATGATGAGGTCTATACTCCACTTCCACCCATGCATCCACCATCTTTATCATCAAATCCACCACCAACTCCTCCATCATCTCCACCAGCCTACCTACTCCCATTATTCTGGTTCCACCTCTACCACAACACTACAGTCGACAACCAGCTCTTGCTCATGATCATGGTCCATCATCCAGCACGCTCTAGGTTTATTTTGAAAACATTACTTCTAATGATGGGTCTGATGGTGTTTCTCAGCAAGGTTTACTTCATGAGGAGGATGGATCCGACATGTGGCAGAGATGATGCAGGACTTGATTTACCTATTGCTCTTAGAAAACAGAAGCGTTTCCATGCTTCATATCCAATTGCTTCTTATGTTACCTTTGAGCGAGTGATGGGTGACTTCAGGAGGTTTGCAATTGCATTGTCGACCGTGGACATACCACAGACGTACCGTAAGGCATTGACGGATAATAGATGGCATCTGGGTATGGAGGAAGAGATGGAGACCCTTCCGTCGAGAGGTACTTGGAGCCTCATCCCAGCCTCCACTGGGGCGTCTATAGTGAGTTGCAAATGTGTATTTACAGTGAAGCGGAATGCAGATGGTAGCATTGATTGGTACAAGGCTCGACTAGTTGCATGTGGTTTTACTCAGACATACGAGGTGGATTATCTTGACACATTCTCTCCAGTTGCTCGTCATTCTACCTTACATATCCTTTTATCTATTGACGTGGTTCGAGATTGGCCCCTGTTTCAGCTGGATGTCAAGAATACTTTTTTTGTATGGTGATCTTCAGGAGGAAGTTTACATGCATCGGCCGCCGAGGTTTGCTGCTGAAGGGGAGTGTTCACATGTGTGTAGACTTCATAAGGCAATCTATGACCTTAAACATAGCCGATAGCTTGGTTCCAGAAGTTCTCAGATTTGTTTGAAAAGTAGGGGTTCAAACAGTCAAATGTAAATCATTCTCTTTTCATACAGAGAACCTCCAGAGGTATGACTATAAGGTGTATGTTGATGATATACTTATTACATGAGATGATATGCATGGAATAAAGAGGGCGAAAGAATCTTCGGGTTGTGAATTTGTTATCAAGGATCTTGGAGATCTTAGATACTTTATGGGATTGGAATTTGCCAGAAATCAACAAGGGCTTGTGATGACTCGGAGGAAATATGTCATTGACTTGCTAAGTGACATGAGTATGCTTGGATGTTGACCCGTTACTACACATGGGTCCAAGCATGAAGCTGTATGATGATGATACTGATGAGGGTGACAAGAGAAGATACATAAAACTGGTGGGAAAGCTTCTTTATGTTACCAATACCATTCCCGATATTTCATTTGCAGTCAGTCGGGTGAGTCAGTTCATGGAACAACCTTGTTAGGTACATATGGATGCTATACAGATGATATTAAGGTATCTTAAATCATCTCTAGGTGCAGGACTGTCATTTAAAAGAGGTAACACTATTACTATCTCAACATGCGCAGACATAGACTATGCAGGGTGCCCCAAGGACAGAAAGTCTACATCAAGATTTGCTATATTTGTTGGAGATTTACTTGTCTCGTGGAAAAGTAAGAAGCAAACTGTTGTTGCTAGATTAAGTGTTGAATCTGAATATAAGGCTATAACGCAAGCATGTACAGAAGTGATGTGGGTTCGAGCAATCCTTACCAATCTACATATAAATGTTCCACTCCCTATGTCGCTGAAATACGGCAATCAAGCTACCTTATTCATTACTAATAGTTAGAGTATTTGGTTATGCGCCCATGAGTTGTAGGAGGGTAAATGGATCCTGGAGAAGATCCATTTACCCCATCCATGTGTTTAGTCCCACATCGTCTAGTGGTGGGACTTGGAGGCTCTGGAGAGGCTATATAAGGAGCCCCAGGCCTCCTGTACTCATTGAGAAAAAGTAATGCATAGTATGCCCCTTTGAGGGCTTCTCCCGTGGTTTCATCCCACTCCTCACGGAGTAGGGTTCCACGTAAAATCCCGCTTGTTCCTTATTTTATTTATCTTTTCCATGTTTACGATTCCGCTTCCGATTTTCCAACATGGTATCAGAGCGGGTCGATTCTCGAGGATGTTTATGTTCTTTATCTTTATACGAGAATCGTAATTTTAGTGTTTATTCTTAGATATTATTATGAAGAGTATGCATGTTTGAAGAACTATATGATTGGTTGAAGTTCGAGATCGGATTCTAGGGTTCAATTTCAGGAACCTTATTTTCGGCCAGAAATTCTGCAAGTTTTGGCCAAACCCTAAACGCATCTCATCGACGTCAGATGGTTGAAGATTGCTGTTCAAAATCCATGTCGATGCTCCCAGGCAATCTCAGACGTATCTCCTTCCATGCATCTACACGAAGGCGACAGCCTCTGCGCCGAAGGCCCACAAACGGGGCCATCCTCCATACGACCCTCGGGAGGCGTGCTCCATCAAGCTTCCTCCTCATGCAATGCCCTAGCGGCCATCCTACAAGCGTCGGGCGGCGCCCTAGCCGCACAAGGCTGCAGACCTTCTGGCGGCTTCTTCTCGCTCCCCACGGATCCCAGCAAACGACGAATCATCAAGCCGTGGGGGAGTTCGGGGCTCCCATCAGCCACACGTGTAGGTGGCATGCGCGAAAGCAGACAACTTCTCCCAGTCGCCCCCCCTCGACATCGCCTTTCTCCCAGAGGCGCGCCTCGACATCAAGGCCTCCAGGCCGAAGGCTGAAGCCCTCGGGTACGTCTAATGATCGAGGCGAGTGGCACGGCGTCCCTCTTCGTGCGACTAACAGTCCAGGCCGGCACCCCTCTAGCGCGAATACCTCCAGACCTCTCGCGCCCAGGCGAGTTCATCCAGCGGAAGTGCGCCGCCAACTTCATCTCCCAGATCGCATGCGTCGCCCCTCCCGTATGACTTGCATACTCGTGACTCTCATCCGATTCCAGCAGCAGGCGGCGTGCGAAGCCTTCCCCTCGTCCCCGAGTCCTTGGCGACGGCAGATCGGGAATTCTAAAAGGGGGCGGCGACGTTATTGCCATAAAAAAGTGGTTCCCACGAGAACCCTAAGCCTGCAGCTTTTTTAATTGGTCAGCTGTTTGAGAGCCCAAATGGGCTGGAAATGCTTGTGTTAAAAAAAAATGAATGAAAGACCAACAAGGGACTGGAAAAAGGAGAGGAAGAGTTGGGCCCAGATTTTGGGCCGAAAGTTGTTCAAAAAAATGAGTGAGGCATATGAAAGGGCAGCCGAGTGGGCTGATAATGTTATTTTAAGGAGGGCTGGTCTGTTCTAGTAAAAAAAAAGAAAAAAAAGAAAGAAAAGGCGCGTACAAAAAAATAGAGAGAAGAAAAGCCGTACGCAATTTAAAAAAAAATGCAAAAGCCGTAAAAACAAATGGTTGAAACGGTTTTAAAAAAATTATTTCGAAAAAAAAGAGAAAAAATGATGAATGTTTTGAAAGCCGAACGGCTTATTGATATTTTGTACCCCAAATTTCTTGTCTTCTCCCAACTTGGTCGATTTCATTTTCCGACAAGTATGGGAGAAAGGGGGAGTATATGTAGAGTCACAGGTCTTCTCCAGAGTGCAGATTCTTTGGATTTCTGTTCAGATCCAGATTCAGATGCCCGATGCAGATTATTCAGACCAGCCAGATATTCAGACTCTACAGTTGTTCAGACTCGATGTCAGAAGTTTCCGAGTCTCCAGTTTCAGACACACACACGAGTGTGCGGTCATTTCCAGATGAGCATATGTTGCCATCATTTGTTCGTGGTCCCCATCATTCTTTTAGTTGACAGGCCAGAGTCTTCATGTGAGCCATAGGGACTCTAGAGCAGAGGACCATTCCCTATGCCATTGAGGGCAAGGGTTTTCATGTGGTATCATAGGTACACCAGAGCAGTGCACCATTCTCTGAGCCAGATGGGAGAGACCCAGTTCTCCGACGAGGAGACTGTTTTTTTCAGACTCCATTCTCCAGCGACCGTGGACTCCGACAAGGATTGCACATCCACGGCCTTTTCAGTTCGGCCCTTTTTCAGAGATGGAGCAGTTGTCCACATGTTGTGGCGAGCCAGAGTACTCCGACGGGGAGACTCATTTCAATTGCAGTGACTCTGACAGGCGCAATTCAGAGCACATGCTCTCCGATAAGGAGATTCAACAGACTCACACTCCAGCCCGTTCGTCCTCCTCACCTGCACGGCATGAGAAGCAACGTCCTCGACTGCAGCAATGTGCGCGTTGGGTTGATATTGTCCGTAGTGTCCTGTAGCGTTGAGTTGAGTTTCTTTCTGTTTGTCCAAGCTGAGCATTGCATGCTCCAACTTGAGGGGGAGTGTTAGAGTATTTGATTATGCGCCCATGAGTTGTAGGAGGGTAAATGGATCCTGGAGAAGATCCATTTACCCCATCCATGTGTTTAGTCCCACATCGTCTAGTGGTGGGACTTGGAGGCTCTGGAGAGGCTATATAAGGAGCCCCAGACCTCCTGTACTCATTAAGAAAAAGTAATGCATAGTATGCCCCTTTGAGGGCTTCTCCCGTGGTTTCATCCCGTTCCTCACGGAGTAGGGTTCCACGTAAAATCCCGCGTTCTTATTCTTGTTTATCTTTTATCCATGTTTCGCTTCCGCTTCCGATTTTCCAACACTAATAATCCTGCATTCCACGAGAGGACAAACCACATTGAGGTCGATTTCCATTATATACGTGACATGATCCAGAAAGGCTTCATTTCTACATCCTATGTCAGCTCATGGGACCAAACGACAGACATTTTCACCAAGGCCATACTTAGAGGGTCTTTCCAAAAGTGTCCATCCAAGCTAAGCACGATAGATATCTGTTAGAAAACAGAAATGCGGAAGCGGAACGATAAACAAAGCATGAAGAACTAAAAAGATAAAACATGAAACACAAGTATTTTACGTGAAATCCTACTCCCTAAGGAGCGGGATGAATCCACAGGACAATGCCTCAAAGGGCTGATGGTCTATTGCTTTTCTCACTCGATACAATGGGTGTGGAGGTCTATATATAGCCCCCACTAAGTCTCCACATCTCCAAACTGCTAGATGTGGGACTAAACAACTGGATTGGGTAAATGGATCCTAGAGGTATCCATTTACCCATTTACAACATAAGATGTGCACAACCAAATACTCTAACACTCCTCAATCTGGAGCATGCTATACTCAGCTTGGACAAACAGAAAGAAGCTCAACTCACAATACATGACACTACAGACAATATCAACTCAACGCGCACAACTGTCGACTGTTGTCGAGAACGTTGCTTCTCATGTCGTGCAGGTGAGGATGAATGGGCTAGAGTGTGAGTTAACTTGAGGACTCGGAATCTAACGTCTATTCTGAAACTGCGCATCAAACTGAGGACTCAGAATCTGAACATCGAGTCTGAAGCTGCACTGTAGAGTCTGGAATCCGAATGGTCTGGAGACTGGAGTCTGGAGAATCTGGATCTGACTCGAACTTGTAACTCTACACAATACTCCCCCTTTCTCCCATACTGGTAGGAAAATCAACATCGATCAAGTTGGGAGAAGACAAAATAATGGGGGAAAACATGAACTTGTGGCTTTTTGTCAATATTATTTTAAAATAACTACCATGATTTTTTTAACATAAGCTGTTCACATTTTTATTGGCTTTTCAGATAATTTTTTTGAAACATTTTTAAGCTGTTTTTACGACCTTTTCTTCTCACTTTTTTTTGATTTTTTTGCAAAGAAGCGTACGACTTTTTATTTGTACGCGCTTTTTTTTATATAAAAATAGATTTTTTTAAACAAACCCATTTTTTTGGACACTCGCCCAAATTGGGCTCGCTTTCTATCCTTTTTTTAAGAAGCAACTTGTTGGGCCTGCTTTCTCATTTTTTTCTACGACCGACACCCTATTTAGGGTTCCCTCGCGGGAACCCTTCTCTTGGAAACACGTTGCCTCCCCCTCGTGAACTGGAGAGGAGGTGCGGCAAGGTATGCGCCGCCAACGAGGAGGCCGCCTGTGATGGGAGATGGGGCACTGTCGCACTGCGTCGCTTGGGAGTGGCGGCTTCGAGGAGGGTGCCCCCTACGACACGAGAAGGGCTTCGTGTGGCGAAGGCTCACCGCCTGATCTGGAGAGAGGATCTGCACGAGGTGTTTTTGCAGGTGCGCCGCCTTGGGAGAATCATGAGGACGGGAGAGGGCGACGCCTTCTTCTGATCTGCGTGGAGTAGCACCACCTGCGAAGACCACCACTGCATGGGTTATCACGCGGAGGAGCTAGAGTTGCGGCAGAGCGCCTGGTGGCACGGAGCAGTTGTCCCGATGGGAACCCTAGGCGCGAGGCTTGTTTCCCGCTGAGAAGGAACCCTAGAAGATGTTGAAAGGCAACAGTGCCCAACGAGTCCAGGCTGCGATGCTTTTATCTCCAGCAACAAACAGAGTGCGCAATGGCCATAGGGCATAAGAAACCTAGAACTTGACGATGATATGGAACTTGAAAGAACAACGTAAGATTTGGAACTTGATGACTCGAATAATACATCTCCAACATTAATCAAACAATCAAAAAACTGAATTTGATAATTGAATCTCGAAAAATATCCTCAACAACAAATCCCCGAGAATTGAACCTGCTCTTATATCATGTTAGAAAACAGAAATGCGGAAGCGGAATGATAAACAGATCATGAAGAACTAGAAAGATAAAACATGAAACTCAAGGATTTTACGTGGAACCCTAATCCCTAAGGGTGCGTTTGGTTAGCGGGTTAAGGCGGGTTAAAATGGTAGAGGGTAACCCGTTTTTGGATTTTAGTGTTTGGATAGAGGGTTAAACTGGGGGTAGGTTAGAAGTGGGTTTGAGGTGATATGATTGTATTGAAGATTGAAAAAAGTGAGTAGTTATTGTGATGTGATTGTATTGAAGTTTGGAAAAGTGAGTAGAAGTGGAGTAGTTTATAATTTTTATATGATATGATGGTATAATATATTATTTTTTGATAAGATTGATGATGTAAAATTGATTTTTTTAATTTTTTAAAAAAGGAATAAAGTGGGACCTACATGAGAGAGAGGGAGGGTGGGTTAAGGGGGGTAAACTCCCCAAAGGGGAGTTTAACCCCCTTGCCGAACGGCACCTAAGGAACATGATGAAACCACGGGAGAACGCCTCAAAGGGCTAATAATCTATTGCTTTTCTCACTCGATACAATGGGTGTGGGGTCTATATATAGCCCCCTCCGAGTCTCCACATATCCAAAGTTCCAAACTGGTAGATGTGGGACTAAACAACTGGATGGGGTAAATGGATCCAGGAGGTATCCATTTACCCATCTATATCATAAGATGCACACAACCAAATACTCCAACAATATCTATGCTCCATCTTGAGGGAGAGTGTAGAGATATATTTTATGTGTATGTACTTTCTTATCTATTTCCTTTTCGCTCTATCTGCTTTATGTAATTTTCCCATAGGTCTCTCCCTATATTAGAGAGCCTAGGGCTCAAGGAATAAACACGTTTCTTTCCCAACATTTGATATTTCAAGTTTTACTTTTACAATATTTATATCACATTATGTTTAGTAGTTTATATTTAATGTTAATCAAGAATCTATGTAACCGACCTTACTTAAAGTGGGAGAAGCTTCACCATTTTTTATATTTAATAGTTTACATTTCAAATAACACATAATAGTTACTTAGATTTAGAAAGTTTTATGCAAGCTAAAAAAATGGCCTGTCCATTTGCAATGTAGGTATGCTGATGCATAGTTAGAAGATGCAAGATTTGGGACATTGAGCAATTAAAAGAGGGTAAGGAAGGCCCAAGAAGTGTTAGAAGGAGACTATCCCAAGTGATCTTAATTATTGGGATCTAAGCTCAAGAATGAACCAAAATAGATCTGAATGGATGCAAAGAATCCATGTAGCCGACCTTACTTAATGTGAGAGAAGGCTTTGTGTTGTTGAGATACAATGACGAAAAAATCATTTATCTTCATAAATAAGATAAAAAATGACAAAATAATAATTCAAACTTGGCCCATGGGCTAGACCTGAGTTGAGCTTCGTCCTTGAAGTATGGCCCATGGGCCAACTCTGCTTGGGCCTTGGACATGAGGTTTTACAAGCTCGGTACGTTCGACCCAACCCATGGCTTGACTCGACCCAAATTTGGCTAGTCTTAACAATGGCAAACTAGGACGGGCTCATTGGCTACCATTGGTTGAAAAATTGGAGAACAAATTGACCTGATGGAAATCCCTGTGCCCCCGAAGGGAGAAAGACTTGTACTATTGAAGTCCGTGTTAGGGGTCCTCCCCATCTTCTACATGTCCACAAGACATATCTCGGCAGGTATTACTCAACGGTTGGAGTCTCTCATGCGATGTTTCTTTTGGTTGGGGCAAAGCAAGACAACCAAAATGTGCATTTAGTATGGTGTGAAACTTTTGGAGTATTTGTTATATGCGTCACTTATCATGGCCTCAAATTTCAGCGAAATTCGGTCGAATTTCTGTCGAATATCGATATCCAGTCGAAATCGAAATTCGACCGAAATGACCGAAATATGGGGGTCCTAGTACAAAAAATGACCGAAATGATCGAAATTTCGATCGAAATTTGACCAAAATTCCATCGAAATTCTGTTTTGCTCCTCACCGAAATGGTGACCGAAATCGACATTTAAGGCCTTGTCACTTATGTGGGAGATGGATAAATGGATCCCTCCAGGATCCATTTACCACATCCAGTTGTTTAGTCCCACATCTACCAGTTGTGGGATGTGGAGACTCAACGAGGGCTATATAAGAAGCCCCTCACCTCCTGTATCAGATGAGAAAGTGCAATGCATACATCAGCCCTTTGAGGCGTTCTCTCGTGGTTTCATCCCGTTCCTTAGGGAGTAGGGTTTTACGTAAAATCTCGTGTTCTTCATGTTTATATTTATTTTTCTCTGATTCTGCTTCCGCATTCTTATTTTCTAACATGGTATCAGAGCGGCTCTGATTCTCGAGGATTTGTTGTTGAAGATTTATTTTATGTTCTTGATCAAGATTCGATTGTCAGTTATTTTTCAAGATTATTCATATATTATTCATGATCGTTCATGTTCAAGAAGTTCTAGGGTTTTCCTTGAAATCCTAATTCTTCAGCATCATCAACAACGATCATCTCCAGGTCATACCTTCGACGCCCCACATCTTCAGGCGCCCCATCGAAGCACAGGGATTCAATCGTGAGCATCCCCAGTCCACGGCACCATCTCCAGTCCTTGGCATCTCCAAGAACATGTTCCACGCATCTAGGGTTTTCCGAAAACCTACTTGTTCCAGAAGGTGAGAAATCCAGGCTCGATCGCACTCCAGGCGCAACGTCACATCCCCAAGCGACGATAGCTGCGATTCGCATCTCCAGCGCGCCACCTCCAGTTCGCGCCGCTCCAGCGGCGCCGATCTCCTCACATACGCGAAGCCGCACCTCCTCACTGACAGCAACACCGCGCACCATCGCAGCCCCAACCACATTGATCTCTCCTTTGCGCGATCACCGCGCGCTGCCCTAAGCGGTGCCACCCTCTCTTCAAAGAAGAAGAAGATACAGATAGAAGAGGGCCGCGTCGCCTTCTTCTAGTACTCCCCCTTTTCCGACGTAGGGGTCCAGCCCTTGTTCAGATCTCGCGCTTTTATCTTCGCAGCCCATGCGCTACGACGACCCCCGCAACCGCTACCGTCTGCGCGAACGATGACCCCTCCGCCCAAGGATGATCTGGACGCTTCATCAAGTTCCGCAAGCCCGAGGATGCGTACGAGATCCAAGCAACGGTGCCTCTCCCCGTGTGCCACCAGGTCTTCTGCGGCTCTGTCGTCAACGACAACATCTTGCTTAGCCATCTCCCTGTCTCCTTCATCCTGGCCATCGACGTCTGGTCCTTTCATCTGGCGACGACGATCGAAGAGGAAGCCCTATCGTGGGCGGCTGCTTCGTGAGAGGATCCCCAATCGGGGAACCCTAAATAGGGGAGAACCCAAGTGGGTAAAAAATGATGAAAAAAAGGGAAGGGAGTTGTTGTTTTGTATTGAGAAAAAAGGGAGATGGTTAGAAAGAAAAAGGGGGGCCGGAAAGAATGGCAGTTTAAAAAAACTGTGAAAAAAAAAAGAAAGGGGGAAAAGGCTTGGGCCTATTTTGGTCGTGGTTCCAAAAGAGAAAAAAAGATTGCAAAGGGGGGGGGGATTGGCTATTAAAAAAAAGTATAGAGAGGAATTTGTTCAAAAGAATTGGAAAAAAAGGGAAGCCGAGAGTTTTTTTTAAAAAAGCGGGATTTTCTTTCGAAAAAGACGCATACAATAAAAAGTCGTACGCAAAATATTTTTTTTTTGCAAAAAATGGAGAGAAAATCCATAAAAAATGAAAATGGATGTCTTATTTAAAAAAATGTGTGAAGGTTACTAAAAAATGATGAATGAAATAGCCGGAAAAAATGCATGTTTCATGTTTTCCTCATCTTTGTTGTGTTCTCCCAACTTGGTCGATGTCAATATTTTCCGACCAGTTTGGGAGAAAGGGGGAGTATATGTAGAGTTACAGGTCTATTCCAGATTCAGATGTCGGATTCTCCAGACCAGCCATATTTCAGACTCTACAGTTCAGATATTCAGACTTGACATTCAGGTTCCAAGTCCTCAGTTTCAGGCACACACATGTATGCGGTCTTCTTCAGTGGTCCCCATCTTTTATGGTTCGACCAGAGTATTCATGTAATCCATAGGGACTCCAGAGTAGAGATCCCATTCCCTATGCCATGTGGGATAGGGTTTTCATGTGGTTTCATAGGGACTCCAGAATAGAGTACCATTCTCCGTGCTAGATGAGAAAGACTCAGTTCTCCGACGAGGAGACTTCTTCAGGATCCATTCTCAAGCAATCATGAACTTCAGTACGAGATCCTTCCGAGGTTCCTATGAGAGATAACCCATTTTCGAGGTCCCTATGAGAGAGGCTCATCTTCAGAGATCTGCATATGGATAATAAACAACATTCTTTGTTCAACCCTTTTCAGAGATGGAGCAGTTGCCCACATGTTGTGGCGGGCTAGAGTTCTCCAGGTGGAGACTCATTTCAATTGCAGTGGCTCTGACAAACATAATATTGAACACATGCTCTCCGACGAGGAGATTCAGTTTGACTCAAACTCCAGCTCGTTCGTCCTCCTCACCTGCACGACATGAGAAGCAACGTCCTCGACAACCAACAGTTGTGTTCGTTGAGTTGATATTGTCTGCAATGTCTTGTATTGTGGGTTGATTTCTTTCTGTTTGTCCAAGCTGAGCATTGCATGCTCCAACTTGACGGGAGTGTTGGAGTATTTGTTATATGCGTCACTTAGGTGGGAGATGGGTAGGATCCATTTACCACATTCAGTTGTTTAGTCCCACATCTATCAGTTGTGAGATGTGGAGACTCAGTGAGGACTATATAAGAAGCTCCTCACCCCCTGTATCAGATGAAAAAGTGCAATGCATACAACATCCCTTTGAGGCATTCTCCCGTGGTTTCATCCCATTCCTTAGGGAGTAGGTTTACACATAAAATCTCGTGTTCTTTATGTTCATATTTATTTTTCTCTGAATCCGCTTCCACATTCCTATTTTCTAACAGAAACAATCACTCAATGGAAAGAAAATGGGGGCTTGGGCACTACGAGGATTAGGGAGATGAATCAAGCCTTATTAGCGAAGTGGATTGTTAGGATATGGAGCAGACAAGAAGAGCTTCCATATCATCTTTTACGTCGCATGCACAAGGTAAATGCAAGCATGGATTGAGATGAGTGATATTCCCTACCCCTCTATATTTTAGCGTGAGATCTCAGAGGTGTCACTGATATAACAAATGTTTAGGCACTAGTTGGGCAGTGTTGTTTGGTTCCGGTTCCGAAAGGATAATTAGACATGATCTATACTGCTTGCGGAGAGATTTTTAAGGATCTATGCACTGGCTTTGACATGGATGGATTCAAGATGGATGCTTGGGAGAAAGATTCAAGGTTCATTCTTTTAGTGTTAGCTTTTCAGATAAACGGCTACATGATTATTCAGACATGTTGCAGGAGTTGGGAGATTAAGAGGGATCCTCCGAAGGTCGTGATTGCTGGTCATAAGCGGATGGAAGATTCTCAATGAAGGCATCTACTTGTCTCATGTCGGGCATGCATATGAGATTATGAAATGAGATGAGTTGGAATATATACGTTGATATGGTGTTCATCATTACCCACTCGAGTGAAGATTTTCTTGTAGCAATTTCAGAAGGGTAGCTTGATGACGAACATGGGCAGATCAAGATGATTACAGACGAATGACATAGCGTGCTGAAGATGTGAAAAATGATGCAAGAGTGGAATTGGGCAGATCTTCCTTGGTTGAATCACACGAATCACAATGGTTTTTGGTCGCCAATGTGCTGTGCATGCTCAGCCATATGCGAGGCCTATTTACGCTTGTGCATTGTTGCATGGGTCATCTGGTTATCATGGAATGACTATTTTTAGGCAAGAGCGATTTTGTGGAGAATTTAATGCATCATGCGGAGGCCCTTTTTGAGGCTTGCTCTACGTAATTTCACTTCAAATTGATAAAATGAAAAGGGTGTAACATAAGTCGAGCACACACCTTCCTTTAAAAAATCGAAAATGGAGGCATAGCTAAGTACTTTTTTGTAATTTTGCCAAAAAAAATACTGAGGTGTAACATAAGTCGAGCACACACCTTCCTTTAAAAAATCGAAAATGGAGGCATAGCTAAGTACTTTTTTGTAATTTTGCCAAAAAAAATACTGAAGTTTTTATCGATCGTTCCAAGTTTTTTGCAATGGTGGATGGAAGAAATTTAAATTGCAAAACAAACCTTGCATTTGTCCCATAAAGAAGGCAGCAACTCTTCTGATGTCAAATTCTTCTGTAACCTTTTATACATGGATAAGACTGATTTATCAACCTTCAAATCAAAGAGGATATATGAGTAGGTTACCTCACAAATGCAAATTTTTAAAAATATTTTATAAGTATTATCTTACATTTGATAGATTTGATTTCAGTATCCTCCTCAAATCCGCCTTGGATAAACCGAGCTGGAAAGGAATCTGCCGAACAGCAAGAAAATTTCATTTACTTCACGTTAGAAGCCGCCTCTACCACAAGCAACTGTTTGATAAATATAACATATTTATTTCAGCACATACGTGCTTCAAGAAACAGAAAATTATCTTAATATGCTTTCAAGGTATCACAGTTGATTGCACTTCAGCGGGGTCAAATCTGTCTCATACCAAATCACCAGTAGCAGATAGTATCACATCCACAGCTCACGGCAACATGGCATGCAATTTTTTCTTCAAAATCACCACAGCACGGTTCTATGTTTTATATAAGGTAATCATCACCCACCTCTGTTCTCTTAATTACTCACGTCCTAATCTGACATACTATGTCCAATTTCAGTTGATCATGCAAATTTGAAAAAGATGTTCCTGTTGGGACGTGAATGAGTTGTTTATTCCATAGCCCTAGGCTCTCTTATATAGGAGAGTAGCCTATGGGTAAATTACATAAAGAGGATAACAAGGAAATAAAATAGCAAAAGACACAATAACTAAGTATGCGTCAACACTCCCCCTCAAGATGGAGCATAGATGTCAATCATGCTCAGCTTGGAAGCACACTTCTGAAATGGGCCACGTAACAATGCCTTGGTGAATATATCTGCAGTCTGGTTTTCTGAAGTAACATGGGATGTGGTAACGAATCCTTTCTGAATCATATCACGTATGAAGTGGCAATCCACCTCAATATGCTTAGTCCGTTCATGGAATGCAGGATTGTTTGCAATGAACAACGCAGCCTGATTATCACACTCCAAGTTCATAGGAAGTGGTATGTCTAAGCATAAATCTGTCAGCACCGCTTTCACCCACATCATCTCTGTAGTAGCCTGGGCCATAGCCCTATATTCGGATTCAGCACTGGATCTAGCTACCACAGTTTGCTTCTTGCTCCTCCATGAGACTAGGGCATCTCCAACATAGACAGCATACCCTGAGGTGGACTTCCTATCCTTAGGACATCCTGCATAGTCTGCATCTGCACATGCTGAGACAGAAATCCCCTTTCCTTTCTTGAATAGCAAACCTTTACCTGGAGAAGATTTGAGATATCTAAGTATCATGTGTATTGCATCCATATGCACCTGGCGTGGCTGCTCCATGAACTGGCTCACACGGCTCACTGCAAATAATATATCTGGCCTAGTGATCGTGACATATAACAATTTGCCTACCAGCTCTCTGTATCTTCTCCTGTCAACCTCCTCTGTGTCATCATCATACAGCTTCATGCTAGGGTCCATTGGTGTCGTAGCAGGTCGACACCCTAGCATACCTGTCTCACTCAGTAGATCTGTGACATACTTCCTCTGTGACATGACTAATCCATATGGATTTCTGGCAAACTCCAGCCCCAGAAAATATCTAAGGACTCCCAAGTCCTTGGTGACAAACTCGGTCCCCAGCCTTTCCTTTGCCTGCTTAATGCCCTGGTCATCATCGCCTGTAATCAAGATATCGTCAACATAAACCATGATTACAACAATACCTCTTGCCGTCTTCTGTACAAACAAGGAATGATCAGCATTGGAGCGTTTATATCCTTGTTTCTCAAAGAGGTCTGACAGCTTCTGGAACAATGCTCTGGGGCTCTGCTTAAGGCCATAGATAGCCTTATGTAATCTGCAAACCTTGTAACACTCCCCCTCAACAGCAAACCCTGGTGGCTGTTGCATGTAGACTTCCTCCTGCAGGTCGCCATACAGAAAGGCATTTTTCACATCCAGTTGATAGAGTGGCCAGTCTCTAGTAACTGCAACTGATAAGAGGATCCGCAGAGTGGAATGACGAGCCACCGGGGAGAACGTGTCAAGATAATCTACTCCATACGTCTGTGTGAATCCCCTTGCAACTAGGCGTGCCTTGTACCTGTCAATGGAGCCATCTGCATTATGTTTGACTGTAAATACCCACTTACAACTCACCGGGTTGACATCCGGTGGTATAGTAACCAAGCTCCATGTTCCTCTAGACTGAAGTGCCGCCATCTCTTCCTCCATTGCTAACCGCCATCGAGAATCCTGCAAAGCCTCATGGTGGTTCCGTGGAATATCTGTAGCTGAAAGTGCCAAAGCAAACGTCCTGAATGGTCCAGATAGCCTCTCAAACGAAACCGCAGCTGATACTGGATACTTGGCACAGCTTCTCTTCTGCTTGCGTAGAGCGATTGGAACATCCATATCCTCTGTGGTAGCACCCTGCTCCTGTAATGCATCCTGCTGAGAAATGTCGTCAGATCCATCAACATTAATATTTTCATTACATACCATAGGCGAGCTAGTTGATTGGTCAGGGCCATGAGCTTGATTCGGCCGCCGGGTGTAATGGAATGGTAACGGGGATATTATTGGTGGCGGTGGTTGTGGTGGTGGTGGTGGTGGTAATGGTGGTGACGGCTGTGATGTTGGTGGTGACGGCTGTGATATTGGTGGTGCCAGGAATACGGTATCAGGAGATAATGGTGGTGGCTGCATGTTCCCGGATTCTGAAAAATACATGATAGATTCAAAGAATGTAACATCTGCACTGATCATATACCGCCGACGCACAGGGTCAAAACACTTGTACCCCTTTTGAGTTCTGGAGTACCCCACAAAGACGCACTTGACAGCCCTAGGAGAGAGCTTGTCAGAACCGGGCGACAACTGATGGACAAATGCGACAGACCCAAACACACGAGGGGTAAGAGTGAACAGATCCTTGTCAGGATATATAAGTGAGAAAGGAACCTGTTCATTCAAGACAGGCGAGGGCATACGATTTATAAGATAACATGCAGTAAGGACTGCATCACCCCAGTAGGAATACGGAACATGACTCTGAATGAGAAGTGACCTTGTAACATCAAGAAGATGACGATGTTTTCTTTCTGCAACCCCATTTTGTTGAGACGTATGAGCACAGGATGTTTGGTGAACAATTCCTTTTGAGGAGTAGTAGTTGGCTAGATTGTTGGTGCACAACTCTAAGGCATTGTCAGTTCTCATAATTTTGACTGTTGTGGAAAAAACATTCTGAATCTCATTTAGAAAGTGAATAATAATATCTCCGGCTTCAGACTTATTTTTCATTAGAAATACCCATGATGCTCTAGAAAAATCATCCACAAATACAATATAAAACCTGTGCCCCTGATGATCGGGAACACGACTCGGACCCCGGACGTCGACATGAAACAACTCAAACTTGGAGTTACTATTCCGACCTTGACTATTGGGAAAAGATGACCTGTGATGTTTTCCCAACTGACACGCCTCACACTGGATAGGTGTGTGAGAGAGACTATAGGGTAGGACTAGACGCAACTTCTGAAGCGGTAAATGACCAAAACGCAGATGCCACAGGAGAGGAGATACTTGTTCTGCGGGAGAGGCTGTGATTCCGACAAACGGGGTCTGGTTCAGACGATAAAGGCCTCCTTGCTCATAGCCATGACCAATCACGTTGCCCGTACGGATGTCCTGAAAAATCAAAGAAGATGAATCAAAAATAGCTCGACAATGGAGATCCTTCGTAATCTGACTAATTGACAACAGATTCATGGAAAAATGCGGTGCATGCAAAACATTCTTGAGCTGCATAGAGGATGTCAATCTAATCTCCCCTTGACCCGTGATAGGGGAATGTGTGCCATTGGCAATCACTACTGTCCGTCCTGGAGGAATCTGAGTATATCCTGTAAGTAGACTCTGGTCGCCACATAGGTGATGTGTAGCGCCCGAGTCCATGATCCATGGTAATGTATCCGATCTACTACTGTGGAGAGCAAGTGTAATACCTGAAGTACTCGTAGAGGCAGAAGCAGAGGCAGCAGCCTCAGTATGATTCTCTGTTGACGGTGCTGGGCCAGACGTTGGTATAATGCCCCTAAGACGGGCAACCAGATCATCAAATCGCTGATCCAAAGTAGCTGCAGACGGGGGCTCTATCTGCTCAGCGGCTCGTGCGGATGCAGGAAATCCATGCTTTGAGTAGCATGTATCTTCAGTATGTCCGACTCGGTGACAGTATGAGCACGTTGGCCTAGTGCGGCCACCCCTTCCACGGGGAGTACGTCCACGGCCCTGGTAATGAGAACCACGGCCTCTGTTGGCCGCCATGGCTGAGGGATTCTGACTCGCAGCTGCTGAAGGTACTGTGATCCTACTCAATCTGTGAAAAGCCTCCTCCATGGGAGGAATAGTCGAGTCTGCCAAAATCTGTGAACGTGCTGCCTCATATTCTGGATCAAGTGCAGCGAGAAACACACCCACCATCGTCGCATTCCTATATGTCTTCTGCTGTTCTGGCGTGGCGGTAAGAGGCATGAAGCTGTAGAGCTTCTCAAACATCCCTCTCAATGATGTATAGAGAGAATGTAAAGGACGGCCATTCTGCTTTATTGTGAATATGTCATGTTGTAACTGCAGGATGTTCGTTTCATTCTTCGCCTGAGAATACGTTGCTGCCAGGATATCCCACATGTCTTTGGCCGTGGGTTGATGTAAGATGTCATTGGCAATTTCAATAGCCAATGTACCGGATAGCCATACTTTGGCATATGCATCGTCGGCCTCCCACGAGGCATGAACTCCAGTCTTCTCTGCAGGCTCTGGCTCGGTAAGAATGTGCTTCTTACCTGTAGACTTCATCATGCTCATGAACTGCATCGCCCACAGTTCATAGTTCGTACCATCCATTTTAACAATAGGCGCTGGACCACGAAATGCGCCGATAGACGGGATCTCTGCCTTGCTGTCCGACATACTGGAAACGGAAGACTGGAGCGACTGAAAGAGAAATAATCTTTGTCTACAGTGACATAACCGGGATTAGTTGCGTGTGTAGACTTCAAGCAACTAACCCCATATAGATCCGGATCTGTACCCTAGGGTTTTGGGAGCTAGGGCACGTAAGCACGTGCGTGGGGCACCCGCGCACGCACCTGGAGTATCACGCGCGTGCTGGAGTGCGCTACTGGAGAGCCTCACGCGCACTGGAGCGCGCAACTGTGCACGTAATAGTGCGCACAGTTGCACTGGAATGGTGCGCACGGTGCTGCGCTAGTGAAGGCGCAAGACTTGTGCGCGTATGCGTGCGGTGATGCACGCACAGCGTGTGAGGCTATGCGCGAGGCTATGCGCTGGCGTGCGTGAAGCACGCAGAGCCGCTCGAGATGCGCAGGATGCGCGCGCACAGGCGCAAGATGCGTGCGCACAGGCGCGCACAGGTGCTGGAGTCGATGCTCGATGCGGCGTTGCCTGCGCGGAACCGGTGGCTGATCGGCTAGGCGGCGCCGACTCGAAGGAGAGAAGAAGAAGAGAGGCCGGCGGGTGGGGTTAGGGTTAGGGTTAGGTTTCGAGAACTCCGGTCTAGGACCGTCGCTCTGATACCATGTTGGGAAACGTGAATGAGTTGTTTATTCCATAGCCCTAGGCTCTCTTATATAGGAGAGTAGCCTATGGGTAAATTACATAAAGAGGATAACAAGGAAATAAAATAGCAAAAGACACAATAACTAAGTATGCGTCAACAGTTCCGTCTAATATCCTGTTGCAACGTTGAATGTTATGTTCCCTGGTAGAGAGAAGGGAAAACCCAGAAGTGAACTTCAGTTGATCACTGACACCATAGTTTGCTCGATATGAAGTCAGTGAGAAGAGATGCCATTGACCTAGTTTATGGGACAATGTTGCTCTCAAGTTCATTTTCTAATCGTGTTATCCAGAAAAAGATTGGTTTCTATAACTCCTCGTGTATTTGGTTATCTGGCTTTTGTTCATCACTTGGCTCTAGGCTGAGACAAGTCGTCTCCTCAGTCTATCAAGCGTATTTTGTGGGTTATTCCAGGGCTCATAAAGGGTACCATTGATTTGACCTGAGTTGATGAAGGTACGATGTTAGCGCGGGTGCTATTTTCTTAGTCGGTTATGTAATTTTCTCCCATCGGAGATAGGATGACTTCGTCTAAGCCAGACATGGAGGTTTACCTTCCATCTCCTCCTATTTCGTCTTTGACCACCTCGGTTGAGACCATTTTCCGTGTGTACTCTTGGATACCAAAAGTTACAGTTCAGAATCCCCTACTCCTAGGGATGAAAATGGTTGGATACATATATATATATATATATATATGTATATATATATATATATATGTATATATATAATGGGTAAAATGGGGCTGCCACCTAGGGGGAACTAACTTAGCTCCCCCCATCCCATTTTCTCCATATATTTATTTTTTTGAAATTTTTTTCCGTGAATATTCATCACTATATCCCTATATTATGTCATAAAAATTTCGTGTGAAACAGAGACTCCTACGGCCTCCATCCAAACAATCATTTTTTAACGGTCCCAGGATTTTTTAAATCGACCATGTCCAGATGAAGGTCGTAAGAGTCTCTGTTTCTCATGGAATTTGAATGACATAATATTGATATAATAATGATTTTACACGATTTTTATTTTCAAAAAAAATTAAAAAATAGGCTAAAAATAGGATGGGGGGAGCTAAGTTAGCTCCCCCTAGGGGGCATATACATTTTACCCATATATAATATATCCAATCATCATCAATTTTAAAATACAAATATGAACGCATATACCAATATTGACAGATACGAAAAATGTGTTATATATCCTTAAAAATAAATTCAAATATAAATGAATACACACCGGATACTAACAATAAAAGAAACATTTTATTGCTAACTAAAATATACATGCTTAGGATAGTTTACATATAAAATAGATATACTAAATATATTCATTTCATAACAATTATACTAAAAATAGTGAACACAATCATAAAATTTCGTTACATACATTTATTAATAAATATAGGATTGTATTTATTTACTAAAATGGATGTATAAATACAAACATGAATGATTGATAATGTCAAAATGGTATCCATATCCGCATCCACATTAAATCAAATACGAAACCGAATGTCAAAATTGTATAAAACGAATACGACAACGAATCGGATACATATATTGTTGAGATATTTGTATCTCTTTATCTTTATTTCGTATTTTTTCTGTTCGCTTTATGTAATTTTCCCTTAGAGCTTTTCTCATATATAAGAGAGCTATAGGGCTACGATGAATATAACTTTTCATTTCACGCCTTTCCACATGGTATCAGAGCGACGATCCTAGACCAGAGCCTGTGCCTAGATACCCCACCTAAACTTGCACCTCATGCAACTGGCCACCGTCGCTGGTCGTTCTCGCATCGCGCCGCGCACAACCAGAGCAACGGTGGCGACCTCCGCCGGTGACACCCTACTGTGGAGCTCTAAGGTCGCTGCCTCTTCTCCCACAACCCTTGTCATCTTCCGCGGGTTCCGTCTCCTGTTAGGTCTGTTTCTAGGTTCCTAGGGTGTGATTTGGTCATTTAAAATCATCCTAGTCACCCAAAAAGGCTTCCAATGGATGGAAGAGGTTGTGCTATGAGTGTAAATCCACAATCATCTTCTTGTATGTCAGTGTAGACACAATTATTTCAGTTCAGACTCAGTCTAGGATATTGTTGTCATTATGCTAGACAACAAAGCATATATTTCATACACATGTGCCTTCAAAGGTCCAACACCCATCGTCAAGATGGATGGAACGAGTTATGAACAATGGACCACGCAGTTCATGAGCCTAATGCAGTGTAATGACAAGAAGCACGTTCTCACGAAGGAGGAGCCAAGTGATGAGACGGGGTTTAATGCCAATAGGAGGCAGATGACACATATGCGCGTGTATGGCTATCTGGGACCGTGTCAATGGAGATAGCCAATGATATCCTGAGTGAACTTACTGCAAAGGCTATGCAGGACATTCTTGCCGCTACGTACTCCCCGGCGAAAAACGAGTCGAAGATACTGCAACTTCAACATGATATCTTCACATCAAGTAGAATGGCCGTCCTCTCCATACCCTTTACACTTCTTTAAGGGGCATGTTCGAGAAGCTTCATGGTTTCATTCCTTTGACTACTGCACCGAAGCAGCTCAAGGCGTACAAAGATTCGATGATGACCAGAGTTTTTCTAGCATCTCTTGATCCAGACTATGATGTTGCTCGAGCACAGATCTTTATTGATGCCACCATACCTCCAATGGATGAGGCATAACGCAGATTAAGCATACTCTCTATATCTCCTGGTGGTACTCATCAGTCTCAGACCTCTTTTGCTATGGTTGCATCTCGTGGAAGGGGGAGCCCCACATAATACCATGGTCGTGGTAGTCGTGGCAGGGGAAGGGGTAGTCAGCCCCGTCAGCCGTACACCTACTGCCATAGGCCAAGCCACTCTGAGGAAACGTGTACTCTAAGCATGGGTTTCCTGCTCCAACACAAGTTGCAGAGCAGACTCAGTAGGTTGGTAGTCCATCACCTACATCTGATCAGAGATTCAATGAGCTTGTAGCACGGCTCAGAGAGATTATGCATGCACAACATGCTTCGGGGTCAACCAGTTCTCCTTCAGGATCCTCAGAGGTAGACGCCTCAACATCAACATTCACATCAGGTACAACATATGCTCTTACTAGCTGTTACATGGCAGGTTTGTCAGAATGGATTAGAATTCAGGAGCATCCCATCATCATTATGGTGACAGAGGATAGTTTAGTACATACATACTGATTCAATCAGGGAGACCGGTAATAATAGTAGATGGGACATACTCTCCCATCACTGATCAGGGGGAGGTGCAGTTAACTTCTGCAATGCGACTTCAAAATGTTCTTTATGCTCTTGATTTTTCTATGAATTTACTGTCAATTAGTCAAATCACCAAGGATTTACATTGTTGTGCTATATTGACCCATCATCTCTTGTGTTTCAGGACATTCTTACGAGCAGGGTGATTGGATCTGACCGTGAGCAAGGAGGTCCCTATAGACTGTTATAATCTCCATATGTTGGCGCTTCATCTCTTTACACTGGATCTGTTTCTCCCTATGTGTGGCATCTTCGATTTGGTCATCTTCCTCTGCAGAAGTTGTGTCATGTACTTCCAGAGATTTCTCCTCGCTCTACCTTTCAATGCGAGGCCTGCCAACTTGGGAAGCATCCTCGGTCTACCTTCCAGAGTAATCATGATCGAAGTAGTCATAGTATTTTTGAGTTAATTCATCTTGATATTTGGGTTCCAAGTCGTGTCCCAGACTATCAGGGGCATAGGTTTTATTTGGTAGCTATGGATGATTTTTCAAGATTGTCTTGGGTTTTCCTTCTTAAAAACAAGTATGCTGCTGGCCCTATTATTCAGTCTTTTAGTAATGAAATAAGGAATGCTTTCTCTGAAATGTCAAGTATATTCGTTCTGATAATGCATTAGAATTTTGCAGTATTCAACTCTCTCAGTTTCACAGAACCTTTGGTATTGCTCATTTGATTTCTTGAGCTTATACTTCTCAACAAGAATGCGGTGACTGAACGAAAACATCACCACCTTTTGGATTTAACCAGGACTCTCCTGATCCAAGATAGATCTGAATGGAGGTGAAGAATCCATGTAGCCGACCCTACTTAATTGTGGGAAAAGGCTTTGTTGTTGTTGTTGTTGTCTCCTGATCCAGAGCCGTGCTCCTCATTCTTATTGGGGGGATGTGATTCTAACTGCTTGCTACTTAGTGAATCAAATGCCTTCATCGGTTCTGAGGGAGAAGATCCAATTCTTGCTTACGTTTCCTGAGACGGATATTTTCTCTCTTACTCCGAGAAGATCCCATTCTTGCTTGCGTTTCCTGAGATGGATATTTTCTCTCTTACTCCTTGTGTTTTTTTAACTCAGCCATGGCCGGTCCCAAGCCCGGGTAAATGAGGAAGGTTGCGTTAGGTAGCCGACAACCAGAGTAAAACAGTCGGAGACAACTTCCTAAATAATATTTTTTTAAAAAATACTATTTAGGAAGTTGCCTCATGACAGTCGAATCTTTTCAACATGGATTTAAGCAAACATACAGATTTCGTTGGGGCGTTCCCTACTTGCGACGCGTTGCATCGTCCGAATGCAATGAAAAATTGGCAAGGGCCGCTACATCGCAGCCTGGATGTAGTTCAAAATGTGCAAGGGTTCTCGCATGAGGAACGCATGCGGGTAATTAAGCTAGTTCCGTTGCATCACCGCCCGGATGCAGTCCAAAATTTACAAGGGTTCTCGCATAATGGACGCATGCGAGTAAAGAAGTTAGTCCAAAAGAGATTGCAACGGAAGTTGCGGATTGGTAGTTGGAATATTGGCACTTTAACTGGAAAATTGATGGAGATAGTGGATACGATGGAAAAAAGGAAGATTCATATACTATGTCTTCAAGAGACTAAATGGGTTGGAGAGAAAGTGTAGAGACAGTTTCGAGAATTAATAAGTGTTTATGTATCTTGTTACTATTTCTCTCTTTTATTTAGACGTCTCTGTAATTTACCCTTAGGGCCTCTCCATATATAAGAGAGTCTAGGGTTTTTCTATGTCATAGATCGAAGACTCTTTTCTTCTAACATGGTATCAGAGCCGCCTTAGGGCTCTCCACTCGTCGCCCCTCCCTTCTTCTCTCTTCTAGCCGCTGCAAGCGGCTTTCATCACCGCCAAGGCCCCACAACGCCCCCAGCCGCCCCCCCCCAGCGGCTCCCAGCTGCCAGCGGCCCCCACCGCCCCTCCCCAGCGGCCGCCTGCCGCCTCTAGCCGCTCCCCAGCGGCACCCAGCCACCAGCGGCCCCCGCCGCCCCCCCAGCGGGCGCCTGTCGCCTCCAGCCGCCCCCCGGCGGTCCCCAGCAGCTCCACCGGGCCCCAGCCGCCCCCCATCTGCCGTCGTAGGCCCCCCTGTGGCCTCCAACAGTCCATAGGCGGCGTTCTCGAGGCGATTCAAGGGCTGTAAGCTTCCTTGGAGGCGTGCCCTAGACTCCTCTTCCTCTGATTTATGGATTTGAGTGCGTAAAAGCCTACACACGTACTCAAATCCGATGCAGTTGGTGTAGACGTTCATCACCGTGTCTATTTTCCCTTCGTCTTCTTCGAGCAGCATCATGTCAGAATCGAAAGTCGATTTGCCCTCCACCGGCGCATTCAAAGGTCCTGCGCCAATAGTGAAGATGGACGGGTCTAACTATGAGCTATGGGCTATGCAGTTCATGAGCCTCATGAAATCAAATGGTAAGAAACATATTCTTACCGAGGATGAGCCTGCGGAGAAGACAGGGACCTATGCCTCATGGGAGGCTGATGACGCTTACGCGAAAGTCTAGTTGTCTGGTACGTTGACGATGGAGATAGCTAATGATGTCCTCCATCAGCCCACTGCTAAGGCGATGTGGGACATCCTTGCTGCTACGTATTCGCAGGTGCGAAATGAGACAAAGATGTTGCAGCTTCAACATGACATTTTTACGATGAAGCAGGCCGGCAGACCTCTCCATTCTCTATACACATCCCTGAGAGGGATGTTCGAGAAGCTCTACAGTACCATTCCTCTCACTGCTACTCCGGAGCAGCAGAAGACGTTTCGGAACGCCACCATGGTGGGCGTTCTACTTGCTGCTCTCGATCCTGAGTATGATGCTGCATGGTCACAGATTCTAGCAGATGCAGTAATTCCTCCAGTGGAGGATGTCTACAGAAGGCTCAGTCGCATTACAGTTTCATCCAGCTCTTCTACTCCACCCCCATCTGCGATGGCAGCTTCGCGTGGGAGAGGTGGACCGCCTTCTGGACGTGGTCGTGGACGTGGCCGTGGATCTCAAGGAAGAGGGGGTCGATTCAGTCAGATGTGCTCGTATTGTCACAGAACTGGACACTCGGAGGAGACATGCTACTCAAAGCATGGGTTCCCAGCATCGGCACGGGTTGCAGAGCATTCACAGTCTCCATTACTGTCTACTGCAGATCATAGATTTGACGAACTTGTGGCCCGTCTTCGCGATATTATGCTACATTCTTCTGGTAATTCATCTGGTGGCTCTTCAGATATCGCTGCCATAGCCTCTGCCAGTTCATCTGCCGCAGCCAGTAGCTCAGGTAGATCATCAGCACTCATACCTTCTCATGATATATCTGACTGGGTTATAGATTCCGGAGCCACACATCATCTTTGTCGAGATAGAGGAAGATTACAGGCCTACAGGGATATTCCTCCCGGCCGCTCAGTACAGATAGCAGATGGTACCCACTCACCCCTTGTTGGCCAGGGGGAGGTTTTCTTATCCTCCACTATGCAGCTACAGAATGTTTTACATGCCCCTGAGTTCTCACTGAATTTGCTGTCTATTAGTCAGATTACAAAGGATTTGAATTGTCGTGCTATATTTGACCCGTCTTCTCTCATTTTTCAGGACATACTCACGGGCAAGGTGATTGGCTGTGGCTCTGAGCAGAATGGTTTATATCGGCTGGTTCGGGAATCCTATGCTGGTGTCTCCTCTCACTCCGCTGGACCAGTCTCTCCTTACATTTGGCATCTTCGATTTGGTCACCTTCCGCTCCAGAAAATGCGCCATCTTCTGCCCCAGATCTCTCCAAGTTCGTCGTTTCGCTGTGAAACATGTCAGTTGGGAAAGCATCATAGGTCGAGCTTTCCAAGTCGTCAGAGTCGGAGCAGTAGCTCCCCTTTTGAGTTGTTACATATAGATATATGGGGTCCGAGTCGTGTTCCCGATCATCAGGGACACAGGTTTTATCTTGTGGTAGTAGATAATTTTTCTAGTGTCTCTTGGGTATTTCTTTTGAAGAATAAATCTGAAGCAGAAGATGTTATCAAAAATTTGATTAATGAAGTGCAGAATGTTTTCTCTTCGTCAGTCAAATATGTTCGGACTGATAATGCCCTGGAATTTTGTACACGTTCTCTTTCTCAATTTCTTTCATCGAAGGGTATTATTCACCAAACCACCTGCGCATATACATCCCAACAAAATGGTGTGGCAGAAAGAAAGCATCGCCATCTATTGGATATTACTCGTACCCTGTTGATTCAAAGTTGTGCTCCTATTTCTTTCTGGGGGGATGCTGTCCTTACTGCATGCTATCTAGTCAACAGAATGCCGTCCTCTGTCCTTGGAGAGAAGATACCCATTTCTCTTATTTTTCCAGACAAGGAGCTATTCTCACTTCCACCACGTGTCTTTGGTGCTGTGGCGTTTGTCCATCGTCTATCTCCTGGCCTTGACAAGCTATCTCCAAGAGCAGTCAAGTGCGTCTTTGTTGGTTATTCCAGAACCCAGAAGGGATACCGGTGTTATGATCCTACAATCAACATGTACTTTGTTAGTGCGGATGTCACTTTCTTCGAGTCGGTTATGTATTTCTCGCCAGCTGGGGACAGAATGGTACCATCCACCACCACTGATGATATTTATGTTCCACCACCACCTACTTGGAGTTCACCTGAGTCGTCTCCTGTGTCAGTTCCTATGCCAGCACCACCGCCACCACCACCTCCATCTCCACCCATTCCACAGCGAATCATATCACCGTTTCCTAACCATTATACGCGTCGGTCAGGTCCTGCTCAGACGACAGATCATCCAATCACTACGCCTCAGGTATGTTCAGACGATGTTTCTACTGACGGGTCAGGTTTGGTACATATGCAGGATGCCTCATTACAGGTGGACCCAGATGATGATCTTGATGTTCCGATTGCTATTCGGAAACAGAGACGGCAATGTGCATCCTATCCATTTGCTTCACAGGTTTCCTTCCACCGACTCACAGGTGATTTTCAGAAGTTTGCCACAGCATTGTCTTCCGTGGACATACCACGGACATACCAGGAAGCCTTGAAGAGTGAGTACTGGAGATTAGCTATGGAAGAAGAAATGAGGGCCTTGCAGTCCCGTGGCACATGGTCTTTGGTCCCTGCACCTTCTGATGCATCAATTGTGAGCTGCAAATGGGTCTTCACAGTCAAATATCATGCAGATGGCACGTTGGATAGGTACAAAGCACGCTTGGTCGCCCATGGATTTACACAAACATATGGCGTCGATTACATGGATACATTCTCTCCAGTGGCGAGACACTCGACTCTCCGTATTCTCCTATCTGTTGCAGTGGTTCGTGATTGGAGCATTTCTCAGCTAGATGTCAAGAATGCCTTTCTGTACGGGGACTTACAGGAGGAAGTCTACATGCAGCAGCCACCCGGGTTTACTGCTGAGGGGGAGAAGCATATGGTCTGTAGACTTCACAAGGCGATATATGGCCTCAAACAGAGTCCACGAGCGTGGTTCCAGAAGCTGTCCAATCTAATTGAGCACCAGGGATTCAAGAGGTCCAATGCTGATCACTCATTGTTTGTCCAGAAGTCCTCGGCAGGTATGGTTGTCATAATGGTCTATGTGGATGATATTCTTGTTACAGGAGATGATGTTCAGGGCATAGCGAGGGCGAAGGCATTCCTAGGTCATCAGTTTGTTACAAAGGATCTTGGAACCCTAAGATATTTTCTGGGGTTGGAATTTGCAAGGAATGCACATGGTTTGGTGATGACACAACGGAAGTATATTACAGACTTCCTGGTTGAGACTGGTATGGATGGGTACAAACCATCAAGCATCCCCATGGACCCCAGCATGAAGTTGTATGATGGTGATACTGATGAAGTAGATAAGAGGAGATATAGAGAGATGGTGGGAAAACTTCTCTACATTACCATAACCCGTCCAGACATTGCATTTGCAGTTAGCCGGGTGAGTCAGTTTATGGAGCAGCCAAGACAGGTTCACATGGATACTATACACATGATACTGAGGTATCTGAAGTCTTCTCCAGGGTTAGGGCTGCTATTCAGATTGGGCACATACTTATCCATCTCAGCGTGTGCAGACGCAGATTATGCAGGATGCCCTAAGGATAGAAAATCAACCTCAGGGTTTGCAGTTTTTGTTGGAGGCTCTCTGGTTTCTTGGAAAAGCAAGAAACAAATTGTGGTGGCAAGGTCCAGTGCGGAATCCGAATACAGGGCAATGGCTCAAGCCAGCACGGAAATGATGTGGGTTCGCTCCGTATTAGAAGATCTACATGTACCTGTACATCTACCTATGAAGCTTCAGTGTGACAATCAGGCAGCATTGTTCATTGCCAACAATCTAGCTTTTCATGAGAGGACCAAGCATATTGAGGTTGACTGCCATTACACCAGAGACCTGATCCAGAGAGGATTGATATCCACTGCACATGTTAGCTCAGGAGATCAAACTGCCGACGTATTCACCAAGCCATTGCTCAGAGGACCTTTTCAGAGATGTTCATCCAAGCTGAGCATGATCGACATCTATGCTCCACCTTGAGGGGGAGTGTAGAGATAGTTTCGAGAATTAATAAGTGTTTATGTATCTTGTTACTATTTCTCTCTTTTATTTAGACGTCTCTGTAATTTATCCTTAAGGCCTCTCCATATATAAGAGAGCCTAGGGTTTTTCTATGTCATAGATCGAAGACTCTTTTCTTCTAACAGAAAGCAAGGGAGATCGAGAATACAAGCTTTAAACTTTGCTATTCAGGTAAAGATAAGGGTAGAAACAGTGTTGGAGTGATTGTTCATAAGGATTGAAGGATTGTGTGGTTGAGGTGCAAAGATTTGGGGATCAGATTATATTGCTAAAATTGGTGCTTGAATAAGAAATTCTGAATATAATCTCAGTTTATGCACCGCAAATTGGTTTAGATGAAAGGACTAAACAAGCCTTTTGGGAGGATCTAGATAGGATTTTACAAGGAATCCCACAAAGAGAGATGATTTACATAGGTGGAGATCTTAATGGACATGTGGGAAAAGATGCTTCAGGGTATGCTAGTGTTCATGGAGGACATGGTTTTGGGGATAGAAATGAAGAGGGAAAAGCCATCCTGGATTTTGTAACGGCATATGATCTTTTCATAACAAACATTCTCTTCAAGAAGAGGGAGGAGCATTTAATTACTTATAAGAGTGGCTTAACTAGAACACAAATAGATTACTTTGCGTTGAGGAGAAGAGATCGGTTGTGTTGTAAAGACTGCAAAGTAATCTCAGGAGAGAGTTTGACAACCCAACATCGCTTGTTAGTCTTGGATGTGCAAATAAAAGGGATAGTAAAGAAAAGGAGGGTTTCTAAGATCACTAGAACTAGATGGTGGAATCTTCCACTGAAGCAATCGAGCTTCAGGGAGAAGTTTTTAGAAGACTTATCTTGGGATTGTAGCGGAAGTGCAAACGAGATGTGGGAGGCAGTACCATCTTGTATCCAAAAGGTAGCCAAAGAGATGCTAGGAGAGTCAAAGGGAGGAGCCCCAGGTCAAAAGGAGGCTTGGTGGTGGAGTGAAGGGGTGCAAGAGAAGCTAAAAATTAAAAGAACATGCTTTAAAGCTATGTCTAAGGATAGAACAGAGGAAACTGTCACAAACTACAAAATAGCGAAGAAGGAAGCAAAGAAGGCTGTGAGCGAAGTTAAGTTAAAAGCTTATGAAGTTTTGTATAAAAATCTCAACTCTAAGGATGGCCAGAAGGATATATTCAGGTTGGCCAAAGCAAGAGAAAGAAAAACCAAAGACCTTTCTCAAGTGAGATGCATTAAGGACGAGGAAGGTCACGCGCTTGTTACTCAGAAGGATATAGAGACTAGATTGGAACAATACTTCCATAAACTTTTCATTGGGGAAGGAAATAGAGAGATTACTCTGGGTGATCTAGCTAGTAGTGAAAGTTACTTAAATCGTGCAAGCTATAGACGGATACAAAGAAAGGAAGTAGAGGAGGCTTTGAAGGTTATGAGACCTGAGAAAGGTGTAGGACCGGATGACATCCCTGTAGAAGTATGGAAAATCTTTTCAATGTTATTTGACAAAGCAAGAAAATGCCTGAAGATTGGAGGAGGAGTATCGTGGTGCCTCTTTATAAGAATAAAGGGGACATTCAAAATTGTTCAAATTACAGAGGTGTCAAGCTAATGAGTCACACTATGAAAATTTGGGAACGTGTGATCGAAAGAAGGTTGAGGCAAGTTACCAACGTAAAAGAAAACCAATTCGGATTCATGCCAGGTCGCTCAACTTTTGAAGCCATCCATTTGCTGAGGAGAATAATGGAGATTTATAGAGCTAAAAGGAAGAACCTCCATATGATCTTTATTGATTTGGAGAAGGCTTATGATTCTGTCCCACGAGAGATATTGTGGAGAGTTTTGGAGAAGAGACAAGTGCCGGTCCTATACATTAACCTCATAAAGGACATGTATGATAGGGCTTTATCTTGTGTAAGGACCCCGTATGGGAAGACTGGCTATTTTGACATCAACATTGGTTTACATCAAGGTTCAGCTTTGAATCCATTTCTTTTTACTTTGATTATGGACGAGTTGACAAGTCACATTCGGGATGAGTTACCTTGGTGTATGTTATTTGCTGATAATATTGTGTTGATTGACGAGACTAGAGATGGAGTAAATGAGAAGCTTGAGGTATGGAGACATGAGTTGGAGAGTAAAGGATTTCATATAAGTAGGGCTAAGACATAATATATGGAGCGTACGTTTGATGGAAGCAATGGTGAAGGAATCGAGGTGAAGATTGGTGATGATAACATTCAGAAGAGAGATTCTTTTAGATATCTGGGTTCTATTTTGCAACATGATGGGGAAATTGATGGAGATGTCACTAACAGAATAAATGCAGGCTGGCTAAAGTGAAGAGAAGCCTCTGCTGTTCTCTGTGATAAGAAAATTCCCTTTAAAAATTAAAGGAAAATTTTACAAAGCAGCCGTGAGACCTGCTATGCTCTATTGATCTGAATGTTGGCCTGTGAACCATAGACACGTGCAGAGAATGGCTGTAGCGGAAATGAAAATGCTAAGATGGATGTGTGGACACACACACACACGTAAAGATCGGATTCGGAATGATGCAATCAGAAAGAAAGTTGGTGTTGCTCCGATCGAGGATAAGATGCGAGAAAACCGCTTAAGATGGTTTGGTCATTTGCAAAGAAGATCAGCTGATGCACCAGTTAGGAGATGCGAGCGTTGGGATGTTGAGTCAGCTAAGAGAGGGCGGGGACGTCCCAAGAAGTGTTGGAAAGTGACCATACGAAGGGATCTTTGTTTTGTGGATATAAGCTCGGGTTTGACCCAAGATAGATCTGAATGGAGGCGAAGAATCCATGTAGCCGATCCAACTTAATTGTGGGAAAAGGCTTTGTTGTTGTTGTTGTTACTCCTTGTGTTTTTGGGTCAGTTGCTTTTGTTCATCAGACGTCTTCAGGTCATGACAAGCTCTCTCCTAGAGCTGTCGTGGGGTATTCTAGGACCCAAAAAGGATACCGTTGCTTTGACCCTGTTCGACGAAAGTATTTAGTACTGATGTCATCTTCTTTGAGTTTATTATGTATTTCTCCCCTACATGTGACAAGCTGATTCCTTCGGAGAATGGTGAAGAGGTATGCATGCTCCTGCTTCTGATTTTGTCTACTCCAGGCTCCACTTCTTCACCACCTTCGACACCACCGCCACCACTACCTCCAGTACCTGCCACACCCAATTGCTTTCCACAGGTTTACCAGCACAGACCTTGTGCTCACGTGCCTCCTCCATCATCCTTCAACCCCAGATATGTTCTGAGCACTTGATTTCTACTGATGGCACTAGTGATTTGCGTTTACAACATGTTGAGCAGGAGGCCTTAGATGTTCCAGTTTCATCCATTGAGGAAGCTAAGGAGCTTGATGTGCCTATTGCCTTATGGAAGAAGAGGCGTACATGAACTATGCATCCTCTTTCTTCCCACGTTTCTCTTGCATGTCTCTCAGAAGAGTTTCAGAGGTTTGTTCCGGGCCTATCGACCTTGGAGATACTACGGTCATATCAGGAAACATTGCAAAGTAGTCAGTGGCATCTAGCTATAGAGGAGGAGATGACAACATTACAGTATTGCGGTACTTGGAGTATTGTAGAAACTTATGTGGTGGATTATCAGGATACTTTTTCCCCAATTGCTCGTCATTCTACGCTGAGGATTCTCATTGTTGTCGTTGTGGTACGTGATTGGCTTCTACTCCAATTAAATGTCAAGAATGCATTCTTGTATGGTGACTTACAGGAAGAAGTCTACATGCAACAACAACTAGGGTTAGCTGCTGAGGGGGAGTCCCATATGGTGTACACTTCATACGGCTATTTATGGCCTTAAGCAGAGTCCGAGGGCTTGGTTTCAAAAGCTCTCAGATTTTCTTGAACAACAGGGGTTTGCCAGATCTGTTGCAGATCACTGTCTTTTTGTTAAGAGAACCCAGAGAGGTACTATTGCTATTCTGGTCTATGTAGATGCCATTATTATTATAGCCAATGATGAACAGGGTATTCAGGCAGCTAAGAAAATTCTTGAACAACAGTTTGTGACCAATGATCTTGGCAATCTCCGTTACTTGGTCTAGAATTTGCAAGAAATCCGCATGGTATGGTGATGACGCAAAGGAAATACCTCACTGACCTTCTATCTGAGACGAGCATGACAGGATGTAGACCTACTACTACTCCAATGGATCCTAATGCTGAACTCTATGATGATGACTCTGAGGAGGTGGATAAAAAAAGACAATACAGAGAGCTAGTAGGCAAGCTATTATATGTCACTATCACCAGGTTTAATATATCATTTGTTGTTAGTAGAGTTAGTCACGAACAACCCAGGCAAGTTCATATGGATGCAGTTAACATGACCATGAGGTATCTGAAGTCTTCTCCCGGTGTAGGATTTTTGTCAGCAGAGACACGTCTCTCACAGTGTGCTGATGCAGGCTACGCTGGGTGCCCTAAGGACATGAAGTCCACATCATGCTTCACTGTGTTTGTAGGTAGCTCGCTGGTTTCATGGAAGAGTAAGAAACAGACATTTGTGGCTAGATCTATCCTTGAATCAGATTATAGAACCATGACCCAAGGGAGCACGGAAATGCTGTGGGTCAAGTCTATCTTGACTGATCTAACTATTGAGGTGCATCTTCCTATGTACGTCAAATGTGATAACCAAGCTTCTTTATTCATAGCTAATAATCCAGCATTCCATGAAAGAACAAAGCACATAGAAGTGGATTTCCATTGTACTCGTGATCTAATTCAGAAGGGACTTATTTCCACCTCTCACGTTGCTTCAGGTTACCAGATCGCAAACATGTTTTACCAAAGCCCTTGCTGAGGTCCTTTTGTCGTTGTTATTCCAAGCTAAGCATGATAGACATATATGCTCCAGCTTGAGGGGGAGTGTTGAGATATTTGTTTCTCTATATCTTTATTTGTATTTCTTTATTTCTTATGTCCGCTTTATGTAATTTTCCCTTAGAGCTTTTCTCCTATATAAGAGAGTTCAAGGGCTACAATGAATATAACTTTTCATTTCACGCCTTTCCACGGATATATATTCATATTCAGTTTCGTCCTTACCTACTCAAGTGCATTTCCCATTACTAATTATGCCTCATGTAACACTACGTACCTATTTTTATTGATGGCACGGTTGCTATTTCTGTTTAACAAGGATATACTGTTCAACGGGGTGATGCATCTCAACTAGATCATTGAGTTCACCAGGATGTGACCTTTGATCCCTTTACGGATTTTACACTACCTATTGCTATTCAAAAAGGTTAAGCATGTATACTGGATGCTGTATCTTTTGTCACCTCTCGCTCGAGCATATTTTGATGACTACAAGAAGTTTGTAGAGTACCGTCTGCTGTTATCATCCCACACACATTAGGAGGTGTTGAAGGCTTATTTATATTTTTCCATTTTATTTATTTTTTTCTTTCTGTCTATATTATGTAATTTTCCCAATCAGTTTCTCTCCTTATATAAGAGAACCCTAGGACCCTAGTATGAATCAAGTCTGTACTTTCTCTCTACATGGTATCGGAGCGATCGTCCTAGACCAGAGTTCTTGTTCCCGTGCCCTGACCCCACCCACTACCCCCTCCCCTTCCATCTTGATGATACCGCATGTCACCAAGTGTCATTGCATGCCTTCTAGAAGCCACATCGTGCCATGTGTGTGCATCCTAGCGCTGCAACATCATCGTTATGAGCAACACAATGCTACCGATGCACCCTGATCGCCGCTAGTGCTGCCATGCAGCACCATCCAATGCCTCCAATGTTACCGCTAGGCACTGCCTAACACCACCTGTGCTCCTCGATCGCTGCCCAATGCCACAACAAGGCCTCCGTCAACGTTGAGCGTGGTCCAGGGTTCTGTCTAGGCCATTCTCGACGTTGGTTTAGTGCCATAGGACTCTTTCCAGTCCGATTTTGATCGGAGAAAGGTGATTTTCAAACCCAATAATTACTTTTCTGTCCATAATGTAATTTAAAAATTGAAGGGAATAGATGTATGAGTCTAGACATATAATCAATTCTCTGTATGTTCATGTAGATTCATTTAGATTGGTTTACAAGCTCTAGTTGAGTTCCATTTCGGTTCGATTATCATCGTGTTAGACAACAATGGTGATATCTTTTGTTTGTTCGGTGCCTTCAAGAGCTCGGTTCCCATCATCAAGATGGATGGGATCAACTATGAGGGTCTCTATGCTGGGTTCTGCAAGGACGACATAGACGTATCGATCCTTCAGTACGCTGATGACACCGTGGTTTTCCTTCGGGATAATGTGCAATAGGCTAGGCGGGCGCCACAGATCTTGGAGATTTTTGGCGATATATCAAGGCTCTGTATTAATAGGGACAAGTCATATTTCGTGGCCATTGGGGTGGGGCAAGGGGAGGCCCATGGGATTGGTGATACACTAGGGTGAAGGAGGGAGTTGCCGATCATTTATCTTGGTTTAACATTGGTGGCAAGTCGACTTCGGAAGTCTGATTGAAACTTGGTGCTTGAGAGGTTGGGAAGTAAACTGGCTGGATGGAAGGCTAAGATCGTCTCCAATGGCGGCAAGGTGATTTTCCTCAAGCATTCTCTCTCTGCGATACCTATTTTTTCTGCTCGACTAGGAAGCTGCCTATGGGAGTCTGTGGACGGATGGAGCACCTTATACAGAGGTTTCTCTGATCAGATGGTAAAGAAGAGCATAGAGGGTTGCATCATTTGGAGTGGAAAGTTGTGACTCACAGAAAGAAGGATGGTGGACTTGGCATTCATAGACTTGAAGAGATAAATAAAGCTCTAATCTCCAAGTGGGTTGTCAGACTGTGGGGAGCCGAGGACTTGGTGGCTACGCTGCTATGGAAGATTTACCAGATTAAGGGGGATTTGGAGTTGCCACCCATTAGGTTCCTATCTTCCCTGTGGCTGGGGTTGAGAGATGCCCTTCCCAACTTGAGGGAGATGCTTCATTCTGTGCTTGGCAATGGTGAAACATTTAAATTCTGGATGGATGACTGAGGATTGGCCTTGGGGTGTTGAAAGTTCATTTTCCGCGGTCTCAGTTTCACGGCGTCGCTCTCTGAACAATGATTCCAAGACTATTTGTGCTTGCATGCAACTTTGGAGGAGCTGGGCGATCCAACTAGGAGCCGAGATTACTTTGCATGGACAAGTGGTAAGTTTACTGTTAAGAAGGCCTACAATTTCTTCGCGCATGGAAATAATGAAAACCAAACATAGCAAGATCATGACTTTACAATTATTTTGAAATCAAAGATCCAACAAAAAAAATTAAATTCTTCCTTTGGCTGGCAAGGCACGGTCGTATTATGACAAAGAAAAGGCATGCCTATATTATCAATAAGGATGATATCATGTGCTCGAGGTGTAATGAAGAAGAGTGTTAGCAATGTGAGCCCGAGGCGAACCATTCCTACAATAAATGTTATTGTAATTAATGATTTATCAATAAAAGTTATTGATTATGTTTCACTCCCTTTCTGATATTGAATGAATGAATGCACTATAAGGTCCCTCTGTACAATAAGGGTTATGTACCATGGCCAACTTGATAATCATACAGCTGTTGATTCATTAATTGAATCATAGAGGCTGATGCTTGAATGAATATCTAAGGAGTTAGATAGAGGACTCATCAAGCATCATCAATGATTGACAAGTGATGATCTCTAGCCTAAGAAGGAGATGGCAATCCTTTCTCATTAGGCTGATATCTGATCGACCTCTTGATGCAGGTCCTCTGCATGGGAATAGTGATTCGGAGGTATCAGATTAGTTGAGTCAATGAGTTGACTTAACGAGATCGAGATAACCAAAAACCTATGATGAATACTGTCAGTCACATCACAGGCAAACATCCTCTGACCAGAGACAGATGTATTGCTATACGTCTGAGTATGTAAATTTGGCAGACCAATAGGTTGATGACCTAACCAAGGTCTATATACCGGCGAGCTGGTGTGCATGTAAGGGCATATGAGTAATATGATCTCTCAAAGGGATCATACATGTTCACTTGTGAACCGGGAGACATGAGCTCACTCATGAAATATTGGGATTGACCAAATTCCATGCATGGTCATCATGCTTTAGAAGCATGATATGAATTTGAAGGTAAGATATATGCTTTGTGAAAGCATATGATCTGTACCATATCCCAAGGACCAAGAATGAGAAACTTAGTGATCAGACCATGAAGATGACAGTGCAAAAGTGATCTATATCTTCGAGATGATCAGGAGTCTTCCAGTATGCAGGATATACAGGTATTGGGAATACCTGAAGGGTGATTTGATCATAAACAATTGTATAACCATGACGCTTCCATTCCGAGGGAGTGATGAAACAGGTCTAGATTTTAGTGACTCCTCTCATTAGAGAAGTAACCTAATCTTAGTCCATATACTGGACATTGATCTGAATGAGATTCAGATGCAATGAGAAGATTAGGTTTACGGTCTTGATTTAATCAAGCAACTGTGAGAGGTCCATGGGATCTGGATTTGAGATGTGATCTCAATATCCAAGTCACTATACGTGGAACAATACAATCGCCCTGTCCTTATCTCCAAGTATCTGAGGAGAAATAGCATTGTTCTTAAATGGTTTAAGAACAATTCCATAAGATCTAAGCAATGAGAAGTTGCTAATTAAATGTGATTTAATTATCATGATGTATGAAGAATTATCCAATATAATTAAATGTGATTTAATTATTATGGATAAGAATAATGTGGATAGTAATATCCAATTATTCATAATATATTATAAATGTGATTTATAATGTATTAGAGAGAGCTAATTGTAATTTATATTTGTAGATTAATTATTAATGTGTATTGGATACACATTGTCTAATTAATTGAAAATGTAAATTACATTTTGTTTTGGGTTGTGAATATGATTCACAATATTCCAATGTCAAGATTGCAATATTCCCAAAATTAATTGAGAATTATTTTGGTGAATAAAAATCCCAACAAATAGTTGTTGGAAAAATAAGTAGAGAGAAAATCAAGGAGATGTGCAATCTCATGGGAATCCATGAGATTGCCCTCCCATTAGGAAAGGAGGGGGCGGCACCAATTCCCTTTTTTTTTGACGCTCAAAAGCGGGGGAAGCACTCGGTGATGCTCGCCCCACATTTATTAGAAGGGTAAGAAAAACTTACAGCGGGTATGCGAACAGAGAACAAAAACAAGTGAAAAAAAACCGGAGGTATCACAATCTGATACCCCCATTACATCAAAGAACCCCTAAGCATCGGACCAGTCGCGAGTGAAACGGGATGCCGAGATGAGGACATTTTCCGAATAAAATCTCTGTCCGGCAAAAAGGGCTTCATTTCTACCAATCCAAATGCACCAGAGCCTAGCAATAGCAGTAAGGATGTCCGTCCTAGCCCTGGCCCGAGAGCTAACCAGGCTCTCGCAGAAAGAGGAAGAATCCGATACATCAAGCCATTCCAAATCCGCCCAGATATCATGAGTTCTGCCACATCGGAAGAAGAGATGATCGATAGTCTCTATCTCCAAATCACATAGACCACAAGTAGACGAGGCATGTGGAACGAGGACAGCACACCGGCTACGAGTCATCAGACGGCCACGTCGGAAAAGCCATAAGAACATGCCAATTCGTTCGGGGACCCTTAGGCCCCCAAAAAAGTGACAATCCCGGAACATAGAATCATCAGCCACAGCCACTGGAGGAAAAATAGCCCAGTAAGCCGCACGGGCGGAGAAGGAGCCATCCTTCCAAGACAGGTGGTCGCGTCCCACCGAGGGCGAGGGCGCATCCGCGAGAACCGCAAGTAAAGCCATGAATTCCAGCTGCCGCTGATCAGAAAGATTGGCCACAAACCTGGGGCCCCACGAAACACCATCCCAGTAAAAGGCCACCGTAGCGTCCTTATCATCCACCAGCGCGAAGAGGCGAGGAAAAACATCCTTAAGAGGGCCCCTGCCAGTCCAATCATCACCACAGAACCGGGTTAGCAAACCATCCCCCAGCTTAATGCCAAAAAGAGAGCGGTTGCGAGACAGTGAATTGCCGATATCACGAGAGAAGTGAGAGGAAGAACCCATCAGGCGAGCATCCAAGCCCACAAGCCGGTCGACCCCCACCGCCAACCTCAAGAAATTAAGCATAAGATTATCCTCCCTGCCCCAAAGACGAGCCACCCATTTGAGAAGAAGTGCCTCGTTAACGACCTCCAACCTTCTCACCGCCAGCCCCCCCTCCTTCTTTGACCGCGTGACCTCATCCCAGGCGACCAAGTGAACGCCTCTCCTCCCATCCCCCTTCTTCCCCCAAAGAAATCTCCTCAAGCATGAATCCAGTCGGCGACGAACCCCTTTGGGCATACCTTTCACAGAGAAGAAATAAATTGGTATAGAAGATAATACCGATTTGAGAAGTACCAAGCGACCACCTCGGGAGAGAATGGCGGCACGCCAGCCAGCCAAGCGAGCTTCCATACAATCCACCACCGCCTGCCAGTCACGTAAGCGCGCACGCCCAGCCGTCAAAGGGAGCCCCAGGTATTCCAATGGAAGAGCGCCAGTCCGGCAGCGCAAAATCCGCATACACTCCTCAACCTCCTCCGGAGGAGTGGAGAAGGGAACCATAGAGGATTTGTTGTAATTGATGAGAAGACCCGACGCCTCACTGAAGAGCTCCAACGTGGAAGCCATACCCGCCACATTCGATGTATCGCCCTCGATGAAGCAAATGGTATCATCCGCAAACTGAATAATCGGGATATGGTAGGGCCCAAGAGAGCAACCACGGGTATAGCCAGCCGCAACCAAATTATGAATCATGCAGGACAAAACGTCGGCGGCCAGGACGAAAAGCAAAGGAGCAAGGGGACAACCTTGCCGAATCCCCCGGCGAGGCTGGAAGAAGCCCCCCGCCAACCGGCCATTGAGAATTAACGAGAGAGAGGCCGTCGAGACGCATCGGCGCACCCACGAAATCCACAGTGAGGGAAATCCCCGCCGCTTGAGAACAGACCATAGAAAACGCCAATCCAAAGAGTCGTACGCCTTGGCAAAATCAATCTTCCAAAGAATCCCCCTTACATCGTTCCTGCGCCATGCATGAATAATTTCCGAAGCCACCGCATAACAATCACTTATTTGCCTTCCCCGAATAAAAGCCGCCTGAGTAGGCGATATGAGAGAATCAAGAAGCGGAGCCAGCCGCCGAGCAAGAACCTTGGCAATGATAAGATAGATGGTATTTGAGATGGAGATCGGCCGGAAGTCCTCAATACGGTTAGCAGACGAAGACTTCGGAATGAGAGCAATAAGAGACCTGTTGAGTTTATCAAACCCGTTGTTGCCATCACAAAATTCACGGGCGACGTCCAAGACATCCTGGGAAAGCACATCCCAAAACTCCCGATAGAAATAAACGGGGAAGCCATCAGGACCCGGCGCCGCGTCGGTATTAAGGGCCCAAACAGCCTCTTTCAACTCCTCCAAAGATATCTGACAATTTAGGCGCATAGCATCCTCCTGAGTGAGCACAGAAGCCCCACTACCCGACCATCGCCACCCGCGAGCGGACCTGCACCCATACCATTCCTTAAAATAGCCCATCACAGCCCTACCCAGATCCCGCTCCCCCTGCACCTGAATGCCATTAACAAGCATAGAAGAGATGGAATTAGACCGCCGACGACCAGAAGCGATCCTGTGAAAAAACACAGTGTTAGCGTCGCCCTCCTTTAACCATCGCATCCGAGAACGTTGGCGCCACTCAACCAAACGCTTCCGATCCTCAATCTTCACCTTGTCCATAGCATCCGCGCGCACGAGCAACTCGTCCTGATTAAGGTCCCTGTCGTTCTCTATTCGATCAAACCGCATAATGACCTCATCAGCCGCCATACGAGAAGCAATGCGGGCAGAACGATTAGCCTTCTTAAAAGACGCGAGCATCTTTCTGAGTGACGAAATCTTAAAATCAAAACGGCGAGCGGCACTACCCGACGGAGATAGCTGAGACCAATGGTGCCGAACCAAGTCACGAAAACCAGGCTCCATAAGCCAAGAACGCTCAAAACGGAATATGCCACGCGGACGATTTTCATCCCCATTCGACCAAATAATGGGATTATGATCCGAAAAGGATCGCGGTCTCGAAGTAACGTCACACAGAGGAAAGGATTCCATCATACAGTTATTTGCCAAAAAACGATCGATCCGCGACCGCGATGAGTTGTTCCGCCACGTGTACGAAATATCATTTGGAACAAGCGATTCTAGAGCCAAATCATTTATAAAATCCAAAAAATCCGAGGACCCTGGATCGAGACCACCGCATCCCCGTGGACGATCCTGCGACTGCAAAGTGACATTGAAATCGCCACCAATCAACCAGGGCATGTCACCAAAAGCATTAGTATCCTCCCTTAAGTCCTCCCAAAGTTCGCGACGGGATACATGACAGATTGGGGCGTATGCACAAGAAAATGCCATACAAACATTTGATAGGCTGCAATTCAACACCACCGAAATAGAATGACGGCCCAACCTCAAAGACGAGAAGGAAAAGCGCGAAGATCGCCATGCCAGGATAGCCCCACCCCTAGCACCATTCGCATCCAGAGCACGGAAGGCATTGAGCTGACCAGCTCCAAAAGATCTCCAGATATCATCATCCAACACCGAGAGCTTGGACTCCTGAATAAACGCAATATCACAATCCCATTCGATCATACGCGAGCCCAAAATGCGCCGACGTTCAATATCACCCAGACCTCGTACCATGACAAAATCTTCATTAAAAAACAAAAGGATATGCCCAAAAAACCGCAACATTACCGACAGGGGTCATCAAAGACCAGCGCGGGACTGGTCAGCAAGGCGTTCGAGGCCTGCCGCCTCCGCAACCGCCTCTCGCAAGGTTTGGCAAGTAGATATAACATATGGATGAGAGCAAAAGTGCCGCCTTCGAGAATAACTTCGACCATAACGGGACAAAGGAGAGTGTCCCACAGCCACAGAAGCATCAGCCAAAGGGGTCGTCGCCACCCCATCGTCAGAGAATAGAGGATCAACGCATACCGGAATAGGGGATCTCCCCGTAGGAGACTGATGGAGGACCACAGCGTCCCCCACAACGGGCGAAATAAAATCATCTCCAGAAAGAGATACCAGCGGTCGAGAGACCGGAGAAGGAGGAGATTGCGGTCTTTCCATATGGATGTCGAAAGAGAAGGGCACCGCTCGGATAGGACGAGGGCACAAAACGTCGTCGGCCAAGTTAAGAAGCTCCAGAAATGAAGGTTGATCCGAACCCGAAAGAGGATCCGACAGCAGCTGCTCCGAAGAAGCCCGCCGGGGAGCCCAGATAGAATTAGCAAGAGGGTCATAAGGAATAAAAGACATGTGCGTGGAGGAGTCCCCGTGCAATAAATCCGCTGACATAAGGGATATTTCTGAAAAGGGCGAATCATTGTCCAGAATAACTGCACCCGGAGGCGGAGCGCTGTCGGGAATAGGAACCGCCACCAAATCTAATATTGCCTCGCGCGGCTGCGAAACTCGAGGTGTCTCTTCGCATCCACGTAAGAAAAAAGACATGCAAGGCGACGCCTCGGAGGTAGCCCCAGACGACGCCACGTGGCGCATAGAAGATGAACCGCCACCCATCAGAGCAGGATCCCCGACGACCGGGGAGGCCGAGGAAGACCCCTGCCAACCCGCCACCGGAGTGGGGGGAACCGGCATCGCCGACGACGGCGGAAAAAAGAGCTCAAGCGTGAAGGTCCAATGACCCAACGACAGCTGCTCAAAGCGTACCTTTCCAGCCATATCGGCAATGAACGCAGAAGGAGCCTCTATCAGAACACGGCAGCATCGCCAATCAGCACCCGGAGCAAGACCATCATCAAGGATATGGATGACTTGCCCCCACCTGGAGAGAGCCTTCGAAAGAGCATGAGCCGATCTCGAGAGGAATGGCACCCCCCTGACTTCAGCAGCACAGAATTTCGTCGAGAAGACGCCGCCATCAGAGACCCGCAAGCTACGCCACATAACACCGACAACTCCACGGAAGCGTAGAAGTCTCTCCCGTTGCTCCGGGGAGAGACCTCTAACGCAGCAACGAACCGCATCCAGAATGACGAAATCGCCCACAAAGCTCTCGCCCAAGAAATCCATCGCAGCAGAACGAATACACTCCCACCCCTCAACATGCTTCTGACGAACCCCCACCACGACGGAGAGCGATGAGGCCGACCCCGCGTGGTCGCGCGAGCCCCCCATCCCCGCATGCTCCGGCGACAAAACCTCCTTAGCAGGCCCCCTCCCCTCCTCCGACCGCTCCACTTCACCCCCCTTGACCAACGAGACTTCAGGTAGTGTATCCACGCTCGCATCGGCTCGAGCAGATGGATTCCCCGAACCCTTCATAGGCAAACCCGACTTTGCTTTCGCCGCCACCTTTGAAGCCGCCACCCTTCCCAACAGCTCCGGTTCAGCGTCCACCCGCACGTTCGAGAAGACCGCCTCACCAGACTCCACCGCGAAACCAGAAGAGCTTCCCGCCTTGAATCCGGGCAAGTCCGCCCCAGCAGAAATAGGTGGATCCTCAGAAGGACCCTCGACACGTGCACCTCCAGCGCCCCCATGCAGGCGAGGCAAACTCCCACGCTCCGCCACCACTTGGGCGAAAGACCGAGAGTCGCGACCCCCATGCGTGCGAGGCGCATTACCACGCTCCAGTTGATCGTTGTGCCGCGAACCAGAGACTACCGTCGGAGACCAGCAGGAGGACCTCTGATGGCCAAGCTTGCCACAGAGAAAACATCGGGGGGGAACAGGGCAGACGGAAGCAATATGGCCACGAGAATCACACCGGAAGAAGACTTACCCGGTTTGGCGTGGGGAGACCCGGGTCCACTCGCCGCCGGCGTCATCGGACGCCATTGCTAGCCCCACACCATGAGAACGCGAAAAGCCACGGCGATCCCTATCGACAACAACCTCCGCTTCCCGCACCTTCGGTCTCCACGCCCTTCGCTTCCCAGAGACCCACCGCTCATGAAAAGGTCTTCGCGTCCTGTCCACCCGTCGCACCCACCATGTCCTTCGCGTCCCATCCGCCGTACGGCCCCAACTCTCCCTTCGCACTTCAATCGCCCTACGCACCCCACTCGCCATCGACTTTCTCGTCGTGATCGGCACCAATTCCCTTGTGCGATTGGTGGCCGTCCACTCTCCTTTTATGGGAGGAAGATCTCCTTTGTATTTTTCACTCCTTATTTGATTGATTTAATTTGGTATTAATATTTATTTGATTTATCAAATATATAAAGTTGTTGGCTTTTACCAACAACAATCTTGACCATTGGATTGACATAAATCAATATCATCCATTGATTTTATATGTCCCATGGATTGAGATCCATGGATCCCAAAACCCTATAAATAGAGAGGCATACCTTGTTTCTCCTTAACATGCTATTGTAGCACATCTCTCTCTCTCTTTCTCCATACTCGACAACCCTCTCTCCCTCTCTTCTTGGTGGTCGTCCACCATACCTTGGTGGAGGGAATCGTCGACGCCCACCCCATCGTGTTGCCGCTTCGACGCTCTGCGGTTCTCCGTCTACTTGGAGTGCTTCACTCACGAAGGAGACGTTCGATCTCGTGCGACGAGATCAGGAGCAACCGTGCTTGGATCAACTTCTTGGATTGCGAGGACTACGCGGTTCATCCCTGCGCTCGCAAGCAATCTCTTTGATGATCGGACTTGAGACAGGAGGTCTCTTCTCTTAGAGACTCGATCAACCACGCTTCAAGAGGTATTGCATTATACTTGTTGTGGTTATAGATGAAACGATCCGAGGAATCGTTCTTGGATCATGTGGTTTCATCGAATAAAATTTTTAAATTCCGCTGCACCGAACAACTAGTACGACTAGTCGTTCTTCGTCGTATCTGATACGATGCTCACGCTTCCGTGATGCGCTTGAGGATTTCTCTATATCCTTCAAGTGGTATCAGAGCCTTAGGTCGACGGTTTCGAATAATGATTCGCTAACCGAGGACGACTTGGGTCTCGTTAAGGTCGCGAAAGTTTTTATCGTATTTTGATTTCGCAGATCTGTTCAGTATATAAATTCGACACTGTTTAAATTGTTTAAACACGAATTAATACTAGGATTTGTTCCCCATTAAATAAGGAAACCATAGGATCTGAGTTTGCGTAAATCGGATTTCGTATGCTCGAGATATGGTTGTTTTAATGAACATGTATGCACTGTTGCGCGGGAACTGTAGATCTGAACGTGATTAAAATGTTAATTACCGTTTAGACTTGCCTCGAAATGCATGAAACATCACTTGGGTTCTGTCCTAAATCAAATTAGCAATCCATGAAAATTGGTTTTGTCTAATTTGGATTTAATATGATTGAGATATGCTAATTTTAGTAAGTAGGGGTCACTGCTGAAATTACAGTCCTAATCAAGAACCATGTGTCGAGAAATAATTATGGAAAATATTTGAGAAATATTAGAAGATGATTATTTCCTTAATTGACTTGGCCCCAATCAATTAATTGATTAGATGTGATCTAGATCATAATTGGAATCACAATCATCAAACTCCTTACTTGAATAGGATTGGGAATTTGTCTAGCAAATTTCCTTATAATCAAAATTGTTTTGATTACTATATGGTATAATTTTGGTTGAGGAACCGATGATCATCTCAAGTACAAATTAATCAATTTGGCATTATCCTTTCCCGAGGCGGATATGGTGTCTAGTCGGGGATCGCTGGGGTAGCGGGTTGCAACGTATGCAGTCCGTCCCACTCCTGCCGGTACTGCCATGACAACGGGTAGGGCCGGGATAATGTCCGAGGGATTAAGTTGTATTTTTCTAATTATTAAAATACGAATTAATACGTACTTTGAGAATAATACCATATATATATTCAAGCATAACAATCATGTTTGATTGATTGAATTGGATTGATAATTAATTTAATATGATTAAGTTAATTATGTCCAATTAAAATACTCTAATATGATTATAGTTAATAATTCCCTTGGAAGAATTAATTATATGAATGTGATTCATAGTAATTAATTAAATTTGAATAAGAGGTGGAGGATCACATAAGTGACATCCATGGTCTCCCGTCAAGGCGAAGGGTTTCGTCGCCAGATATTATATGTGGGAGACGCCTGTCCGAAGTGACAGCTCCTGCATATTATCCATTTGGATCTGGCTCGTCGCTTCTCGAAAGAGTAAGGACGTATGCGTAGTGACCCCAATATCGGGTCCTCATATTATTGGGAGGATATTGGATTGCGTATAGCGAGTTGTATTCCTGTCGACGGTTGGTTCAATTAATGACGGGTCAACATCACCTTAAGGGTGTGGGCCGGGTATTAAAGACCGAATTGGGAAATGCAAGTAGGACTTGCAAGGCGGAATGAGTTCCCGCTTCTCTTTATTGGAGTCATAGGTTCTCATATTATTGGGATATGACAAAGATAAAGAGGAGATCACAGTTCTTGCTTGAGATATAACGGTAAGTATATCTCCTACTTTGAAAGTGAATAAGGGAATAAACTTTCATAGTTGACATAGCAAGACTAATTTGATTTAAAATACCTTAATCCAATTTCGTAAAATTGAATATATGATTATATGTTCTAATATAGTGCATTCTCAATTTCAGAAAAATGAAGTCCATGAACCCACTGAGCAGGCTTCTGGAGGTCAATCAATTGACCGGACCAAATTACTCAGATTGGATCCGTAATTTGGAGCTTGTACTCTCGGCGGAGCGCATCAGCTATGTGCTCTCAGAAGACAAGCTTGAAAACCCTAAATCTAAGAAAGACAAAGCATATAATGACAAATATGATGAAGATCATGTCTTGGCTAGATGCTGCATCTTGGGTTTTCTCTCCAATGTTCTTCAGGAACAACATGTGGAGATGAGTACTTGCCAGGAAATAATGCGGAATCTAAAGGATATGTTTGGTGACATTAACCGCACCCAGCGGTACAATGTTATGAAAGAACTGGTTCGCTGCAAGATGCAGGAATGGACTTCGATCCGTGAATATGTGCTCAGAATGTTTGGGTACTTATCAGAGCTGGAGACTCTGGGGGCAACGATGGATGCAGATATGCAATCTGATTTCATTCTGCTGTCATTGCCCAAATCTTTCAATAACTTTGTAGTGTCATTCCACATGAATAAGCTGGAACTGACAAATGCTGCGCTTCTTGCTGCATTAAAGTCTGCAGAACCCCTGCTCCTACTACAAATTAGATGTTAGATGATACATTCTTATGGCTGAGGGAGATAAATGACTCATGCTGCCGGCATTAATAGTCCACCTACATATCCGTTAGATGTTGAAGCCACTGCTAGAGTAACTTCTAGCTCCACAGGTATAGCATATGCTCTTACCAGTTGTCGCAAGGCGGATATGACAGAGTAGATCATGGATTCTAGTGTATCCCACCATTTGTGTGGAGATAGGGCTCAAATTACTTTATATGGATGTATCCCTCCACACAGATCAATTGTCATTGCAGATGAGACCCATTCCCTTGTTACATGCCAGGGGGAGGTCTATGTAATGTCATACATACGCATGTAGAACATGCTACATGCACCACATTTTTCAATAAATTTACTTTCTATTACTCAAATCAATAAGGACATGAATTGACGTGCCATTTTGACTCATCTTCTCTTGTGTTTCAGAACATACTCACGGATATGGCCGTGAGAAAGGGGGATCTACATAATGGTCCAGTCTCCATATGTCGCTACTTTTCCATTCCTATTGAATCAGTCTCACCTTACATGTGGCATGTACATTTTGGCTACCTTCCTCTACAGAAGTTGTTTCATGTCCTCCCATAGATATCATCTCGTTCTACCTTCTAGTGAGAGGCTTGCCAGCTTGGGGAAGCATCACCAGTCTTTTTCCTGGTCGTCAGAGTCGTAGTAATAATCATTTATTTGTGTTAGTTCATTTTGACATTTGAGGTCCAAGACATGTTCCTGATCATCGGGGACACATGTTTTATCTTCTAGCCGTGGATGATTATTCTAGACTATCATAGATTTTTCTTCTAAAAAATAAGTCCGAGGTTGTGTCTATCATTCAATAATTCACTATTGAAATAAAGAATATTTTTCCGTTTAGTATATCCGCTTGCCTTAGAGTTTTAGACTTCACAATTTTCTGAGTTCTTCAAGGCTTTTTTCATCATACACCAGACCTCGTGTGCATACACTTCCCATCAAAATGGTGTTGTTGAACGCAAACACTGTCACTTGACGTGCACAGGACCCTCTTAATCCAGAGTCGTGCTCCCCATTCTTTCAAGGTGTGATGTAGTTACTTTCCATTGCCTGTTACTTGGTGAACCATATGTCTTCCTCAATTTTAACAGAGAATGTTTCTTTCTCGATTGCGTTAGTCGAGAAGGATCAGTTCTTTCTTACACCCCATGTCTTTGGCTATGTGGCATTTGTGCACCACTTGACTCCTGGTCGTGACAAGCTCTCCCCTATAGCTGTCAAATATATCTTTGTAGGCTACTCTCGGACCCAGAAGAGGCAACATTGTTTTTATACAATAAGACGGAAGTACTATGTTAGTACTGTTGTCACCTTTTTTTGAGTAAGTCATGTATTTCTCTCATATAGGTGACAAGTTGACTATGTCTGACTCTGGATAAGAGGTATGTGTGCCTCCTCCTATGCCACTATCACCTCCACCACCTTCCAGACCTCCACCACCACCACCTCCTCCCCGTGGCTCCTCCATCCCTGCAACCCAGTAGTTGGCTTAATTTTTGTGACATTTTTACATTCGCGTGCCTCCCATTATTCTTCCTAATCATGGGACTTCCCCGTCATCCAGCACATCTCATGTATGTTATGCGCACCTATTGAAGACACTGGTGATTGTCTATGTAGAAAATTACTGTAAAGGACGAGCAAGTGCCTTCTTAAGAGGTTAGTTTATAGGTTGGGGATGATGCAAATGACCTTGATGTGCCTATTTCTCTACGAAAGAAGAGGCGTACGCATGCTAAGTATCCTCTCGCTACTCATGTCACTTGGGGGCATCTTTTAGAGGATTTCAAGAGGTTTGTCGTTGATCTATCAGCCATTGAGATTCCACGAACATACCAAGAGGCTATGCAAGACAGTCAATGGTGTATTGTCATGGAGGAGGAGATGTCGCATTACAATCACGTGGCACATGGATCCTTCTTACAGCTCCTATAGAGGGTATCTGTGGTAGGATGAAAATGGGTGTTCAGAGTGAAGCACCTGATAGATGGTAGTGTTGATCACTACAAGGTGAGGCTTGTGGCTCGTGGGCTCACCCAGACGTATGGGGTAGACTATCATGATACTTTCTTTCTCGTGGCTTGTCATTCAACAATGTATATCCTTCTTTCATTTGCAGTGATACGGGACTAGTCCTTATCTCAACTTGCTATGAAGAATGCATTTCTCTATGATGACCTGCAAGAGGAAGTCTACATGCAATAGCCACCTGGGTTCGCTGACGAGGAGTGTCAGATGATTTACAGGCTTCATGAGGCTATCTATGGTCTTAAGCAGAGTCCCCAGAGCATGGTTTCGGAAGCTCACAGACTTGATAAAGCAACATGATTTATGAGATCGATTGCAAATCATTCACCGTTTATTCGGAGGACTTAGAGAGGTATAGTTGTTATACTGGTATATGTTGATGATATCATTGTTACAAGTGATGATGAGTAGGGTATTCACGCGACTAAGGATTTTCTTAGTTAGTAGTTTGTCACCAAGGATCTTGTCGATTTACGTTACTTCTTTGGACCTGAGTCTGCCAGGAACCAACGGGGCTTTGCTATGACCCAAAGGAAATATGATACTGATCTTCTCTCAGAGGCAAACATGACGGATTGCAGGCATGCCACTACTCCCATGGACCCTAGCATTAAGTTATGTGATGACTATACACGGGAGGTAGATAAGAGGTGGTACAAAGAGGTCGTTGAGAAGCTCTTATATGTAACCATCACCAGACCATACATCTCCTTCCCAGTGAATAGAGTTAGCCAATTCATGAGCAACCTAAACAAGCACATATGGATGCAATTCATATGATTCATCTGAAGTCCTTTCCTAGTAACGGATTGTTCTTTGGCAAAGGAACATCCCTTGTCGTTATAACATGCGCAGAGGCAAATTATGCAGGACGTCCTAAAGATAGGAAGTCGACCTCATGTTTTGCAGTGTTCATAAGGAGCTCTTTGGTGTCATAGAAGAGCAAGAAGTAGACTATGGTTGCCAGATCTAGTATAGAGTCAGAGTAGAGCCATGGCAGAGAGGAGCACTGAAATGATGCGGGTCGAATCTTTTCTGACTGATCTATTGATGTGCATCTTTCCAAGCATCAGTAATGCGACAATCATGCTGCTCTTTTCTTTGCCAACAACCCTGCCTTCAATGAAAGGACCAAGCATATTGATGTTGACTATCACTACACTCGTGACATGATTCAAAATGGCTTCATCTGTGTTTCCCATGTCAACTCGGGGGAACATACAACATATATTTTACTAAGATCCTAGCCATATGTGCATTTCAAACATGTTCCAAGCTGAGATTGATGGATATCTAAGCTCCATCTTGAGGAGTACTGAGAGACTATTTATCTTTTCTTGTTTTATGTATTTCCTTTTCTTTCTATCTCTATTATGTAATTTGCCCAATTGATTTCTCTCCTCATATAAGAGAACCCCATGGCCTCAATATGAATCAAGTCCTTATTGTCTCTCCATAGAGGCATTGCTGGATAGTAAGTCGGGTCGGGATACGGAAGAGGAGATGGCAATATTATACTTCAAGGACACATGAAACTTAGTCAATGCTCCCCTTAATGCATTTGTTGTTTGTTGACGCATATAGAATAACTGTACCTCTTCGTTATTTTATTTTTCGGTTGCCCTCTTTATGTAATTTACCCATAGGCTACTCTCCTATATAAGAGAGCCTAGGGCTTATGGAATAGAACAAGTCATTTGGTTTTTCCCAACATGGTATCAGAGCGACGGTCCTAGACCGGAGTTCTCGAAACCCTAACCCTAGCCCACCCCACCCGCCGGCCTCTCTCTCTCCTCTCTCTCTACTCGGCGCCGCCCACCTCCGATCGCCTGCGGCGGTCTTCTTCTCCGATCGCCTGCGCGCACTCCAGCCCTAGTAGCGCATCACCTGTGCGCATCTGTGCGCGCGTGTGCGTACTCCAGCCCTCCAGCCCTGCGCCTGCGCGCACTCCAGCCCTAGCGCCTGCGCGCACTCCAGCCCTGCATCTGTGCGCATCTGTGCGCATCGGTGCGCGAGATCCGTGCGCATTGCATCAGCGCACCGCATAGCGCATCGCGTGCGCATCTGTGCGTCTCTTCGTCCCAGCTGCACGCGCGAGTAGCGTGTTCTTGCTGCCCCTGCGCGTGAACTCTGTGCGTGCGTCCAGACCACAGTTTGCGTCATTGTGATTGATTGCGCGTGTCCAGACCGTAGCGTGCACATATTCATGGGGATAGTTGCTTGACGTCTACACATGCAACTAATCCCGTCTATGTCATTGTAGACAAAGATTATCTTCTGTCAGTCGCTCCAGTCTTCCGTCTCCAGTATGTCAGAAAGCAAGGCAGATATCCCGTCTATTGGCGCATTTCGTGGTCCAGCGCCCATTGTCAAGATGGATGGTACGAACTATGAACTGTGGGCAATGTAGTTCATGAGTATGATGAAGTTCTACAGGTAAGAAGCACATTCTTACCGAACCTTAGCCTGCAGAGAAGACTGGAGTCCATGCCTCATGGGAGGCCGATGATGCATATGCCAAGGTCTGGCTATTTGGCACATTGGCTATTGAAATTGCCAATGACATTCTACATCAACCCACAGCCAAAGACATGTGGGATATCCTGGCGGCAACATATTCTCAGGCGAAGAACGAAACGAAGATCCTGCAACTGCAACATGATATATTCACAATAAAGCAGAATGGCCGTCCTTTACATTCTCTCTACACATCACTGAGAGGGATGTTCGAGAAGCTCTATAGCTTCATGCCTCTTACCGTCACGCCAGAACAACAGAAGACATACAGGAATGCGACGATGGTGGGTGTGTTTCTCGTTGCACTTGATCCAGAGTATGAGGCAGCACGGTCTCAGATTTTGGCAGACTCGACTATTCCTCCCATGGAGGAAGCCTTTCACAGATTGAGTAGGATCACAGTGCCTTCAGCAGCTGCGAGTCAGAATTCCTCAGCCATGGCGGCAAACAGAGGCCGCGGATTTCATCAACAGGGTCGTGGACGTGGACCTCGTGGAAGGGGTGGCCGCACTAGGCCAACATGCACATATTGTCACCGAGTCGGACATAATGAAGACACATGCTATTCGAAGCACGGATTCCCTGCATCTGCACGAGCCGCTGAGCAGATCGAGCCTCCATCTGCTGCTACCTTGGATCAACGATTTGATGATCTAGTTGCCCGCCTCAAGGGCATCATCCCACCATCTGGTCCAGCACCGACTACAGAGAGTCATACTGATGCTGCTGCTTCTGCCTCTGCATCTACTAGTACTTCAGGTAGTACACTTGCACTCCACAGTAGTAGATCTGATACACTGCCATGGATCATGGACTCGGGCGCTACACATCATCTATGTGGCGACCAGAATCTACTTACAGGATACACTCAGATCCTCCAGGACGGACAGTAGTGATTGCTAATGGCACGCATTCCCCTATCACTGGTCAGGGGGAGATTAGACTGACATCTTCTATGCATCTTAAGAATGTCCTACATGCACCGCATTTTTCTATGAATCTGTTGTCAATTAGTCAGATTACGAAGGATCTCCATTGTCGAGCTATTTTTGATCCATCTTCTTTGATTTTTCAGGACATCCGTACGGGCAACGTGATTGGTCATGGCTATGAGCAAGGAGGCCTTTACCGTCTGAACCAGACCCCATTTGCCGGAATCACATCCTCTCCTGCTGGACAAGTATCTCCTCTCCTGTGGCATCTGCGTTTTGGTCATTTACCGCTTCAGAAGTTGTGTCGAGTTCTACCATATGGTCTCTCTCACACACCTATCCAGTGTGAGGCATGTCAGTTGGGAAAGCATCACAGGTCGTCCTTTCCCAGTCGTCCAGGTCGGAGTAGTAACTCCAAATTTGAGTTGTTTCATATAGATGTCTGGGGTTCCGAGTCGTGTTCCTGATCATCAGGGACACAGGTTTTATATTGTATTTGTGGATGATTTCTCGAGAGTGTCATGGGTGTTTCTTATGAAAAATAAATCTGAAGCAGGAAATATTATTATCCATTTTCTAAATGAAATTCAGAATGTTTTCTCCACATCTGTCAAACTTGTGAGAAGTGATAATGCTTTATAGTTATGCACCCACACTTTGGCCAATTACTACTCCTCAAAAGGGATTATTCACCAAACCTCTTGTGCTCATACATCTCAACAGAATGGGATTGCTGAAAGAAAACACCGTCACCTTCTTGATGTCACAAGATCTCTTCTTATACAGAGTCATGCTCCCTACTCCTACTGGGGTGATGCAGTTCTTACTGCATGTTACCTAATCAACCGTATGCCCTCATCTGTCTTGAATGAACAGATTCCTTTTTCACTCATTTATCCTGACAAGGATTTGTTCGCTCTTACTCCTCGTGTGTTTGGGTCAGTCGCATTCGTCCATCAGTTGTCGCCTGGTACTGACAAGCTCTCTCCTAGGGCTGTCAAGTGTGTCTTTGTGGGGTACTCCAGAACTCAAAAGGGGTACAAGTGTTTTGATCCAGTGCGTCGACGGTATATGATCAGTGCAGATGTTACATTTTTTGAAAATGTTATGTATTTTTCAGCATCTGGAGACATCTCAGCTACCACCCATAACTCCTGATGCCATATTAGTGGCACCACCACCATCATCACCACAAACAACACCAACGCCACCACCACCGCCACCGCCACCACCACACCGCCACCGCTAGTATCTCCACTACCATTCCATTACACCCACAGGCCTCCTCCAGCTCATGGTCCTGACCCGTCAACTAGCTCGCCTATGGTATGTAATGAAAATATTAATGTTGATGGATCTGACGACATTTCTCAGCAAGATGTATGGCAGGAACATGGTGAGAATACAGATGATTTGGATGTTCCAATTGCTCTACGCAAGCCGAAGAGAAGCTGTGCCAAATATCCATTATCAGCAGCTGTGTCTTTTGAGAGGCTATCTGGAGACTTCAGGACGTTTGCATTGGCACTGTCAGCTACAGACATTCCACGGAATCATCATGATGCTTTGCAGGATGCTAGACGGCGGCTAGCAATGGAAGAAGAAATGGCGGCACTTCAATCCAGAGGAACCTGGAGCCTGGTTCCTATACCTCCAGATGTCAGCCCGGTGAGTTGCAAATGGGTGTTTACAGTGAAGCACAATGCATATGGTTCTATTGACAGGTACAAGGCACGTCTTGTTGCACGTGGCTTCACACAGACATATGGGGTAGATTACCTTGACACATTCTCCCCTGTGGGCGCGTCATTCCACTCTACGGATCCTGTTTATCAGTTGCAGTTGCTAGAGACTGGCCACTTTATCAACTGGATGTGAAGAATGCATTTCTGTATGGCGACTTGCAGGAGGAAGTCTATATGCAACAGCCACCTGGTTTTGCTGTTAAGGGGGAGTGTTCCAAGGTATGCAGATTACATAAGGCCATCTATGGCCTTAAGCAGAGCCCCAGAGCATGGTTTCAGAAGCTTTCAGATCTTTTTGAGAAACAAGGATACAAAAGCTCCAATGCTGATCATTCCTTGTTTGTACAGAAGACGGCTAGAGGTATCATTGTAATCATGGTTTATGTTGATGATATCTTGATTACAAGTGATGATGAGCAGGGCATTAAGCAGGTAAAGGAAAGGCTGGGGACCGAGTTTGTCACCAAGGACTTGGGAGTCCTTAGATATTTTCTGGGGCTGGAGTTTGCTAGAAATCCATATGGATTAGTAATGTCACAGAGGAAGTATGTTATAGATCTATTGAGTGAGACAGGTATGCTAGGGTGTCGACCTGCTACGACACCAATGGATCCTAGCATGAAGCTCTATGATGATGACACAGAAGAGGTGGACAAGAGAAGGTACAGAGAACTGGCAGGCAAACTACTGTATGTTACGATCACTAGACCTGATATATCATTTGCAGTGAGTCGTGTGAGCCAGTTCATGGAGCAACCACGTCAGGCCCATATGGATGCAATACACATGATTCTGAGATATTTAAAATCATCTCCAGGTGCAGGCTTGCTATTTAAGAAAGGAAAGGAGATCTCTATCACGGCATGTGCTGATGCAGACTATGTTGGAGATGCTCTTGTTTCGTGGAGAAGCAAGAAACAGACAGTGGTAGCTAGATCCAGTGCTGAATCCGAATACAGGGCTATGGCCCAGGCTAGCACAGAAATGATGTGGGTGAAATCTTTACTTGCAGATCTATGTCTTGATATACCTCTTCCTATGATGTTGGAAATAATGTGACAATCAGGCCGCCTTGTTCATTGCAAATAACCCACCCTTTCATGAGAGGACCAAGCACATTGAGGTTGACTGTCACTACATACGTGACATGGTTCAGAAGGGGTTCATTGCTACATCTCATGTCACATCAGAGAATCAGACTGCTGATATTTTCACCAAGGCATTACTTCGAGGCCCATTCCAGAAGTGTGCGTCCAAGCTGAGCATGATTGATATCTATGCACCATCTTTAGGGGGAGTGTTGACGCATATAGAATAACTGTTACCTCTTCGTTATTTTATTTTTCTGTTGCCCTCTTTATGTAATTTACCCATAGGCTACTCTCCTATATAAGAGAGCCTAGGGCTTATGGAATAGAACAAGTCATTGGTTTTTCCCAACATTGTTTGATGCAAGTGGATATTCACTGTGAAGAACCAAGCAAATGGTAGCATGTAATAGTATTGCTGCAAAGTCTGACTGGTGGCAGATGGAAGGTTCGCTCATGCATATATAATTAATTACAAAGATAATTTTCTCATGTGGCATGTCATTCTGCCCTTAGAATCCTTCTCTTCGTTGTTGTTACCATAGAGTAGCCTTTGTTACAGCTCGATGTCAAGAATGTCTTCCTTTATGGAGATCTACAAGAGGAAGTCTACATGCGACAACCACTTGGGTTCACTGCTAAGGGAAAGTATCAGAAGATATTGCATGCTTCATAAGGCTATTTATGACCTTAAGTAGAGCTTGGGAGCATGACTACAAAGGCTCTTAGATCTAATATATCAATAAAAGTTCACCAATCTGCTGATGGTCATATCACTATTCATACATATGACATCGATAGATATTAAATGTGATTTTTTATAAGATATTAGATGTGATATCAATATAAATTTCTTAGGTATGAAAACATTTTTTTGAGAGAAAGGATGGCTTCCCAAGATGGGACCCACTGCAATACTATATATTAAGAAAGAATTACATTACATTCATCCATGATTACACACCGCCCTACAATGCTCAATAACATTCTCAGTGGTTTCGTTCCTACCACACCAAATTTCCCTCAAAACGGCCAAAGTATATGAGCCATCTCCATGACCGCTACCGCACATCGATCTGATGCAGTTCTAGAAGATGGAGCCATTCTCCACACGGAGCCAACGTATGCAGGCACCGCTCCAGACCCGAATTGATTGAGGACATGAGAAGAACATATGATCGAGGTCCTTCATCTCCCACCTACATCTATCGCATCGACACATCCACCCCAAGCAGTTGTCCCCTACGACTCTTCATAAGAACTCTACAAAGGTTGAACAACCACAAGAAGACCTTGACCCTTTTAAGCAAACTACTCCTCCAAATGATACCTACATCAAGTTTGACATCGCTATGCACATCGTTGTACACTAGGTACGAAAATATAACTAGTGTATTGTTGCAAGGGGTGTCACAATGCAACAATAGCAAAGATGTACTAGTGCAAGTGTGTATTGGTTCAACAGTGTAAGTTTTGACCTCTAGAATTTGTGTGGAATCATGCGTGAACGGCTTTGTACAATATAATTCTCAACCATATATTACAAACTAACTCGATTAAAAGTAAACTAAGAACACGAGTCTTCAATGATTCATATGTTAACATCCGCTTGATATAGCCATGTAGACTTCATTATTTCAATGATATGAATTCTACATTGTTGGGAAGAATGAATGGCGTGTGCTATTCCATAAGCCCTAGGCTCTCTTATATAGGAGAGTAGCCTATGGGTAAATTTTTTTTTTTTTGAAACTCAACCTATGGGTAAATTACATAAAGAGGACAAGTGAAATATAAAATAACATAACAAAGAGGTACTCTATATGCCTCAACACTCCCCCTCAAGATGGAGCATAGATATCAATCATGCTCAGCTTGGACGCACACTTCTGGAATGGGCCTCGAAGTAATGCCTTTGTGAAAATATCAGCAGTCTGATTCTCTGATGTGACGTGAGATGTAGCAATGAACCCCTTCTGAATCATGTCACGTATGTAGTGACAGTCAACCTCAATATGCTTGGTTCTCTCATGAAAGGCTGGGTTGTTTGCAATGAACAAGGCGGCCTGATTGTCACATTCCAACATCATAGGAAGCGGTATATCAAGACATAGATCTGTAAGTAAAGATTTCACCCATATCATGTGCTAGCTTGGGCCATAGCCCTGTATTCGGATTCAGCACTGGATCTAGCTACCACTGTCTGTTTCTTGCTCCTCCATGAGACTAGGGCGTCTCCAACATAAACTGCAAATCCTGAGGTGGACTTCCTGTCCTTGGGGCATCCTGCATAGTCTGCATCAGCGCATGCTGTGATAGCGATCTCATTTCCCTTCTTAAATAGCAGGCCTGCACCTGGAGATGATTTTAGATATCTCAGAATCATGTGTATTGCATCCATATGGACCTGGCGTGGTTGCTCCATGAACTGGCTCACACGACTCACTGTAAATGATATATCAGGTCTAGTGATCGTGACATATAGTAATTTGCCTACCAGTTCTCTGTACCTTCTCTTGTCCACCTCTTCTGTGTCATCATCATAGAGCTTCATGCTGGGATCCATTGGTGTCGTAGCAGGTCGACACCCTAGCATACCTGTCTCACTTAATAGATCTGTAACATATTTTCTCTGCGACATTACTAATCCATATGGGTTTCTAGCAAACTCCAGTCCCAGAAAATTCTAAGGACTCCCAAGTCCTTGGTGACAAACTCGGTTCCCAGCCTTTCTTTTGCCTGCTTAATGCCCTGCTCATCATCTCCTGTAATCAAGATATCATCAACATAAACCATGATTACAATGATACCTCTAGCCGTCTTCTGCACAAACAAGGAATGATCAGCATTGGAACGTTTATATCCTTGTTTCTCAAAAAGATCTGAAAGCTTCTGAAACCACGCTCTGGGGCTCTGCTTAAGGCCATAGGTGGCCTTATGTAACCCGCATACCTTGGAACACTCCCCCTCAACAACAAACCCAGGTGGTTGTTGCATATAGACTTCCTCATGCAGTTCGCCATATAGGAATGCATTCTTCACGTCCAACTGATAAAGCGACCAGTCTCTAGTAACTGCAACTGATAACAGGATCCGCAGAGTGGAATGACGCGCCACAGGCGAGAATGTGTCAAGGTAATCCACCCCGTATGTCTGTGTGAAGCCACGTGCAACAAGGCGTGCCTTGTACCTATCAATAGAGCCATCTGCATTGTGCTTAACTGTAAACACCCACTTACAGCTTACCGGGCTGACATCTGGAGGTATAGGAACCAGGCTCCATGTGCCTCTGGACCGAAGTGCCGCCATTTCCTCTTCCATTGCTAGCCGCCATCTAGCATCCTGCAAAGCATCATGATGATTCCGTGGAATGTCTGTGGCTGAAAGTGCCAATGCAAATGTCCTGAAGTCTCCAGATAGCCTCTCAAAAGACACGGCTGCTGATAATGGATATTTGGCACAACTTCTCTTCGGCTTCCGTAGAGCAATTGGAACATCCAAATCATCTGTATTCTCACCATGCTCCTGCAATACATCCTGCTGAGAAATGTCGTCAGATCCATCAACATTAATATTTTCATTACATACCATAGGCGAGCTAGTTGACGGGTCAGGACCATGAGCTGGAGGAGGCCTGCGGGTGTAATGAAATGGTAGTGGAGATACTAGCGGTGGCGGTGGTGGTGGCGGTGGCGGTGGCGGTGTTTGTGGCGGTGGCGGTGGTGGTGTCATGAATATGGCATCAGGAGGTATAGGTGGTAGCTGCATGTCTCTAGATGCTGAAAAATACATAACAGATTCAAAAAATGTAACATCTGCACTGATCATATACCGCCGACGCACTGGATCAAAACACTTGTACCCCTTTTGAGTTCTGGAGTACCCCACAAAGACACACTTGACAGCCCTAGGAGAGAGCTTGTCAGTACCAGGCGACAACTGATGGACGAATGCGACTGACCCAAACACACGAGGAGTAAGAGCGAACAAATCCTTGTCTGGATAAATGAGTGAAAAAGGAATCTGTTCATTCAAGACAGACGAGGGCATATGGTTGATTAGGTAACATGCAGTAAGAACTGCATCACCCCAGTAGGAGTAGGGAGCATGACTCTGTATAAGAAGAGATCTGGTGACATCAAGAAGGTGACGGTGATTTCTTTCAGCAATCCCATTCTGTTGAGATGTATGAGCACAAGAGGTTTGGTGAATAATCCCTTTTGAGGAGTAGTAATTGGCCAAAATGTGGGTGCATAACTCTAAAGCATTATCACTTCTCACAAGTTTGACAGATGTGGAGAAAACATTTTGAATTTCATTTAGAAAATGGATAATAATATTTCCTGCTTCAGATTTATTTTTCATAAGAAACACCCATGACACTCTCGAGAAATCATCCACAAATACAATATAAAACCTGTCTCCCTGATGATCGGGAACACGACTCGGACCCCAGACATCTATATGAAACAACTCAAATTTGGAGTTACTACTCCGACCTGGACGACTGGGAAAGGACGACCTGTGATGCTTTCCCAACTGACATGCCTCACACTGGATAGGTGTGTGAGAGAGACCATAGGGTAGAACTCGACGCAACTTCTGAAGCGGTAAATGACCAAAACGCAGATGCCATAGGAGAGGAGATACTTGTCCAGCAGGAGAGGATGTGGTTCCGGCAAATGGAGTCTGGTCTAGTGTATTGCATCCATATGTAAATGATATATCAGGCCTGCACCTGGAGATGATTTTAGATATCTCAGAATCATGTGTATTGCATCCATATGGACCTGGCGTGGTTGCTCCATGAACTGGCTCACACGACTCACTGTAAATGATATATCAGGTCTAGTGATCGTGACATATAGTAATTTGCCTACCAGTTCTCTGTACCTTCTCTTGTCCACCTCTTCTGTGTCATCATCATAGAGCTTCATGCTGGGATCCATTGGTGTCGTAGCAGGTCGACACCCTAGCATACCTGTCTCACTTAATAGATCTGTAACATATTTTCTCTGCGACATTACTAATCCATATGGGTTTCTAGCAAACTCCAGTCCCAGAAAATTCTAAGGACTCCCAAGTCCTTGGTGACAAACTCGGTTCCCAGCCTTTCTTTTGCCTGCTTAATGCCCTGCTCATCATCTCCTGTAATCAAGATATCATCAACATAAACCATGATTACAATGATACCTCTAGCCGTCTTCTGCACAAACAAGGAATGATCAGCATTGGAACGTTTATATCCTTGTTTCTCAAAAAGATCTGAAAGCTTCTGAAACCACGCTCTGGGGCTCTGCTTAAGGCCATAGATGGCCTTATGTAACCTGCATACCTTGGAACACTCCCCCTCAACAACAAACCCAGGTGGCTGTTGCATATAGACTTCCTCATGCAGTTCGCCATATAGGAATGCATTCTTCACGTCCAACTGATAAAGCGACCAGTCTCTAGTAACTGCAACTGATAACAGGATCCGCAGAGTGGAATGACGCGCCACAGGCGAGAATGTGTCAAGGTAATCCACCCCGTATGTCTGTGTGAAGCCACGTGCAACAAGGCGTGCCTTGTACCTGTCAATAGAGCCATCTGCATTGTGCTTAACTGTAAACACCCACTTACAGCTTACCGGGCTGACATCTGGAGGTATAGGAACCAGGCTCCATGTGCCTCTGGACCGAAGTGCCGCCATTTCCTCTTCCATTGCTAGCCGCCATCTAGCATCCTGCAAAGCATCATGATGATTCCGTGGAATGTCTGTGGCTGAAAGTGCCAATGCAAATGTCCTGAAGTCTCCAGATAGCCTCTCAAAAGACACGGCTGCTGATAATGGATATTTGGCACAACTTCTCTTCGGCTTCCGTAGAGCAATTGGAACATCCAAATCATCTGTATTCTCACCATGCTCCTGCAATACATCCTGCTGAGAAATGTCGTCAGATCCATCAACATTAATATTTTCATTACATACCATAGGCGAGCTAGTTGACGGGTCAGGACCATGAGCTGGAGGAGGCCTGCGGGTGTAATGAAATGGTAGTGGAGATACTAGCGGTGGCGGTGGTGGTGGCGGTGGCGGTGGCGGTGTTTGTGGCGGTGGCGGTGGTGGTGTCATGAATATGGCATCAGGAGGTATAGGTGGTAGCTGCATGTCTCTAGATGCTGAAAAATACATAACAGATTCAAAAAATGTAACATCTGCACTGATCATATACCGCCGACGCACTGGATCAAAACACTTGTACCCCTTTTGAGTTCTGGAGTACCCCACAAAGACACACTTGACAGCCCTAGGAGAGAGCTTGTCAGTACCAGGCGACAACTGATGGACGAATGCGACTGACCCAAACACACGAGGAGTAAGAGCGAACAAATCCTTGTCTGGATAAATGAGTGAAAAAGGAATCTGTTCATTCAAGACAGACGAGGGCATATGGTTGATTAGGTAACATGCAGTAAGAACTGCATCACCCCAGTAGGAGTAGGGAGCATGACTCTGTATAAGAAGAGATCTGGTGACATCAAGAAGGTGACGGTGATTTCTTTCAGCAATCCCATTCTGTTGAGATGTATGAGCACAAGAGGTTTGGTGAATAATCCCTTTTGAGGAGTAGTAATTGGCCAAAATGTGGGTGCATAACTCTAAAGCATTATCACTTCTCACAAGTTTGACAGATGTGGAGAAAACATTTTGAATTTCATTTAGAAAATGGATAATAATATTTCCTGCTTCAGATTTATTTTTCATAAGAAACACCCATGACACTCTCGAGAAATCATCCACAAATACAATATAAAACCTGTGTCCCTGATGATCGGGAACACGACTCGGACCCCAGACATCTATATGAAACAACTCAAATTTGGAGTTACTACTCCGACCTGGACGACTGGGAAAGGACGACCTGTGATGCTTTCCCAACTGACATGCCTCACACTGGATAGGTGTGTGAGAGAGACCATAGGGTAGAACTCGACGCAACTTCTGAAGCGGTAAATGACCAAAACGCAGATGCCATAGGAGAGGAGATACTTGTCCAGCAGGAGAGGATGTGGTTCCGGCAAATGGGGTCTGGTTCAGACGGTAAAGGCCTCCTTGCTCATAGCCATGACCAATCACGTTGCCCGTACGGATGTCCTGAAAAATCAAAGAAGATGGATAAAAAATAGCTCGACAATGGAGATCCTTCGTAATCTGACTAATTGACAACAGATTCATAGAAAAATCCGGTGCATGTAGGACATTCTTAAGCTGCATAGAAGATGTCAATCTAATCTCCCCCTGACCAGTGATAGGGGAATGCGTGCCATTAGCAATCACTACTGTCCGTCCTAGAGGGATCTGAGTGTATCCTGTAAGTAGACTCTGGTCACCACATAGATGATGTGTAGCGCCCGAGTCCATGATCCATGGTAGTATATCAGATCTACTACTGTGGAGTGCAAGTGTACTACCTGAAGTACTAGTAGATGCAGAGGCAGAAGCAGCAGCATCAGTATGACTCTCTGTAGTCGGTGCTGGACCAGATGGTGGGATGATGCTCCTGAGGCGGGCAACTAGATCATCAAATCGTTGATCCAAGGTAGCAGCAGATGGGGGCTCTATCTGCTCAGCGGCTCGTGCAGATGCAGGGAATCCGTGCTTCGAATAGCATGTGTCTTCATTATGTCCGACTCGGTGACAATATGTGCATGTTGGCCTGGTGCGGCCACCTCTTCCACGAGGTCCACGTCCACGGCCTTGGTGATGAAAACCGCGACCTCTGGTTGCTGCCATGGCTGAAGAATTCTGACTTGCAGCAGTCGAGGGAACTGTAATCCGACTCAGTCTATGGAAGGATTGGCGGAATTGTAGAGTCGGCCAAAATCTGCGATCGTGCTGCCTCGTATTCAGGATCAAGTGCAGCTAGGAACACGCCCACCATAGTAGCGTTCCTGTATGTCTTCTGATGCTCTGGCGTGGCTGTCAAGGGCATGAAGCTATATAGCTTCTCAAACATCCCTCTCAATGATGTATAGAGAGAATATAGGGGGCGACCATTCTGCTTGATGGTGAAGAATCATGCTGGAGTTGCAGAATCTTTGTTTCGTTCTTCGCCTGGGAATATGTGGCCGCCAGAATGTCCCACATATCCTTCACTGTGGGTTGATGGAGGATATCATTGGCAATCTCAATTGCCAACGTGCCAGATAGCCAGACTTTGGCGTATGCGTCATCAGCCTCCCAGGAGGCATAAGTTCCAGTCTTCTCAGCAGGCTCTGGTTCGGTAAGAATGTGCTTCTTACCCGTAGACTTCATCATGCTCATGAACTGCATTGCCCACAGTTCATAGTTGGTACCGTCCATCTTAACAATAGGCGTTGGACCACGGAATGCGCCAATAGATGGGATATCTGCCTTGCTCTCCGACATATTGAAAATTGAAGACTGGAACGATTGACAAACAATGTTTCTTGTCTACAATACCATAGATGGGGGTAGTTGCATGTGTAGACTTCAAGCAACTATCCCCATGAAGACCTTCGTGTTAAACCCTACACGCACGCAGGATGCACAGGTGCGCACGTAAGAGGCACAGGTGGATGCACAGGAGATGCGTGCACGCAAGATGCACTGGTGCACTGGATGCACGCAAGAGGCACGCTGGATGCACGCTACAACGCGCACGCGCGCAGGGGATGCGCAAGAGGCGCACCGGCGATGTACAGGCGACGCACTGGTGGTGCGCTAGAATGCGCAGGAGGCGTACAGGAGATGCGCAAGGCTGCGCAGATCACAGGGGGTGCGCAAGGATGCGCACAGGCGAGCGAAGCGCACAGCCCGCGTGTGCACGATGCGCACGGTGGAGGCGCACAGCACGCGTGCGCACGATGAAGGCGCACAGCACGCGTGTGCGCAGGTGCGCACAGAGAGGGCGGCGCCGATGGGGCGAGAAGAAGAAGAAAGGGGGGGGCGGCGGGTGTGGTGGGGTTAGGGTTAGGGTTTCGAGAACTCCGGTCTAGGACCGTCGCTCTGATACCATGTTGGGAAAAATGAATGGCGTGTGCTATTCCATAAGCCCTAGGCTCTCTTATATAGGAGAGTAGCCTATGGGTAAATTACATAAAGAGGACAACTGAAATATAAAATAACATAACAAAGAGGTACTCTATATGCGTCAACATATATTAATGTCAGTATCACAAATAAAACAACTCTCTTTTTTAAGGTTCAACAGTATCATTTTGTTATTATCTAAACCATCGTTGTTTCAACAATGCGAGAGGGGAGAAAGAAAGGAGAGAGGTCACAAGATAACAAAGACGGCATTCACCATCAACATGGGAACAACATGGATTTCTAGTGTAGTGATAACCATAAAATTTACCTGGAAGCGGCCCCCCAAGAAAGAGTGCATATAATTCATGTATCTAGCGTGATTACCCTTGAAAGTGCATGTAGTAGCTCACTGATCAAGTGCTTTTTTGTCGACAATCATGGCTAAGCGAACAACCGAAGTTGTAGGATGTGAAAAACATGTGACGAGGGGCATTTTGCCCTAGAAGGAAGCACAGTTGCAAGCAAGCATGGACGAAGCAGATGTGAGCATCTCGACTTTAGTAACACACAACATTGGTGAGAATCAAATGCCCCAAAAAATGATGGTGTCCGCAACAGGTCCTAAGTCAAAGACAAGCATGCTCCTTTCTACTAAAAATACATAGAATGCCACCACGGTCATGCGCCTTCTTTCAACAATCTATATACTAGGACATCCAAAAATGTTCTGTGGGAAAAGGACAGCCAAAAAACACTTGACATGATTCCAGGACACCCCTGTAGACTGTGGTCAAAGAATAGATGCTGCCTATCATCATTTCCTATTTAAGCATAACATGTTAAAATATGCAGAAAAGTATAGCAGTATAATTATGCATCACAGCGACTACAAATGGCATGCCAATAAAAAGCGCTTCATTCAAACCATAACACCATCGGAAGGATTTGAATCCACATCAAAATGAGCTTATCTACAGCAATGCCATTTAGGTCAGAAATCTTAACAATAGATGGTGATAGTATTTCACCTCCTCTGGCGGGATTGTAATCAGAAGGTCCTCAATTTTCTGAGCGAAATCTATAAGCTTTTCAAATTGCTACAAGGAAAACCATTAAGAGTAGAATCACATATCTGATGCCGGATGACCAGTGGCAATATTAAATCAAGCAAAGGCAGACTAACATAATATATTATTCCATTGATATGCCGGGTACAAGCATGTTCATAGCCATCACTAGCCTGATGATAGAATTTTGCAAGCGTAGGCACCACATTTGCAAGATCATAAAGGCTGCAAAAAGACATCTGAATTTCGTCAACATGTCTCGAGTAGTATGAATTTCATAGAGATAATGCAATCAATAAATAAGTTCTCAGCATTGCCTATTTTGGAACGATGCGAAGTTCTCCAAGAGTATAATATCAGTGTATTTCGGATCTGTTTGTGCAATATTCTCCAAAGTAACAAACATTATAGTTACCTGTCAAAGAAAGTGAACTAACAATCAATCTTGACATTAAAAAATGCAAGCGACTATCTGAAAACTACGTATGAAACATATATGACAATCAAGATCTCTCTTTTTTAGCTTTAACAAATAGAAAACTTTTTACAAGGACAACGGCAGTTTAACTGTCGTCTCAGATCAAGTACATTGATGATGAAATAAATAGGGTCCAGTAATCAGTATCTTAAGAGCCATGATTGTTAGCTTTATCCAATCATCTCATATTATTACAGAAAACTAGGGAATCCGGCAGTTTAAAATCCATATATCAACACGATACAGATACTTGACATGCAGATACATGCGGGCTCACAATTTTCATGTATGCTTGATCAACCAAATCTCTGGATTGCCCTTGGATATACTGCTCCATGCGTGTTGCCAAAGTTGCAAACCTACAAGATAACATGCATGAAACATAGAGATGAAAATAAATAAAAATGAAAGCATAATATAGAGACGATTCATGGAGAACAATACTATTAACAGATAATACCAACCCCCCTCACCATCTCTGCTAATCACGACTGCCAACGGAACCTTCACACATGAGTGATTTTGTGAAAGAGAGTACTAAGTGTGGACTCGAGATGAGTCACACCTGAGTGATCATTGCATTAATTCAAAGAAAAAAGATTAATTACAATAACCAGGCATTAAAAAGCACTCTATCATGTTGAACTACATTCTCCACATACAAGAGCTCTTCCTCAATACCATTCCTTGAAAGTAAAATCACCCATAGAACAACAAGGGACCGTGAATAACCAAACTATGAAGGAAAAGTGATAACAAATATATTTAAATCCCTTGTATCGATTTTATATGTTGACATCGTATAGCATATATAGTCAATGACATGGTTTCTATTTTAGTTTATTTCCAAGTTCTCTATTTCTATTTCTAACTCTTCGGGGAGTATTTTCTATTGTCAGGTATTGTGCTCTAAGGTTTAAAACTATATAAGAAATCCTACCCCATGAATAAAAGTCATTCCATTACGTCTCAACTTTTTCAACATCATATCAGAGCCATGGTCCTAGATCAGAGTTTGTATCCAAAACCCCCTGACGTCACCACAAGCCCCAGACAATCTGCCTCGAGTCGACAAGCTCGTGTCACCACCCCCGCACAACAGCCCCCCAACTTGGGCCCTCTCCGCGTGCAACAACCCCTGTGCGGATTCCTTCTCCGTGCTACAGAAGGATGTTGCCCCAGCGGGACCCCCACACCTTCTTCAAGCCTCATATGGGTCCCTCTTGTTTGCAAACTACAGCCCTAGTGTCCCTCATTATGCGTGAATAAATTATCTCTCCACTTTGTTGATCTTTCTCCCTGACCGCGATGGTCATGACTCTAGCCAAGACCAATCCCCTGATATTCACATTTTCGATAATGGTTTAGGGGTCTTCTATCAAACTCATGCAGATTTGGTCATGGAGTGTCGAGCCCAATAATGTTGCCAATCTCATGTAAAGGAGACAACTGAGTGTTAGTGGGATGAACTGGCCAATACATATTCGCACTAGTCTACCAACTTACAACTTGCAAATATCTACATGCAGATTTGGTCTGCTTCTTAGGGAGATTCCTTGCTCGTGGACTACAACTTACAACTTTTTCGGCTTTTGCAACTCATCATTTTTTTTGAAAATTGCATACGACTTTTCTTTGTATGCGACTTTTTCAAAGAAAACTCCTCTATTTTTTTTAACAATATGCGTATGGCTTTTTTTTCAATTGTACGCGCCTTTTCTCATTTTCCTTTTTATTTGAAACAGATCTCGGCCTACTTGGCCCATCACCCTTTTTTTTAAATACTTACGGCCCAAAGGGCCCCCCCTTCTTCTTTATCTCTCTTTTTTTTAGAAATAACTACGGCTACTTGAGCCTTTACAAGCAATTTTTTTTAATAAAGGGGGCCCGCTACCCTTTAGGGTTCCCGTGTTGGGAACCCCTTCGAAATGCCGCCGTTGACACACTCGCTGGGCACGGGGCGATCCCTGCAGCTGGAGTATCGCGCGTGCCGCTGGGAGAATCTGAAGATGCGCGAGGGGATCCCGGTGGTCGCGTCTGGTGCTCGCGGTTGTGCGGCGCCTGAAGGACCGGGGCTGTACAGTGCCGCCAAGGGTTCTGGAAGGGAGGAGCACCTCGTGCTTGGCGAGTAGTCGTGGACACACGCATGCGCGATGTGCGCCTGGTGTGCGTCGCATGGGAAGCCGCCTTTTGGAGCGGCCTGCGCCGCTTGGATGAGAGCCTGTAGGCTCTGTCTACTGCTGCAAGGAACCCTTGAAGATGAAGGAAGCCGCCTGGGGCTTTGCTGCTTTCACGCACGCGGTCAATGCACCGCGCTAGGCTGGAGGGTGCGCGCCTGGATTCGGGCGGTGGAGAGGGAGTCCCGTGCCTGTGCGGCTCCGCCTGGAGGCCGCTGGGCTACGCGCCTGGGTGAGAACAGTGCGGGGGGCGAAGCTCGCCGCTTGATATGGGCCCTCAAACGAGGGTTTTGGAGCTACACCCCCGCCGCATGGAAGATCTGGAGGTTCCGCCTGGGATGGAGCATGGAGATGTTCGCCGCCAACCACAAAAATAAATCGTGCAAGGGCGCCGCCTGTTGGAAGAAGGAGTGTGCTCCTCCAGAATTTAGGGTTTCAAAATCCATAGAGAACGACAGAACTAGAAATCTTCATGAAAAATGATCTTCAATAACCGCACATCAAAAAAAACTTGAATCTCGAACAAATAGTCAATATAAAATCCACGAGAATCGACCCGCTCTGATACCATGTTAGAAAATCAGAAGCGGAAGCGAAACATGGAAAAGATAAATAAAATAAAGAACACAGTGGGATTTTACGTGGAACCCTACTCCGTGAGGAGCAGGATGAAACCACGGGAGAAGCCCTCAAAGGGGCATGCTATAAATTGCTTTTTCTCAATGGATACAGGAGGTCTGGGGCTCCTTATATAGCCTCTCCAGAGCCTCCAAGTGCAACCACTGGACGATGTGGGACTAAACACTGGATGGGGTAAATGGATCTCCTCCAGGATCCATTTACACTGCTACAACAGAATGGGCGCATACAACGAATGCTCCAACAACATGCATCGTGTGACACTAGAATTGGTTCTCCACCTTAAACTCGGTGTCAACATCATGATAAGTAGACAAGATTGAAGAGGGTCAGATATTTAGCAATTTCCATTCATCTTGATCTATTCTTTTCTTTGGCGGTTCCAATGGATAGCATTTTCAAAAAATATTATCTTCCAATGGGCACTGGGCAGTACAGTAGCAATCACACTTTTTGGCACCTTAACGACCTTGGCATTTAACAAGCATCTTGTAACAAACATGTTTATGTAGGACGGAAACCAAGTGGTGTATATGGTGCATCTACCTACCAACCAACTTACCAGACATGCACATTCTACTCAATCATCTCAAGCATGGGTGCAACATTCCAGGCACATTTTTCATTAAAAAAAGCAAGCCATCAAAGAGCAACCATGAGCACTTGCAGATAGCAATGATGGGCCTAATGGAGCCTAGCAAAGGTGTATTGGGAAAATTCTCCTTTCTTGGAATTTGGAAACAATCTGAACTCAAACAAGTTCTTAAAATCATCTGAACCAATCCCCACTCTGCTCAATCTGCTGCCACCTTGTGACTTCTACGGAAGGAGGGCTTAGAATACAACAATGGTAAATAAAAGCATGTCCAAAAGGAAACGAAAATCTACTCACCTAGGAATATAAGATAAAACTCCTATCTGCCGTATATTACGTTCATTCTTCTCGATTTGATTGCAAGCTTCATCCACAAACTGCAACAGATCATAAATGTTTTCTTATTTTCACATTTTGGATAGTAAAATTTGAGATACCAAAACACATGCCTTGCTAAACAGCGATGAGATTCTTGTTTCTAGATCATCAAGCAAGATCCGCACAAATCCAGCTGCATCGGCCTTTTGACCAGAAAGATATCGTTCTGTGATCCCATGCATAGATATACAACGTAGTGGATCGATATTGTATGCCCAATTGACAACTGCATAAAAGTCTTCCTAGAAATGGAAACATGGCAATTATTAATTACGGTAATTGCAGTTTGCTGCGCACCATGAGTAGTGCTTGCAATCTAAAAAGGACCAAGGAATATAAATGGTGCAATAATTTTTTTTTGACCACTGGGTGGGTACGCATCATACCATTGGCGAATGAGAAGCAAGTAGAAAAATTGCACTCCAACAAAATATGATTTTATTGAATAAACCAACAAAAACAAATTGTCTTTTTAATCAACCAAGAAATAAAAATTGGTTAAAATCATTAGGATTTGGAGGTTTGTTACCTGAATCCCGTCGAGCAAATCTTTAAGTGCTTCATTTAACGGCCCTAGTTCGGCAGAACTTCTACCTAAGAAATACAAGTGTAAAAGATATTAGTGATTGGCCTAATCTCCCTGGGTAGCATCAGCTACATAAATACATTGATGTCGAAATAAAATCTACGCTAAAAATCTAGAACAATATGCTTCATGTCACAATTAACAAACAAATAGAATAATCATACTGGTTCTGCCATCACTTTCGTCAATATCCAAGATCCCCAAATCATCATCATCATTTCTACTGCCGTTTGGACCACCAGATGGGACAAGGGAGGGCACATCAAAGCACATGAAATGAGCGAAAAAGGAACTCTGCAATATAAATTGTTGTGAACTAGTTAGTTAGCATTCAGAACAGACACAAATGCATGTGTGTGTGCGTGCGCACGCACGTGAGCACCATACACACACACATACAAAGAGAGTGAGAGAGAGAAACTGAACCTCATCTACAAGAAGGGGAATGAATATTGTAAGCATCTTTGAGTATGCTTCAGAGACATTAGAAGTATCTGCACTGTTCGCTGCCTGATTAGATCCAACAGCAGACTCAAGCCAAACAGTAGGATTTCTAGATGCTTTTGTACTAGAACGAAGTTCATTTGCGAATTCGCGAGCCTGAAGAAAATAATCCAGGAAAAAAATTAGAATAACCTTTACTGGAAAACATATTATTCAAAATAACTTGAGAATTTGCATAGTGGCAAGAACAAAAATTGGAGTGCAACATTCTAACGTGTAAAAGGCATTTTTAGCCCACACATCAATAAAGTAATAACCCCGTTGGAAGCTGTGATTAAAAATAGTGATGGGTGAAGTCAATTGGATAATTGATCACATAAAAAAGTTCATATACTGTAGTACGAGGATTGTGTATGGCGGAGCTGCCTTGGACACGCCATGAGAGACGGCTCAGGAGGTTGGGCGAAGGTGGAGAAGCAACAATGACGGGACCAGTGGCTAATGCGAGGCAAGAAGTTGGCAGTGTGACGCGCTTCACGGGAAGGTGCCTCCGGTGTGGGGGATGGGGGCGCCATGGGGCAGAGTGCCAAGACCCGGTGTGTTGCTTCGTGTGCAGGGTAAACGGCCACCGGAATTTTCGTTGCCCAAGGGGGCCTGATCGGGTCCTTCAGAAGGAGGTTGATCGTTTCTTGTGAGGGTTGCAGAAGAGATGGGTGTTGCTTAGCAGATGCAATGGAAGACATTAGGGACGTGGTGGGAACCACCTTTGGGGGAGACGTCGTCAAGCTCGAAGGATCATTGGTGTGTGCATGAGATATATCGTCAAAGGAAGCCTAAAAGCTCCTAGAGTTCTCGCGCTGCGTCGTGGGATGAGTTCACTGGAGAACCTCGTTGGCACGTGATGGTGTGTCGGATTCTCAGTGGAGGGAAAGGAAGATTTCCATCAGAGGCCTTCCACTGATTGGGAGGTGTATGGAGGTGGTTCGAGGTATGCTAGTTCCGATGCTCCGCATTTCCTGCATTCTTGCTGGCGGCCTGCAGTGGGGGCGACCGCCTTGGATGGTGGTGATGGGATCGAAGATCGCGCGCCCCCTTCCCCTGTTTGTTGAGGCGAGTTTTATGGGTTAGTTGCGAGAGGAGGGGTCTTCTGGTGAAGATGAGGGGAGGAGACCGGAAATGGAAGGTGTGGCATTGGACAGGACCGAAGAAGAAGGGGAAAAAGTGATTTCTCTAATTTCAAATCATCTTTGCAATTCTTGGTAAGGGAGAGGAAGCTTCTGGCGTAAGGTAGGGCGCAAGCCCCAAGGTGGTTAGGATCGGATTTGGTGGGAGAGCCTCTTACACAGATGCACTTACTGGTTTGGCAGGGGATACGAACGGGTGTGGCGAGTTATCGGGCGACGTGGCAGGATTTGTTTTGGAGAGACCGGATACTCAATATGTGGTGACGGTGGTTCAACAATTGGTTTCGGGCGGTGGGCGGATGCAATCGGGTGACCCGATTCTGGAATCGAGTAGCCCATAGATGGACCCTCAGGTGGACTCGAGGATGTCATTTGGGCTAAATCAATTGGATGGTCGAGACCCGATTCTAGAGTAAGGAGAAAGAGCATGGAGCGGAGCTTCCAGGGAGGCATCTGGATTTTTTTGGGGAAATCTCGTACGTTTGGTTGGTGGGTTAAGGCGGGTTAAACTAGTAGAGGGTAACCCGTTTTTGGATTTTGGTGTTTGGATAGAAGGTTAAACTGGGGGGTGGGTTAAAAGTGGGTTTGGGGTGATATGATTGTATTGAAGTTTGAACAAGTGAGTAGTTATTGTGATGTGATTGTATTGAAGTTTGGAAAAGTGAGTAGAAGTGGAGTAGTTTATAATTTTTATATAATATGATGGTATAATGTATTATTTTTTGATAGGATTGATGATGTAAAATTGATTTATTTAATTTTTTAAAAAAAGGAATAAAGTGGGGCCCATGGGGAGAGAGGGGGATGTGGGTTAAGGGGTGTAAACTCCCCTAACCCGCAGGTAACCCGTCATCCAAACGGTACCGTAGGGCACTTCGAAATCAAGGGGCTCTGGTCTTCCATGTTAAGGCATCTTCGTGGGCGCCTCGTAGCCATCAAGGAGGGAATGTGTAGAGGCCGGAGGGGCGCTGGGCTGAGGATTTGGGTCTCTCGGTGAGCCCACCCCGACATATCGTCTCTGGTTGTTTGTCGCCATTGTGACTCGTAAATGGTGGGGCAGTATGGGCGGAGGTATTCACATCGGGGGTTGACAGAGCGAATGAGATGTATGGAGATTTATCGAAGGTTGGAGCTGGTTGGTAGGGTTGGGACCCCTGTCTACGTGGATGATAAGGGAGGCACTTCGGGTGTTGGGTAGGTGAAGGCAACGAGGAAGCAGGTGGAGGGGGTTGGGAGGAAGCTTAAAGGGACAGTGGTAGAAGGGACCTCTGTACAGGAGCTTTTGGGAGAAGGGGAGGTGTAGTGGGAAGGGGATGAAGGGGAGTGGGTGTGGGATGGTCTGGAAAGGGAGGTACTGACATGCCTCAGCTTGGTGCCGCCAAGAGGGGCTACCAATGTGTGCAAATGAATATCATTGAGTGGAACGTAAGAGGCTTGGCGGTTGTTGATGGATCAAAGGGAGGATTTAGCAATGTTGCAAGAAACAAAAATCACGCATGAGTTTGGGGGAACAATGTTAGGAATGTGCAAAGCGATCAAAGTTCAGAAATGCGATATGTGGTATTCGTTCAGTCATGCGGTCTAAAGCGAGTAAGCTGATAATGCGGAGGAGTATACAGAGATATATGCGGTTTATGCGGTTTATAATATTTTAGTTTACAATATTGTAAAATAAACAATAAAATGTGATTATATAAAAAAAGTTGATGATCTAATAAAATCCAAAATCAAAAATTTCAAATAAGATAATATAATCAATAAGATATATAAGCATGATATTATAAATTGATTATTTCTTACTGTGTATTTTGAATTTAATGCATATATATACATATACAAATTTGGATTCAACAGGGAACACATAAATTCTATAAGAAACCCTTTAATGAATATATAGATCTTATAAATAACAAAAGCTAAAAAATAATCATAGGTATACAAATAATACACCCAAAATTATACAAATATATGTATCTCCAAGGGACAAAGCATGTTAACATAAAATATAGGGGAAAATTGTATTTGCATATAAATTTTATTAGAAGCACAAAAATATAAAGTGCCGGACTCTTAGTCAATTATTTCATGTTTTATTTGAATAATTAGAATGAATTTCATTAGATAGAAAATTCAAAAGGTAGTAAACAGTTCATTAATAAGTGTTAAGAACAATGGGGGGAAATGGATATGAGAAAAAATACCCTAGATTATATTCTCAAATGCAACATATACGAGAATAATGAAAAGATGCATCAATGTAAATTATGATATAAGAAATGCTTGAAAAAAAACGAGTTAATGTGTCATCAACATGTCATGCATCAACATGAATCATATCAGATATGTGGTGGCATATGCTACATATTCGGATCACATATGTGTTTTGACTACATATTGTCGCATATGGCATAAACGCTTCGGTCAAGTAATCGAATACGCATATGCGGCTGCATGTAGCGCATTTCCGAACACTGAAAGCGGTAAGCATTCGCTTGCAATGATGCGCAATTACCTTCTAAAGCACATCCTTGCAAATAGTAAGGGCAAGCAATATTGAGCCTTAAAACTGAGAGGCTCGCTTCTTCAACACCTTATATTGAGAAACTACAATTTTGGGAACCCCAACTGGACAAGCCACAATTGCCACGGAACCACCTCAACATGCCTCGTGTTGCCGGCTAGTCACAGAACCAAAGCTACATGAGTTTGAGCTGCATCTCAGGTCAGAACTACACAGAAAATCAAGGTTTACAGGTGCCGAGCATTTGGGGCAGTCAGAACCAAACCATGGGTCAAGCACGAAATCTGATGACACATCCATTGGGTCAAAAGAGCTCTCCTTCGAGCTAACATTCATATGGTTTCCATAAAAAGAATCAATAATCGCAATATGTAGTAGCAAGCATTTGTCTAGCAGTAGGCGAAAAGAGGTTCTTCCCACCACGTATAGAGCCTCAAAAACCCGAGCAGCATCGCACCCCTCAACCACAATCAGCGCATTGATGTCATCTCCTGGTTGCAGTATGTGGTGGCAAACATTCGTCTAGCAATAGGCAAAAGGAGGTTACTCCCACTATATATACAACCTCAGACGCCTGGGCAGTAATGCAGCCCTTAACCACAATCATTGCATTGATGCGAGTGACACGCTTTCTTCATGCATCATATAATGCATATTTTAAGTTCTCCTTGAACAATAATAATGAGAAAGTCATTTATATTTTGCAATATCAATAACATGGTTCTTTAAAATGAAAATGGGGATTTTTTCCACCAATAACCCTCTATGCTTTCATTATTACACATTGGATCCTCCATAATTCTGAATGCATGAATAACCCCAGATAGTTCATCTGTCTTACACCTCAACTCGTATCGTTATATTACTCACTAGCCTATCCACATGTGCTAGTTAATCTAACTAGATATCTATAGAACGATAAATGAAATTTATTAGTATTTTATCTACCCATCTCTCCTCAACCCATTCTTTCCCCACTGGGCATAATTCCTCTCATCTAACTCATCAATGACGTCGACAGTGTTGAACAACATACACATCATCAATGGTGTGGCCAGTGTTGCAATAGTCGGTCGACTATTCGGTCCGACTATGAGATGTGGGGGGGGGGGTCTTTGACTGAATAACCTCTAGTCGGCCAATAGTCAGCCTAACCGAATAGTCGATCTGATTATTCGACCGCCTGACCGACTATTCGACTGACTAGTAGTTAATGTTGGATTATTTTATTTTATTTTATTTTTTTAAAATTCTCAGGAGTTATCAATTATCATTGATATTACCAAAAATGTCAAAGCTCTGTATATGTATGTTATTAATCGATATACTTTTATGTTAGATTCTTGTTGATTGATGATAATATATGTATAAATATATAAGAATATATGTAATTAAAAGTATTTTTATATTAAAATAATTAAAAAATAGAAAACCAAATAATTTCGAATAGTCGCCCGAATACCGATTATTCTCTATTCAGTGACCCCTCCGATTGAATACTGAATACCGACTTATGCAACACTGGGTGTGGCTCCTCCGAACCTCCTTCTTCCGACCATTGAGCGTTACTTCGCCCTAGGTTGAACATCGGAGAGAGCTTATTCCCCTCCAAGTGGTCGGCATTTCCTAAACACGTGAAATAATGAGGTCAGTGCCTTTTGAAAGGAAGTAGGGGAACACTAGATCCACCTTCTAAGACTTTTGGTCGTCGTAGGAGCCTTTCACTACCACAAACATCCCATCCACTCTCGCCGAGTAGACCATTCGCACCTCCTCCACATGCAACTCCTCCCTCTCCTTCATGCTCCATCAATAGAGAGTCAACCTTCTCCACTCATTGTCGCTCCTTGCTTCCCACTGTGCGACTTGTACAGAAATATGTGTTGTAATTGGTGGACTTATTGTTCATATGATATGGATGTTCGTGTGGGAAATTTGGAGCACTATGTTAAAAAATATTGGACTTGGAGGTTTGTTCGCAAGAAATGTTGAATTCGGTGTTGTTATCGGTGACTTTGCCCCCATCAAATGATCATGATGCTTACGTTGGATTGGTGTTGTTATCTATGGTTTTGATTAGGTTCTTTCATTTATAGAATAGTTAATTCACATTGGCGATTTGAAGCCTTTGGTGTTGTAAAGATTAAATTTTAATTTCTCTAAGGAATGTTAAGAAATCGATATCATGCTATTGGGTGGGTTACGCTCGTCCAGATATGGTTTCATTACAGACGAGTTCATTTGCGTGGAGAGTATGGAACCTTTGTTATTGGAAAGGTCAGTTGATTCACATTGAGGAGTTGATTCACAATGAGGTTTTGAAGCCTTTGTTGTTGGAAAGATTAAATTTTGGTTTTTTAGGGAAATGTTACAAATTTGATATTATGTTATCGGGTGGGATTTGATCATTCAAATATGATTTCGTTGTAGAGGAGTTAATTTTGTAGAGAATACGGAACCTTTATGCAGGAAAGATCAGTTGAACCCTCCTAACACGAGTACCTTCATGAGGGTTGTAAGCTGCAGGTGGTGCATGGAGACAAACTCTCCAATGACCTCTATTGCAACTTTAAGATCCGAACAAGGTTGCAAAAAGTGGTATGCGGTATTCAATCGGTAGGGTCACTGATTATTGTTTAAACGGTATGCGGGAGTTTAAAGGAAATTAAACGGGTTATGCGGTTTTGTATTTTTAATTAATAAAAAATATTTACATATATATAATTAATAAGAAACATAACTAGATTATAAAATATAATCAAATATTCACAATATATATATATATCAAATATTGTCATATTTAAATCATATGAGCCATCCTAATATCTACTCCATAAGGCTTAGGCTGATTTCCATTTGTGCATTCAAGGTTTAGACAATGCTTGAACTAAAATTTGTTACTCCAACCGATATTGCTTAGTAATTCATTTCAAGGTTGGTCGGTGTGGAAGGGATATAACTTTGAACTTACCTGCTAATGCATGCGTGGTTTTGCATTGAGGGTATAAACATGGATGTAAAAAACGGGGCTTAAACGGCGTTTAAACAGCCATTTAACGCTGATTAAGCGGTCTGGCCGCATATGTGCCTGACTGGGCATAGTCGGTGTGGTTCAGGTCCGCATGCGTGTAAACGGCCGTTTAAACAACCGTTTAGGCTGTTTTTTACATCCCTGGATCCGAATAAATCGAATCTAACTCGATCAAGAGTCTGAAAGTTCATTTAATATTCAATCAATACTGAATAAACCCAGATTGACCTATAAGTCGCAAATCGAATTTCATTCGGACGTTATCGACCAAAAGTCGATCGCATCGTAATGCATGCCATCAGAAAAGCCGCGACACAAAATAGATAATCAGAAAGCAAATCGAGACCATCAGAGAATTCGTCTCGACGAAATAAGATCAACGAAATCGATCGTTCGTCGATCAGAGGTCGTTCGATATTTTAAAATCACAAAAATTGATCAAAAGTCAAGATCGTATTTCATCAATTTCTGTATACGTCTTGGATCAGAAAAGTATGAAATTTGTATCGTTTGGTCACCATGAATAGACGGTCAAAACAATATATTGTACCTCAGAATCGGAAATGCGAGGTGCAAATACGGTCAACTTTGGTATATTCAATAAGAAAGAGAAATATATTCAATAAGAAAGAGAAATATTTAAAAAAATGATTACTTTTTTCCAGCTGTTGTTGTACAGTACATCAGACAGCCACTTGAATCATTTTTTTCCTTCTCAGTTTGGCCCAAACTTCTCTACCGCTTGTACAATTTCCAAGGACTATCTTCTTGGTTATATAAACAACATAGCCCTCTTCCAAAAAATCACATTTTCCTCCACCGAGAAAGCCCCTTCCCTCTGCTAGAGCTGTTGTCCAGCAAGCCCTGGAGCAGCTGCTGGAAAAGTTCCAGCCCTTCCTCTTGCAGCTGCTGCTCTTGGAGAAGCTCCAACCCTTTCCCTTGCAGTTGTTGCTACTGAAGAAGCTCCAGCCTCCTCCCTTTGAGCTGTTGCTCATCTCTATTCAGTGTTGCATGGCACAAATCAAGCTATCTGATCTTCAAACTGTGAAGATCCCAATGTACAATCATATTTCCCTTCTCTTTGATATCATGCATGTACAATTCTTTTCCCCCTCTTGCTGCCTACCATGTAAAATTCGAAACCCATTTTAAAACTTCTGGAAACTGCGGCATGCCTCTTTGATCTCCAAATCTTGGAGATCAAAATCCTCGATTGATGTCCTCAATGTATCTTTCTCTTGATTGCTGTAAGTAGTGCATGCAATAGGATAGGACTGGGTGCAGGGAACTCATGATCTTCCATATAGCTTGAATTCGGGAAGATAGTTATGAACTTCTTTGTCTCTAAATGGCCATGCTAATTGTATTCTAATGAGTTTTAAAATCTTACTGGCTATAACAATACCACATGGATAAAGGTCTTTCTGATCCACATGGTTTTAATGCTTGGTTTATAAAAATGTTGATTTCATTTGATTGATTTGTCTGTAAAATATATATATATATATTGTTGGGAAAAAATGAGACACTTGTTAACTCCATACGCCCTAGGCTCTCTTATATAGGAGGCCGCGGGCGAGAGTTTACATCTGCGGCTTCGGCTCGGCCATGATGACCTTTCCCGATGTGTGTCGACACATCTCCATCTCCTCCATGAAGCCCCATATCAGACACTTGATTTCGACATCCACGATGAGAGCATGAGGAGGAATGGAGTGGGGGGAAGAGGAATGGCACACATTCGGAAATATCATGAACTCAAACGGTCAAAGTTGATAATATATAACGTTTTCCGCAAATATTCACAGAGAAAATGGATGGAATGAACATAAAGTGTAGAGATATATAAATTACCCATAGACTACTCTCCTATATAAGAGAGCCTAGGGCGTATAGAATAAATGACTCTCTTATGTTTCCCAACATGGTATCAGAGCGACGGTCCTAGACCGGAGTTCTCGAACCAAACCCTAACCCTAGCCCCCACCTCCAAGCCCTCCGCGCACCGCCGCCTCGGCCTCCCGCACGACCTACACGCGCGCTGCTCAACTTCCACGCGTGTCGCCCAGGTCATCCCCGTGTGGCCTCGCGCGGCCTCCCGCGCTGCTCTCCACGCGGCCCCCTGCGCGTCACCTACGCCCTTCACGCGCGCCTCCTGCGCACCTAGGCACCACGCCTCCTCCTGTGCGCGTGCGGCCCCGGTTCCCGTGAGCGTGCAACCCTAGTTCCACACGTGCGTGCACATACACCGAGGGTTGTGCACCACTACCAAGCGCATCTCGGCCCTCCTAGGACTTGCAAGTAGTCCCATATCCTAGGGTTCGCCTAACCCTAGGGTACCTTCATGATAGAGGAGACTCTCGCTCGTGTTTCCAAGTTTATGGGTTTGGTTGCTTGAGTCTACACATGCAACTAAACCCGTGAATGTCCGTGTAGACGATCATATCTTCAGTCTACTACCCTAGTCTTCTATTATCATCATGTTAGAAAGCAAGGCAGATATCCCATCTACAGGCGCCTTCAGAGGTCCAGCGCCCATTGTGAAGATGGATGGGTCAAATTACGAACTGTGGGCAATGCAGTTCATGAGTATGATGAAGTCGACCGGTAAGAAGCACATTCTTACTGAGGAAGAGCCTGCTGAGAAGACTAGGGTCAATGCCTCATGGGAGGCAGATGATGCATAAGCCAAGGTTTGGCTATCAGGAACTCTGGCAAATGAGATTGCCAACGATATTCTTCATCAACCCACTGCAAAAGCAATGTGGGATATTCTGGTTGCTACATATTCACAGGCAAAGAATGAGGCGAAGATTCTGCAACTACAACATGACATCTTCACAATCAAACAGAATGGCCGGCCGTTACACTCATTATACACGTCTTTACGTGGAACGTTCTAGAAGCTCTACATCTTCATGCCTCTCACAGCTACTCCTGAGCAACAGAAGACGTATCGGAATGTCACTATGGTTGGTGTATTCCTGACAGCCCTTGATCCAGAGTACGAGGCAACACGTTCTCGGATCTTGGCAGATTCCACTATTCCTCCGATGGAGGAAGCATTTCACAGACTGAATCGTATTACTGTTCCTTCATCTATTGCCAATCAGACTGCTTCTGCTATGGCAGCTTCTCGAGGTCGTGGGGGGCATCATCAATTTCGTAGTCGTGGACCACGAGGCAGGGGAGGTCGTGTTCGGCTATCATGCACCTTCTGCCACCGTTCTGGACATACATAAGACACATGTTATTCCAAGCATGGATTTCCTGCATCTGCACGTGTAGCTGAACAGATTGAACCTCCGTCTGCTTCATCTTTGGATCAACGTTTTGATGACCTTGTAGCTTGTCCGAGGGGCATTATTCCTCCATCCGGTCCATTTGCACCAGCAACTGCCTCCGAGAGTCATTCCGACGTTGTTGCTTCTGCCTCGACCAGTACTTCAGGTAGCACTTATGCATTCACTATCAGTAGTGGATCTGATACTTGAGAGTGGATTATGGACTCTGGTGCCACACATCATCTGTGTGGTGATCAAGGTCTACTTACAGCCTACCGACAGATTCCTCCAGGCCGTACTGTGGTTATCGCTAATGGGAGACACTCCCCGATTACTGGTCAGGTGGAGATTAGCCTGACATCTTCTATGCATCTCAAGAACGTGCTTGCGTGCTGCATGCACCTGACTTTTCTATGAATTTGTTGTCCATTAGCCAACTTACAAAGGATTTACAATGTCGAGCAATTTTTTATCCATCTTCTCTTATTTTTCAGGATATCCTTACAGACAACATGATTGGGCGTGGCTATGAGCGGGGTGGCCTATATCATCTCAGTCGAACCCCATATGCCGAAGTTTCCTCTCTTCCCGTTGGATCTGTCTCTCCCCTCATGTGGCACTTGCGCTTTGACCATCTACCGCTTCAGAAATTGTGCCGTGTGTTACCCTAGGTTTCACCTCACACGCCCATCCAATGTGAGGCTTGTCAGTTAGGAAAGCATCATCGCTCTACCTTTCCCAGTCGTCAGAGTCGGAGCAGTATCTCTAAGTTTGAGTTGTTTCATGTCGACATCTGGGGTCCTAGTCGTGTTCCTGATCATCAGGGACACAGGTTTTATATGGTTATTGTGGATGATTTTTCTCGTGTGTCTTGGATCTTTTTGTTAATGAATAAATCTAAAGCTGGAAATATTATCATAAATTTCATCAATGAAGTTCGTAATGTTTTTTCTGCATATGTTAAGATTGTGAGAAGTGATAATGCCTTGGAATTTTGTACCTAGAATCTATCTAACTATTTCTCAACACAAGGGATTATCCACCAAACATCGTGTGCCTATACTTCCCAACAAAATGGAGTTGCAGAAAGGAAACATCGTCATTTACTTGATGTGACCAGGTCGCTCCTCATACAGAGTCATGCTCCTCATTCTTTCTAAGGCGATGCAGTCCTCACGGCATCTTATCTTATTTATCGTATGCCGCCGTCTGTCCTAGGTGATAAGATTCCTTTCTCCCTAGTATTTCCTGAAAAAGAATTGTTCTCCCTCACTCCACTCGTGTTTGGATCGATGGCCTTTGTTCACCAGTTGTCTCCAGGTATTGACAAGCTCTCTCCTAGGGCTGTCAAGTGTATTTTCATCGGGTACTCCAGAACATAAAAAGGTACAAGTGTTATGATCCATTACGCAGGAAATATTTCGTTAGTGCTGATGTTACCTTTTTCGAGTCTGTTATGTACTTCTCTTCCATAGGTGACCAGTTGGTATCCTCAGGCACTGATGAAGCTATATACATGCCACCACCATCACCTCCTCCACCACTACCTACATCTCTTAAACCTCTTGTTACAGTTCTTGTCCCCCCATTACCACTCCACTATACTCGACGGCCTGCTTCTGCTCATGGTCATCGCTCATCATCTAGCTCGCCTGAGGTATGTTCTGAGAACATAATCAATATTGATGGATCTAACGATTTACCTGAGCAGGATGTGTTACAGAGGCCAGATGAGGATGCAGGTGATTTTGATCTACTTATTGCAATTCGGAAACAGAAGCGCAGCTGCGCGTCATATCTTATAGCATCCACCGTCTCTTTTGATCGTTTATTTTGGGACTTCAGGAGCTTTGTCATTGCACTATTAGCGGTGGATATTCTACGAAATTACCAATATGCATTGAAGGACAGTAGATGGTGTCTAGCCATGGAGGAAGAGATGGTTGCTCTTCAATCGAGAGGTACTTGGAGCCTTGTCCCTGCACCTACCGATGTGTCTACAGTGAGCTACAAGTGGGTCTTCACAGTAAAAACAGAATGCAGCTGGCAGCATTGACAGATACAAGGCACGCCTGGTTGCTCGTGGATTTACACAGACCTATGGGGTGGATTATCTTGATACATTCTCGCCGGTTGCTCGCCATTCCACCCTATGGATCCTTCTTTTTGTTGCGATTACTCGTGATTGGCTTCTATTTCAATTAGATGTGAAGAATGCATTTTTATATGGTGACTTGCAGGAGGAAGTCTACATGCAACAACCACCTGATTTTGCTGTTGAGGGGGAGTGCTCTAAGGTATGTAGACTTCATAAGGCCGTCTATGGCCTTAAGCAAAGCCCCAGAGCTTAGTTCCAGAAGCTCTCAGACTTGTTTGAAAAACAAGGTACATACGTTCCAATGCAGATCATTCCCTGTTCACACAGAAGACATCCATAGGTATCATTGCAATCATGGTAATGTAGATGATATCTTGATTACAGGTGATGATGGACAAGGAATTCAGAGGGCGAAAGAAATACTGGGTCGTGAATTTGTCACTAAAGATCTGGAAGTACTTAGATATTTTCTGGGACTGGAGTTCGCCAGAAATCCTCATGGATTGGTAATGACCCAGAGGAAATATGTCACTGACTTGTTGAGTGAAATAGGAATGCTTGTTTGCCGACCTGCCACTACACCCATAGATCCGAGTATGAAAGTATATGATGATGACACCGATGAGGTGGATAGGAGAAAATACAGAGAACTGGTGGGCAAACTTCTCTATGTTACTATTACCAGACCCGATATCTCTTTTGTTGTTAGTCGGGTGACCCAGTTCATGGAGCAACCACATCAGGTACATATGGATGCTATACATATGATACTCATGTATCTTAAGTCATCTCCAGGTGCAGGTCTGTTGTTCAAGAAAGACAAGGAAATTACTATTTCAGCATGTGCAGATGCAAACTATGCAGGATGCCCCAAGGATAGGATTTGCTATATATGTCGGAAACTCTCTAGCCTCATGGAGAAGCAAGAAGCAAACAGTTGTAGCCAGATCCAGTGCTGAGTCGGAATATAAGGCTATGGCCTAGGTCAGTACGGAAATGATGTGGGTGAAAGCTGTTCTTACAGATCTATATATTGAAGTCCCACTTCCTATGGCTCTGGAATGTGACAATCAAGCTGCTATATTTATTGCAAATAATCCAGCATTTTATGAACGAACCAAGCACATTGAGGTTGATTGTCACTTCATACGAGATATGATTCAGAAGGGGTTTATTTCTACATCACATGTTAGCTCAGGGGACCAAACTGCAGACATTTTTACCAAGACGTTACTTAGAGGGCCATTCCAGAAGTGCTCGTCCAAGCTGGGCATGATCGACATCTATGCGCCACCTTGAGGGGGAGTGTAGAGATATATATTATGCTATTTTGTACTGTTTCATATTTTCCCTTTTATTTTAGACTCTTGATGTAATTTACCCATAGGCTGGTCTCCTATATGAGAGAGCCTAAGGCGTATAAAATAAATGACTCTTATGTTTCCCAACATAAAGTTATGTCATGGAATGGTTAACAACTATCGAAAGTTATATGTGTAATTGAAACTATGGATGGTTTAGCACATAATTATGAAAATCATAGGGTTTGAGTGTAACCTTCCCCACCCACCCCCCGCCCACCCCATGAAAATATGGCAAATAGAAAAGAGTACCCAACTTCAGAATGGTAACAGATTCGACCCTTGAAAATGGAAAGTCTTGATTTTTCTTATTTACCCCTTGAAAACAACTATGTTCTTTGGTTGTAAAAAACTAACCTTAAATTTAACTGCCCAAATGCATAATTCTTGCATTGTTCCTTCCTTATGCAAGCGGCTTTCATCCCCTTCTCAACTCAAAAAGAAATGAAATTTGGAAAAAGATCGTGTGCTGTTCCTCTAAAATATTCAAGATCCAACCCAACACCCTCCAAAGTAGACCACATTGAAATCCGGTGACTTCAGTAATTTGCATGTCTACTATTCAAAAAAGAAAACAAACTAACCTCTCGGCGCAGGAGCAAATTGAGGGAATGACAGTATGCTTTTCGTAATGGTCCCAAACAATTTTTGTCAAGACTCTGTCATCTCAAAAATAAGATGCCGTAAGTAGAATATCATTTATAATATGAAAATCGAAACTATGTTGAACATTAAGAGTACGAGAAAAATATTCTGCAACCTTCAAGTGCAGCAGAAGTCGTGCATATGTCCGGCATTTGTACCTGAGATCAGCATGATCAGGCCTTTTCAACTGTCCTCGCTGAATGGTGTGAAATTATTAAGTTAAATAGTTCTAAAGCATCTAAAAAGATGAAGTTACCTAATACTCACCTGAGAGAAGTAGCTTTTATCACTTATCATGAAATCCACAAGGCTGGAAAAGTAGTTCCTCAAAAATTCGGAGGCTAATCGAACAAATGTGCTCTTCAGTTTTTCTAGCTCTGCACGTTTCTCCCTGACCTAATGTGCATCAGAAGAGACAAGCCTTACCGAGCTATGGTAAAAAGTTCACAACTATTTAGGTAAAACAGGAATCCAAAAGTCCAGTTAATCTCCAATGAAGAGGTTAATACTTCACTCAAATTCAAGTCCTGCCGATTTACATTTAAAAGCGAAAATTGTTAATTTATGTTTGTCAATTTAAAGGCCAAGCGGATGATGGTTCGTAACTTATTGTCTGAACAGAAGGCAGATGTGGCATTATTGCAGGAAACAAAACTTGCGGGTGGATTGGATAGGATATGGAGGGAAATTGGGGGAAACAAGTTGGGGGAATACAGGGCTATTGAATCTATTGGAGCGGCAGGGTGCTCGATGACTGGATGGGATGGGACCACATTGGAATGGGTTGAGGAGATGCGAGAGACTTTTTCGTTGACGATTTTGTTGAACCGCAAGGCCGACGGTAGGCGTCTGTTGGTGATGAACGTTTATGGCCCTTGCAATGGCATGGGCATCGATGGGTTGGTGGACGAGTTATGGATGACTAGGGTGAGGTTCCAGGATGCGACTTGGCTTATTACGGGTGATTTTAATGTGACGCTGCGACCAGAGGATCGTCCCGAGGGCCATGGTGGGAGAGACAGAGGTTCATTGGAGCTGGTTGACACGATTCATGCTTTGGGGCTTCAGATTCTTGACGCAACGAGGTATTTGTACACTTGGCGTAGCTCATGGTCCAAATCCCGACTCGACAGATTCTTGCAGTCCAGTGAGGCTTTGGAGGCTTTCCCGCTGGTCGGGGCTCACGCCCTCCCTAGGTCGCAATATGATCACACGAAGCTTATGTGGCTCTCTGGGGAGAGGATAGCCCTCGCTCCTTCTTCATATTTGAGAAGGCTTGGCTGCTGGAAGACGGGTTCCGGGAGGCGGTGGTGGAGTTATGGGGCTGGTGCCGGTCGAGGGGGATGGCGACATGTAGGCTCGCGAGCAAGCTATCGGCTCTGGGGACTTTTCTGATGAATTATAACAGATTGAACCGATTGTAATGCAAGGCGAGGAGGCTGAAGGCGCGGGAGGAGGTTCAGAGATTAGATGAGCTGGATGATACAAGGGCGTTGACTGCTGAGGAGTTGGTCGTGAGAGGTGGATGCCTTGAGGAGATTCTTCGAGAGGAAAAGGAGGTTGCGTGGAAGAAGAGGTCCAGACAGTGGTGGTTGAGGGAAGGGGATGCAAATACGAGATTCTTTCATGCGGTGGGCAATGGGAGAAGGCGCAAAAACTTCATATACTCGATTTTGGTTGATGGTGCGGTGGCAGGAGGCAAGACGGTGGGGGCGGCATTGCGGTCACATTTTCAGGAGTTCGGCAGGTGTCGCATCCGGGCTGGATGGGGTTGGCAGGGCAGAGGTATCTCGTGGATAGCTGAGTCAGACGCGAATTCGTTGGTGAGAGATTTCACGGAGGAGGAGGTCAGGCGGGCATGTTTGCAGCTAAATGCGGATAGGGCTCCCGGTCCAGATGGTTTCCCGATGGCCTTCTACTAGGAATTCTGGGATATGATCAAACAAGATGTTTTGGAGGTCCTCATGGAGTTTCAAGATGGCAACTACATCTTCGAGAGATTGAACAAGGCTCTTATCTTCCTGCTCTATAAGAGGGGTGCGTCGTCCAGAGTTGATGATTACAAGCCCATTGTGTTGTCTTATGTTGCATATCTGATTGTTTCGAAGATTCTTGCGAATCGCTTGAGGGAGATGCTGGACCGGATCATCTTGTCTGAGCGGATGGCTTCTGTGCAAGGGAGGTATATGATTGATGGCTTGGTGTTGACTTCGGAGATGGCGACAGACTGGAAGCGAAACAAGGTGAAAGAAGTATTATGGAAGGTAGATTTCTCCAATGCTTACGATTGCATTGATCGGAGATTCTTATGGGTTTATTTTGAGAATATGGATTTCCCGGGATAGTGGATTGCTTAGATCAAGTGATGTGTGACGACGACTTCACATTGTTTTGGTCAATGGTAGGATGGAACACTGGTCGCCCGAAAGCTGGGTTGCCGATTACATACTTGGGGCTCTCGCTGGTGACGGGAAGCCAAAGAATGGTGATTGGAGGGTCTTGTTGGATAGGTTAGAGGAAAGGATGGTGGGGTGGAAAGCATTGGTTCTGTCGAGAGGCGGGAAGATGGTGCTCCTAAAGCACGTTCTTTCCTCCATACCTATCTTTTTTTGCTCCATGAGGCGGCTTCCTGTGGAGGTTCGCACGAGGATTGAGTCTCATGAGGAGGTTTTTTTGGGCGGATGGGAGGTAGACTAGACGAGGCATCCATTTGATGGGATGGGGCAAGATGACAGCGTCGAAGAAGAACGGCGTGCTGGGAATTTTACGGGTGGGCGAGGTGAACAAGGCTTTCATAGCGAAGTGGGTGGTGCGTATATGGGTGATATCTGAGGATTTGGTATGCAGGCTAACGAGGAAGATTTATGGGGGTATCCATGTCTACGACGGTTGTTCCAAGTTGTTTGCCTTCGTCGTTGTGGAAGGGGATCACCGAGGTGTTACATAATCTGGTAGTAAAGTTTTTTCGAAGCCAGAAAAGGGGGAGACACTCTTAGGCGTTCGCCCCATACATATATTAAAAACTAATAAATAAAAAGTACAAAAAGTACAAAAAAGAAGGGGCGCTCTAGGCAAGCCAGGAGCGCAACACACCTAAAGCACGAATACAGACGTTCTCTACATAAAATCTATGGCCAGAAAAGAACAGCTCATTCCTATTCAGCCAGATAGACTAGATCAACGCCAGTGGCCGCAACAACTCCAATCTCGGCCGAAGCCTGGCCGTGCCCAATGTTCTGCAGAAATCCTCAACACCCGCCCTGCCAACCCAACCCAGGTCCAGATCCGCCCAAACAGGTAACACAGACGGGTAGGCAAAGAAGAGATGTTCCAAAGTCTCGATCCCCTCCTCGCACAACAGGCACCTTTAGAGACCGCCCTGAGCAATCTAACACAACGTTCTCGCGCCATTAGCCTCTTCCTCCTGAACAACCAGAAGAAGAAAGCAATCTTTGCCGGAAGACCCAGCCCCCAGAAGAAAGAGCAGTCAGCAGCCAACTCCGTCGAAAGAGAGCGAGGGGGCCTGCAGATCGTCGAGTAAGCCTTCTTCACGGAGAAGGAGCCTCCATGCCAAACCCAGTGGTCACGACCAATGGAAGGACCCAATTGCATCCCGAAGCGCGTCCAACAACTGCAAGAACTCCTCCAGGCGCTCCTCAGGACATGCGCCACCCTCATCTCCCCGCGTCGGGAGAAAGCTGAGCCCTTCCATGCAACGAGAACTCCTCCTGCGGAGCCCACGCCGCCAATCGACTCTGTTGGGAAAATAAGAAAACTTGTTTATTCCATCCTCCCTAGGCTCTCTTATATCGTAGAGCAGCCTATGGGTAAAATACATAAAGAGTCCAACAGAAAATAAAAATATAAGAAAAGTACATAAGTGAATAATATATCTCTACACTCCCCCTCAAGGTGGAGCATAGATATCAATCATGCTCAGCTTGGACGAACACTTCTAGAATGGTCCTCGAAGTAACGCCTTGGTAAAAATGTCTGCAGTTTGATCCTCTGAGCTAACATGGGATGTAACAATAAACCCCTTCTGAATCATGTTGCGTATGAAGTGACAATCAACCTCAATGTGCTTGGTTCGTTCATGAAATGTTGGATTATTTGCAATGAATAGAGCCGCCTGATTGTCACATTCTAGAGCCATAGGAAGTGGAACCTCTATATATAGATCTGCAAGCACAGCCTTTACCCACATCATTTCTGTACTGACCTGGGCCATAGCCCTATATTCAGACTCAGCACTAGACCTTGCTACAACCGTTTGCTTTTTGCTTCTCCATGAGACTAGAGAATCTCCAACATACACAGCAAACCAAGTGGTGGTCTTTCTGTCCTCGGGGCACCCTGCGTAATCTGCATCTGCACAAGCTGATATAGTAACCTCCTTGCCTTTCTTAAACAATAGATCCACACCTGGAGATGATTTAAGATACCTGAGTATCATATGTATAGCATCCATGTGTACCTGACGTGGTTGCTCCATAAATTGGTTCACTCGACTTACAGCAAAGGAGATATCGGGCCTGGTAATAGTAACATAGAGAAGTTTGCCCACCAGTTCTCTATATCTTCTCTTATCCACCTCATCAGTGTCATCATCATATAGTCTCATACTAGGATCCATAGGTGTAGTTGCAGGTCGGCAACAAGCATTCCTGTTTCACTCAACTGGACAGTGACATATTTCCTCTGGGTCATTACCAACCCATGAGGATTTCTGGCAAACTCCAATCCCAGAAAATATCTAAGAACCCCAAGGTCCTTGGTAATGAATTCACGGCCCAGCATTTCTTTTGCCCCCTGGATTCCCTATTCATCATCACCTGTAATCAGAATATCGTCTACATACAACATAATAGCAATGATATCTCTGGGTGTCTTCTGTACGAACAGAGAATGATCAGCATTAGACCGTCTGTATCCCTGTTTCTCAAACAGGTCTGAGAGCTTCTGGAACCAAGCTCTGGGGCTCTGCTTAAGGCCATAGATAGCCTTATGAAGTCTGCACACCGTAGGACTCTCCCCCTCAACAGTAAAATCAGGTGGTTGTTGCATGTAGACTTCCTCCTGTAAGTCACCGCATAGGAATGCATTCTTCACATCTAACTGATACAGCAGCCAATCACGAGTAACTGCAACAGAGAGGAGGATCCGTAAGGTGGAATGGCGAGCAACCAGTGAGAATGTATCAAGGTAATCCACCCCATATGTCTGTGTAAAGCCACGAGCTATAAGGCGAGCTTTATATCTGTCAATGCTGCCATCTGCATTATGCTTAACTGTAAAGACCCACTTGCAGCTAAATGTAGACACATCAGCAGGTGCAGGAACAAGACTCCAGGTGCCTCTGGACTGACGAGCTGCTATTTCTTCTTCCATGGCCAAGCGCCATTGACTATCATTCAGTGCATCTTGATAATTCCGTGGAATATCCACTGCAGACAATGCAATGACAAAATTCCTGAACTCGCCAGTAAGACGGTCAAACGACATAGAAGATGCTATAGGACATGACGCGCAGCTCCGCTTCTTCTTTTGTAGAGCAATAGGTACATCTAAATCATTTTTCTCCTCAGCTGGCCTCTACAACACATCCTGCTCAGGAAGATCATCAGATCCATCAATAGAAATATTTTCAGAACATACCTCAGCCTCAGGCGAGCTAGATGATGAGCGGTGACCATGAGCAGAAGCAGGCCTGCGGGTAGTGGAATGGTAGTGGTGAAACATGCATCGTGATAGGAGGTGTAGGAGATGATAACGGTTCTGGTGGTGGTGGTGGTGGTGACATGTATATGGCATCGATGGTGTCAGAGGGAACCAGCTGATCACCTGTAGACGAGAAGTACATAACGGATTCAAAAAAGGTGACATCAGCACTGACGAAATACCTCCTTCGCAATGGATCATAACACTTGTACCCATTTGGAGTTCTGGAGTACCCGACAAAGATACACTTGACAGCCCTAGGAGAGAGCTTGTCAGTCCCGGAAGACAACTTGTGAACAAAGACAACCGAGCCAAACACACGAGAAGTAAGAAAGAACAATTCTTTGTCAGGGAAAATAAGAGCCTAAGACAGATGACGACATTCGATTAATAAGGTAGCATGCCGTAAGAACGGCATCACCCCAGAAAGAATGAGGGGCATTACTCTGTATAAGAAGTGACCTGGTGACATCGAGTAAATGACGGTGTTTCCTTTCAACAACCCCATTCTGTTGGGAAGTATAAGCAAAGGATGTTTGGTGGATAATCCCTTGAGATGAAAAATAACCGGATAGGGTATGAGTACAGAATTCCAGGGCATTATCACTTCTAACAATCTTAACAAATGCAGAAAAACATTACGAACTTCATTAATGAAATTGATGATAATATTCCCCGCTTCAGATTTATTATTTAACAGAAATACCCACGACACACGAGAGAAATCATCTACAATAACTATACAAAACCTGTGTCCCTAATGATCAAGAACACGACTAGGACCCCAGATATTGACATGAAATAGCTCAAACTTGGAGGTACTACGCCGACACTGACGACTGGGAAAAGTAGACCGATGATGTTTTCCCAACTGACAAGCCTCACAGTAAATGGACATGTGAGGTGAAACCTGAGGTAACACATGACGCAGCTTCTGAAGCGGTAGATGTCCAAAGCGCAGATGCCACTGTAATGGGGAGATGGACCCAGCAGGTAGAGATGAGGTTCTAGCATAAGGAGTCCGACTAAGGCGATAGAGGCCACCTTGCTCATAGCCACGCCCAATCACGTTGCCCGTAAGGATGTCCTGAAAAACAAGAGAGGATGGATCAAAAATTGCTCGATAATGTAAATCCTTTGTAAGTTGGCTAATGGACAACAAATTCATCGAAAAATCAGGTGCATGTAACACGTTCCTGAGATGCATGGATGGTGTCAATCTAATCTCCCCCTAACCAGTAATCGGGGAATGTGTTCCTTTAGTAATAACCATTGTACGACCTGGAGGAACATGTCTGTATCCTGTAAGTAGACCTTGATCACCACACAGATGATGTGTGGCACCAGAGTCCATAATACACTCTAAAGTATCTGATCCACTACTGCTAGTGAATGCATAGGTGCTACCTGATGTACTGGTGGATGCAGATGCGGCAACGTCGGTGTGACTCTCAGAAGTAGATGATGATGCAGCGGGACCAGATGGAGGAATGATGCCCCTCAGACGGGCTACAAGATCATCAAAGTGCTGATCCATAGATGAAGCGGCTGGGGGCTCAATATGTTCAGCGACTCGTGCAGTAGCTGGAAATCCATGCTTAGAATAGCATGTGTCTTCGGTATGTCCAGAATGATGGCAGAAAGTACATGATGGCCGAACACGGCCTCCTCTACCGCGAGGTCCACGGCCACAGAACTGATGATGACCTCCTCGACCTCGATTGGCTGCCATGGCTGAGGCTGTTGGATTCGTAGCAGACGAGGGAACAATGATACGATTCAGCTTATAAAAAGCTTCCTCCATCGGAGGAATAGTAGAGCCTGCCAAGATCTGGGAACGTGTTGCCTCGTACTCAGGATCAAGGGAAACAAGGAAAACACCCACCATAGTGGCATTCCGATAGGTCTTCTGTTGCTCTGGAGTGGTTGTGAGAGGCATGAAGCTATAAAGCTTCTCAAATATCCCACGTAACGGCGTGTACAATGAGTGTAAAGGCCGCACATTCTGCTTGATAGTAAATATGTCATGCTGGAGTTGCAGAATCTTCGTTGCATTCTTTGCCTGAGAATATGTAGCAGCCAGAATATCGCACATTGCTTTAGCAGTGGGCTGATGAAGAATATCATTGGCAATCTCAATTGCCAAGGTTCCAGATAGGCAAACCTTGGCATATGCATCATCTGCCTCCCATGAGGCATTGACCCCAGTCTTCTCAGCATGCTCTTCTTCAGTAAGAATGTGTTTCTTACCGGTTGACTTCATCATACTCATGAACTGCATTGCCCACAGTTCATAATTTGAACCATCCAACTTCACAATCGGCGCTGGACCTCTGAAGGCGCCTATAGATGGGATGTCTGCCTTGTTTTCTGACATATTGATAATGGAAGACTAGGGTGATAGACCGATGATATGATCGTCTACACGGACATTAACGGGTTTAGTTGCATGTGTAGACTTCAAGCAACCAAACCCATTACTTTGGAGGTGCGTGCGCGGAACGAGTTGTGGAGCCGCACACACGCTTGACTTAGGGTTGCACGTGCACTGAGATCAAGATCTTCACACGCGCAGATCACACGCACTGGCGCAGACTGGGAACGTGGGATCACGCGCGACAATGACGCACAACAGATGTGTAACATCTGGATTCTAGCAAACCCGAACTCGACCCGATTAAAGCCTGATTAACCCAATAAAGTTGTTGGTCAATACTTAACAACCTAAAACGATATATTGATCGTGAATCAAAAGTTGTTCGGGCGAAATCAACCAAAAATCGGTCGCTTCGTAATGCATGTCGTGAAAAAGCCGCGACACAAATTTGGAAATCGCAAAACGAACCAAGACCGTCATGAGATCCAATTCGACGAAAGAAGACCAACGGAATTGATCGGTCGTCAATCGGAGATCATTTCATATTTTAAATTCACAAAAATTTATTTTAAACAAAAACCGTATCCGAAAATTTCGGGTATTCAAAACCCGATCGGAAGTATATCAATATTATACTCATATTCATCGTCGTTTAGAGACGATCAAATCAAGATATTTTGCGTCAAAATCCAAGGTCCGAGGAGCATATACGATCGATTTTTTTGTATAATCAATAAAGAGAATTTTGGTATATAAAAAATAAATTAAAATTTAATATATTATTACAGACTGTAAGTAGCAGTATGCTTGTAAAAAAAAGAGGAATTTCCAGCCGTCTCTTCTTTCTCAGCCACTTGCCTTAATCATTACTCCACTTGGCATCCCCCAAATACTTTCCCCTCCTTCCTCTTCCTATTTAAACCCTTCCCACCGTCATTACCCTTTCCAAAACCCCAAGACTTCCCTTTCAAATAACTTCAATAGAGAGCCTCTCCTACTTTCAACATCGGCAGTAACAAAAGGCCTGGAGTTGCTGCTTTAGCTCCAGATTTTCAGAACCGCATGCAAGGATTTTTGATCTCCAAATTAGAGAGATCAAGGTACTATTTTTTTTCCTTTCCTCCTTATTTCCATTAATCCCCTATTCTTCCAATTCTCTCATTCCAACGTGAAGCCTTCTTTTTCCCCCTCTTTCTTTCACCATCTCTATTTCATTCCAATGAAAAGGGGACTTTTCCCCTCTCTATAAATTCCCTTGCTACAGCCCTTACAGCCTTGGTGCTAATTCTTAATGCAACAGAAGGCTGATGTTCTCATCCGCAAGTGTTGTGGCTTCCAAATCCAGCAATTAATCAAATTGTTGCATGCAAGATATCCACTGATTTGAAGTAATAAATAGGTACCATCCTCTTTCCCTCATTGCTGCTGTTGGAGCATTTGTTATGTGTGCCCATTGTTTTGTAGTAGGGTAAATGGATCCTGGAGGAGATCCATTTACCCCATCCAGTGTTTAGTCCCACATCGTCCAGTGGTGGGACTTGGAAGCTCTGGAGAGGCTATATAAGGAGCCCCAGACCTCCTGTATCCATTGAGAAAGTTCAATAGAATATCCGCCCCTTTGAGGGCTTCTCCCGTGGTTTCATCCCGCTCCTCACGGAGTAGGGTTCAACATTAAAAATCATGGTGTTCCCATGTTTATCTTTCCTGTTTAGCTCTGTTTTATCATTCCGCTTCCGCTTCCGATTTTCTAACATGGTATCAGAGCGGGTTCGATTCTCGAGGTTTTTATATTCTCATTATTTTCGAGGTTCGATTATCAGATTCATTGTTCATCGTTCTTGAAGATCAGTTTTATGGAGATCATGTTCGTAGTTTGTTCAAGTTTCATGTTCTAGGGTTTTTTTTGAAACCCCAATCAGTTCTAGGGTAATTCCTTCTTTTCTTCACGCACAGCAGCGGCGACGTTCGATTCAACAACATGCTGCATCTTAATCACCAGCGGGTATCAAACGCTCGAAGCATGCAACCTTCCAGGGAGCCCTAGCAGGCGGAGCATCTAAAATCTGGCGATGCTCCATGTCTCTCGCATGCGAATCCCAACAGGAGACACCCTCGTTCACCTCCAGCCGCATCTGCCATGTCGTTTCCTTCAGTCGAAGTTCTGGCGATGCAAATAGAGATCTGCGGCCTCCAGTTCTAAACACTTGGCCTGCGCACACTCCAGGAGCTACTGTTTCCATACTCTGTTTATCAACACAGGAGGTGCGCACCAACAGGCATCGCACGGGAACTTTCTCCCCTCGCGGCGCAGCCCCGCGCGCTCTGGCCCCTCCCTCGACCTCCTGGCATTGTTCCTTTTCAGGCGCAGCCCCAACACGCCACCTCTTCATTAGTGGCGGTGCCACCCAGTGGTGCCTCTCTTCGCGTGCTCCAAGCCCTCGCACGCCTCTCCATCAAGCAATGGCGCCCTCCCTCGCGCTCCAGCCATGGCGCCCTCCCTCGCGCTCCAGCCGTGGTGGCGCTCTCCCGACCTCCGGTTCCTCCCGATGCCGCCCCGTGAAGCAGCGGCTTCCCTTGGCGGCGGTTGTTGCGAAGGGGTTCCCTATGGGGAACCCGTTGTAGGGTTTTGACCCAAAAGGGGGTCCAGCGTTAACAAAAAAAGGGGGGGCTTGTGCAGTAGGCCCATGTGGGCCGTATGTATTGAGAAAAAAGGGGTCTGATGTCATTTTAGGCCCAAGTGGGCTGCCCTAAGAGAGAGAGAGAGAAAGGGAAAGAAGAAAAAGAGGCGCGTATAAGAAAAAGCCGTACGCATGGTTTAAAAAAAAAGGAGTTTTCTTTGAAAGAGTCGCATACAAAGAAAAGTCGTATGCAATTTTCCAAAAAAAAGGAAGAAAAAAAAGAAAAAAAGAGAAAAAAAATGAAGAGAGAGAGAGAGAGCCGTGAAGAAAAAAATGAAACGGCCAAAATTCATGATTTTGAGAAGCCGGAAAATTTGTAACGGCTTATCTTGTTTTATTTTCCCCCATTTATGTATCTCTTGTCTTCTCCCAACTTGGTCGACGTCCATGTTTTTCCGACAAGTATGGGAGAAAGGGGGAGTATGTATGTAGAGTCACAGGTCTTGTATTCCAGATTCCAGATTCAGATGTCAGTCTCCAGACCAGCTAGTTGATCAGACTCTACAGTTCGGTTTCAGACTCGACGATCATTATTTCCGAGTCTCCAATTTCAGACACGCACGAATGTGCGGTCATTTTCAGATGAGCATATGTTGCCATCATTGTCAGAGGTCCCCATCATTCTTCTAGTTGTCAGGCCAGAGTTTTCATGTGAGCCATATGAACTCCAGAGTAGAGGACAATTCCCTATGCCATATGTTGGCAAGGGGTTTCATGTGGCATCATAGGTACACCAGAGCAGTGCACCATTCTCTGAGCCAGATGGGAGAGACCCAGTTCTCCAACGAAGAGACTTCAGGCGCAAGTTCAGACTCGATGGTCAGATTCTGAGTCTTCAGTTGACTCACACTCCAGCCCGTTCGTCCTCCTCACCTGCACGGCATGAGAAGCAATGTCCTCGACTGAAGCAATGTGCGCGTTGGGTTGATATTGTCCGTAGTGTCTTGTAGCGTTGAGTTGAGTTTCTGTCTGTTTGTCCAAGCTGAGCATTGCATGCTCCAGCTTGAGGGGGAGTGTTGGAGCATTTGTTATGTGCGCCCATTGTGTTGTAGTAGGGTAAATGGATCCTGGAGGAGATCCATTTACCCCATCCAGTGTTTAGTCCCACATCGTCCAGTGGTGGGACTTGGAGGCTCTGGAGAGGCTATAAAAGGAGCCCCAGACCTCCTGTATCCATTGAGAAAGTTCAATAGAATATACGCCCCTTTGAGGGCTTCTGCTGTGGTTTCATCCCGCTCCTCACGGAGTAGGGTTCCACGTTAAAAATCATGGTGTTCCCATGTTTATCTTTCTTGTTTAGCTCTGTTTTACCATTCCTCTTTCGCTTCTGATTTTCTAACAGCTGCCATGCATGATTATTGTGCTTGATTTTATGTAAAATCTTAGCCTCTTCGTGCTACCATTCTATGTGACTTTAAAAACCTAATTCAAATCAAGTGTAGCTCCTGAGTTTCAGATTTGAAAAGAGTAAAATTTTGGGATTTTCATGTGAACTTTTCACTCTTTGAAAGCTCCCGAGTGTAAAAGTCAGAGAAATTTCAGATCTGATTAGAGCTCCTGTACTTGGGATTTTAGAGATGAAAATAGGGGGATTTTGTAGATGAATTTAGATGATGAAATTCTGTTGAAATGAAGTTGAAATTGAGAGGTTTGCATGCAACATTATGCTCTTCAAAAGCCACTGATTTATATAATTCTAATCTGAGATCAGATCAGATTTTGACGTTACAGGTCTCACATTTTAGAGATGAAAAGTTGGGGGGGTTTGGCATACGACTTGGGCCTAAATTCAGAACTATCATTTGGCTTCAGATCAGTTTTAGAGCCCATATTCATGCATTTAAAGATGAAATTTTGGGGATCCTTGTAAGTGATTAGCTGATGTTCCAATTTCACAAAATTGTGAATTTAGTCTTCAATTTAGACCAAGTAAAAAGCTCCTGATTTTATGTTTTAAAAGAGGAAGATTTGGGAGTATTTTACATAAAATTGAGTTAACTTATACCAACAATTGGCTACAGATTTCATTCTGAAAATTGGGGATTTCAAAGGTATTATCTCAAGAATTATATATCTGAATTAGAGCCCCAAAATTCATGTTTTGATTCTTGAAAATTGGGGGTTTTGATTTATATTAAACCCAAGTTTTAGATCTGTATAATGACTATAAAAAATTCATGTTTTAATATGGGGGTTTTAGTGTAAAAATTAAACCAATTTCAGATATTATAGCTGATTGTCCCTACCAAATAATGGGCATAAGTTTTCTAGAACGTTGTAACTATCCCCATCACCAATTTGAATGAGCAACCTTCTGTTGTAGGGTTCTTTTCCCCATAGCACTTTGATAGCTTCTGGCATTTGGAAATTTGAGTTTCTGATGTCTCCAAAAATTTGGTGTGCACTTTAAATAGGATTGGAGCAATGTATTGGTTGAGTTTGACTAGCAGGCATCCTTCAATAGATATGAGTAAAGGAAGACTAGTTATATACCCCGTTACTACAGTGTGTAGATCTTTCTTAAGTTAGTGCCAAATAATTAGAGAAGTAAATTTAAATTAGCTGATTTTGACCTTGCTCAAAAATGAGAGCTCGTGTATTTTACAATATCAATAATGTAAAGTCCAACATCAAGGCCTTAAAGCATTTCGATACTTCAGGAGCTTAGCATATGCGAGGAAATATATGGTGTATACTGGAAGATTCTTGTACATGATGTAAAATGATATGGAAGTTAATGAAATGAGATTTTGGTGTCATTTGCCTCTATTAGATTGTGGTTATGAATGTGAATGTCATATGTAGCTTCAAGCGCGAAAAATTTCCCCATAAATTATGCTTTTAATGCGATGTCAAATATATGGAATTTCTGCGAAATGTGTCGTAAACAGGTACCTGGATCCTCGGGGGTTCACATATTTGGTATCAGAGCTGTGGTACCCCGATACGCACTTTCGCAGTATTTCAATTCTGATCGCATTAAGTTTTCGGATAGAGACGGTCTCCCGACTTGTCGTGAGTCCGAGAAGGGAAATATGACATTCGAATTAAATAACCACAGATGTCACCAATTTCATTAATTTTCATATTATATCCCAAGAAGAGAAAATGAAGATAAGATAAGTTTCTACAAGTGACATTTTTATGACTAAAAATGGTTCCCATGCAGAGTCATGTCATCCCGGCCAGACCTGGAGATGACTAACCAACTAGCACACATACTGACTACTCTTATCGACCTTTCCATGTTCTATTTGATTCTGGTGCGACGCATTCTTTTCTTGCTTCGAGGCTACTTGCTTCATTAGGTAGAGTCGCAGAGACTCTCTCTTCTCCATATCACATCCGAGGGCCAAAAGGCCAGTTGTTTATCATTTCCCAGATAGTCAGGCACTTGCCCGTATTGATTAGCGGTCACGAAATGATAGCAGATTGTCTACTTCTGTAGCTTGATGAGTTCGACTTGATTTTGGACATGGATTGGTTATCCGCTCATCATGCGCTTGTTAATTGCTTTGGGAAGACGGTTGTCTTCAGGATTCCAGATCTACCCGAGTTCACTTTTGAGGGTACTGTACATGACTCCACCATGGAGTACATTTCAGTGTTGCGAGCTCAGCGACTTGTTGATCAAGGTTGTGATTCATATCTTGCATTTGTTCGGGAGGTATCTGATCAGGAGCCGATGACACAGGACATCCGAGTAGTATCAGAATATCCAGACGTATTTCCTGATGAGCTACCAGGATTACCTCCTGAGAGAGAGATCGAATTCGAGATCACATTGCTGCCAGATACACAGCCGATCTCTATGGCACCATATCGCATGACACCAGCCGAGTTGTGGGAGCTGAAGTGCAGTTGAAGGAGCTACTTGACATGAGATTTGTGAGACCGAGCACTTCACCTTGGGGTACTCCGGTTCTATTTGTCAAGAAGAAGGATGGATCCATGAGGTTATGCATCGATTACAGGCAGCTGAACAAGAGAACGGTGAAGAACCGTTATCCTTTGCCACGCATTGATGATTTGTTTGACCAGCTCCAGGGATCTTCGATTTTCTCGAAGATCGATCTTCGCTCAGGATACCATCAGCTGAGAATTCGAGAGTCTGATATTCCGAAGGCCGCTTTCAAAACTCACTATGGACACTACGAGTTTGTTGTGATGCCATTTGGGCTCAGCAATGCACCTGCGGCTTTTATGGATATGATGAACATGATCTTCCGTCCATACTTGGACAAGTTTATAGTGGTGTTCATTGATGATGTGCTCATTTACTCACGGAATAAATGAGATCATGCGAATGATCTACAGATTGTCTTAGATACATTGCGGGAGCACAAGCTATATGCCAAGTTGAGTAAGTGTGAGTTCTGTTTATCCCAGGTCTCATTTCTCGGGCATATTATTTCTGGAGCAAGCATTGCAGTTGATCCTGCGAAGATAGATGCAGTTATGTCTTGGGAGCAGCCCAAGACAGTTACTCAGATTCGGAGTTTCCTCGGATTAGCGAGCTATTACAGACGCTTTGTCAGCGAATTTTCACGCATTGTTCGCCCTCTGACACGACTGACGCAGAAGGGAGTCCCGTTTATTTGGGACGATTCATGTGAGCAGGCCTTCTAGACACTGAAGGAGAGGTTGACTACAACGCCTATTCTTGCTCTTCCTTCAGGCACTCAGGACTATGCAGTCTACACAGATGCATTTGGAGAAGGTCTAGGAGCAGTGTTGTTGTAGAGAGGACAGGTGATTGCTTACGCATCACGACAGTTGAGGCCGCACGAGCGGAACTACCCCACACATGACTTGGAGTTGGCAGCAGTTATCTTCGCCTTGAAGAACTGGCGCCACTATCTATATGGGGTGAATTTCGAGATCTTCACAGATCACAAGAGTCTGAAGTATATCTTTGATCTGAAGGAGTTGAACATGAGACAGTGCAGATGGCTCGAGCTACTGAAGGATTATGATAGCACGATCTCTTATCATCCCGGTAAGGGAAACGTGGTGGCTGATGCACTTAGCAGGAGAGCGCATGCAGAGGGTACGACAAACTGGCTATATACATGGGATATGCTTGTAGATTTGACCGATTGGCATCCTCAGGAAAGTGCATCCATTTCTACCGCTGTACCTCCACAATACAGTAGTCTTTGGGATCGTATTGTAGCGGGATAGAAGACAGATACTTGGATTCGAGACAGATACATGCGCACCATCAAGGACGAAATTGATGACTTTGTTGCGATGGAGTCTATTTTATAGAAGGCAGGACGGGTCGTTGTACCCAATGACGAGCAGCTTCGTAGAGACATTCTGGATGAGGCACACAGTTCACGGTTATCTATCCATTCAGGCAGTACGAAGATGTATCGTAATCTACGTCGATATTTCTGGTGGGATGGAATGAAGCGCGATGTGGCGCTACATGTTAGTAGATGCATGACCTGTCAGATGGTAAAGGCCGAGCACAGGAGACCACCAGGATTACTACAGTCTCTCCCCATTCCCGAGTGAAAATGGGAGAGCATTTCTATTGATTTTGTCACAGATCTGCCGAAGACACCGGGTGGCCATGATTCCATTTGGGTCGTTGTTGATAGGTTGACCAAGTCAGCCCATTTCATACCTGTCAACACGACTTACGCTCCATCCAGATTAGCTAAGCTCTATGTACAGAACATTATCAGGTTGCATGGTATACCACGAGAGGTGGTGTCTGACAGTGATTCGAGATTCACGTTGCATTATTGGCACCAGTTCATGTCAGCACTACAGATAGAGCTGAGGATGAGTTCTGCCTATCATCCGCAGACAGATGGGAAGAGTGAGCGCACCATTCAGACACTAGAGGATCTGCTTCGCGCTTGCACTTTGGAGTGGAAAGGGTCCTGGAAGGACCATTTACATTTGGTGAAATTCACGTACAACAACAGCTATCACTCCGGTATTGGCATGGCACCATTCGAAGTCCTATACGGACGGAGATGCCTCACACCTCTCAGTTGGCATGAGGTAGGTGATCATGCTATATATTCCGTAGATCTCTTGGAGGAGACTGCTAGAGCTGTTGATCTTGTGAGACGGAGGCTTCTGACGGCACAAAGCCTCCAGAAGAGCTATGCAGACCGTCGGAGAAGAGATTTGGAGTTTCAGGTATCCAATACTTTTCTATTGCTTCTTTTGCAAAATTAGTTAAACTTCATACTAATGACATTCCCATAAATTATAGGTTGGAGATTGGGTATTTCTCCATGTATCTCCCATGAAGGGAATACAGAGATTCGGTGTTCGTGGCAAGCTGGCGCCGCGATATGTTGGACCGTTCAAAATTTTGGCCAGAGTGGGGAAGGTGGCCTACCGGGTAGCCCTTCCTCCACATATTTCAGCTATCCATGATGACTTCCATGTATCCAACATAAGGAAGTATATGCATGACCCTCAACACATCATCAGCTACGAAAATTTAGACGTGGAGCCTGATTTAACATACGAGGAGAGGCCAGTCCAGATACTTGACCGTGCTGTAAAGAAGCTTCGCAGTAAAGAGATTCCATTGGTCAAGGTGTTGTGGCACCGACACGGTGTCGAGGAAGCAACGTGGGAGACCGAAGCCGACATGCGGACACGATACCCGCAGCTTTTCTAGATGTAATCATCAAAACAAGCATTTGTAATTAGATTCATATATATATATATGGCTTGTTTCCTCTTTGAGGTTTTTATGGGTTCCAAAACCCTTTGAGGTTTTTATGGACACATGGAATCCAAATAAAACACTTAATGATCTTGAATCGAGTCTCGAGGACGAGACTCCCTTTGAGGTTTTTATAATTGTAACATCCGGATTCTAGCAAACCCGAACTCGACCCGATTAAGGCCCGATTAACCCAATAAAGTTGTTGGTCAATACTTAACAAGCTAAAACGATATATTGATCGTGAATCAAAAGTTGTTCGAGCGAAATCAACCAAAAATCGGTCGCTTCGTAATGCGTGCCGTGAAAAAGCCGCGACACAAATTCGGAAATCGTAAAACGAACCGAGATCGTCATAAGATCCAATTCGACGAAAGAAGACCAACGAAATTGACCGTTCGTTAATCGGAGAACATTTGATATTTTAAATTCACAAAATTTTATTTTAAACAAAAACTATATCCGAATATTTCGGGTATTCAAAACCCGATCGGAAGCATATCAATCTTATACAAATATTGATCGTCGTTTAGAGACGATCAAATCAAGATGATTTGCGTCAAAATCCAAGGTCCGAGGAGCATATACGATCGATTTTTTTGTATGATCAATAAAGAGAATTTTGGTATATAAAAAAATTAAATTAAAATTTAATATATTATTACTGTAAGCAGCAGTCTGCTTGTAAAAAAAGAGGAATTTCCAGCCGTCTCTTCTTTCTCAGCCACTTGACTTAATCATCACTCCACTTGGCATCCCCAAATACTTTCCCCTCCTTCCTCTTCCTATTTAAACCCTTCCCACCGTCATTACCCTTTCCAAAACCCCAAGACTTCCCTTTCCAATAACTTCAATAGAGAGCCTCTCCTACTTTCAACATCGGCAGTAACAAAAGGTCTGGAGTTGCTGCTTTAGCTCCAGATTTTCAGAACTGCATGCAAGGATTTTTGATCTCCAAATTGGAGAGATCAAGGTACTATTTTTTTCCTTTCCTCCTTATTTCCATTAATTCCCTATTCTTCCAATTCTCTCATTCCAACGTGAAGCCTTCTTTTTCCCCCTCTTTCTTTCACCATCTCCATTTCATTCCAATGAAAAGGGGACTTTTCCCCTCTCTATAAATTCCCCTGCTACAACCCTTTCAGCCTTGGTGCTAATTCTTAAAGCAACAGAAGGCTGCTGCTCTCATCCGCAAGTGTTGTGGCTTCCAAATCCAGCAATTAATCAAATTGTTGCATGCAAGATATCCACTGATTTGAAGTAATAAATAGGTACCATCCTCTTTCCCTCATTGCTGCCATGCATGATTATTGCGCTTGATTTTATGTAAAATCTTAGCCTCTTCTTGTTGCCATTCTATGTGACTTTAAAAACCTAATTCAAATCAAGTGTAGCTCCTGAGTTTCAGATTTAAAAAGAGTAAAATTATGGGATTTCCATGTGAACTTTTCACTCTTTGAAAGCTCCCGAGTGTAAAAGTCAGAGAAATTTCAGATCTGATTAGAGCTCCTGTACTTGGGATTTTAGAGATGAAAATTGGGGGATTTTGTAGATGAATTTAGATGATGAAATTCTGTTGAAATGAAGTTAAAATTGAGGGGTTTGCATGCAACATTATGCTCTTCAAAAGCCACTGATTTATATAATTCTAATCTGAGATCAGATCAGATTTTGACATTACAGGTCTCACATTTTAGAGATGAAAAGTTGGGGGGGTTTGGCATACAACTTGGGTCGAAATTCAGAACTATCATTTGGCTTCAGATCAGTTTTAGAGCCCATATTCATGCATTTAAAGATGAAATTTTGGGGATCCTTGTAAGTGATTAGCTGATGTTCCAATTTCACAAAATTGTGAATTTAGTCTTCAATTTAGACCAAGTAAAAAGCTCCTGATTTTATGTTTTAAAAGAGGAAGATTTGGGAGTATTTTACATACAATTGAGTTAACTTAAACCAACAATTGGCTACAGATTTCATTCTGAAATTTGGGAATTTAAAAGGTATTATCTCACGAATTATATATCTGAATTAGAGCCCCAAAATTCATGTTTTGATTCTTAAAAATTGGGGGTTTTGATTTATATTAAACCCAAGTTTTAGATATGTATAATGACTATAAAAAATTCATGTTTTAATATGAGGGTTTTAGTGTAAAAATTAAACCAATTTCAGATATTATAGCTGATTGTCCCTACCAAATAATGGGCATAAGTTTTCTAGAACGTTGTAACTATCCCCGTCACCAATTTGAATGAGCAACCTTCTGTTGTAGGGTTCTTTTCCCCATAGCACTTTGATAGCTTCTGGCATTTGGAAATTTGAGTTTCTGATGCCTCCAAAAATTTGGTGTGCACTTTAAATAGGATTGGAGCAATGTATTGGTTGAGTTTGACTAGCAGGCATCCTTCAATAGATATGAGTAAAGGAAGACTAGTTATATACCCCGTTACTACAGTGTGTAGATCTTTCTTAAGTTAGTGCCAAATAATTAGAGAAGTAAATTTAAATTAGCTGATTTTGACCTTGCTAAAAAATGAGAGCTGGTGTATTTTACAATATCAATAATGTAAAGTCCAGCATCAAGGCCTTAAAGCATGTCGATACTTCAGGAGCCTAGCATATGAATGGTAGGAGACTTGAGTGTATTAATCCATACCCAAGAGAACCTGGTGAGTGAGGGAGGCCATAGAGATGTATAATGTAAGTCAGGGGAGATGCGAGGAAATATATATACATGCAGTTCATGATCGAATATCAATATACTTTGCAGCCGGTTTAGAGATCATTATAAATAGATAACTTGAATCAATTGATCCTTGAATACAATTTTTCTATACATCATTAAAGATAAGTTGTGACAAGTTACTAGATCTATAAAATCAACCACAGAAAGATCGAAAAAGAGTTAAGCGATCAAGAAAGTGAAGATGTTCGTGAATAAGTAATGACTTATAAATTTGAGTGCCGGTCACGGTGCTCCTTACACCTGACCGTGCGAGGGCGCGGTGACCCTCAACTGGACGGAAAATAGGAAGCCCAGTTCGTGCAGCGGCCGCCAAGTGCGCAGGTCTAGGATCCCAGTCCTCTTTCGGTTTTTACGCGAGCTCGCAGTGTTTTTACGCCTCGTTGGGATCCCGACTTTAGACCAGTTCCACTGACCCTCTCTTTTAGGATACCCAGGCGGGGGATCCTTAATTTAGTTTTTCGTACGAGCTCAGTTGCCCGTTACCGGTCGGGTTGTTTTTCTAGAGCGACTTTTCCGGGAAGTCTCACTCACCCGTCTCGGTGGCGTAGTTTTGGAGTAGACCTATCCCTCTATTGGACCGCGCTTCCAATTAGAGGGCGAGACGGAAGAGCCCTTTTGTTGGCTTCTTCACCGCTTGAGTTTTACTTTCGCCAACAGATTTGGCGATTCTAAATCCAGATCATCTATATCCATATCTACATCATCTAGGGTTACATCTGAGACAGTTGCACTTGAGGTTTGAAGGGATTACAATCAAAGTTGAGTAAATGGAAGTAACTATAATCCGATTCGAAATCTCATTAAGCTAGTGGACGTGTTGGGAACTTAGTTAGGATGCATTATACTACACCGCATGGCTACGGAGGCACCCCAACCCTAAGACATTTCCCAAGTCTTAGAGTCATAGTGTGAGGTTTCACACGAACCAAGACTACAGACTATCCACTAGACTTAAGAATTTAATAAATCATTATATCTTCTCATCTCATCTTTCCCATCATCCAAATCCACAAATATGGTCTCTGAGTAATATGGAAATAAAATATACATACTTATGATCAATTAGTTACCATAGAAATTTGCTCATGTGGGAAATGTTGGGATAATGGCTGATCATGAGAGGTGTTTACTAGAAATTTGGAAACCTTTTCCATTTGCAAGTAGAATAAAATTTTAAATTTGAGTTGTTCCTAACTCTCTACTTGCTTGCTTTTGATCATAATAAATGCCTGTTATTTTTTTATATAAATTTTTGGGAGGTACCAGCGCCCGCTGACGCCTCTTCTTTCCTAATATGTTTTGGCAGGCAAACAGCCTGCTATTTAGTAGTTGTTCATGCTTCCAGGAGACAGGGTATACACCAGATGGTATGGTTTATTTTGTCTCAATTTTTGATTCACATTATAATATAAATGATATCTCTTATGTACTACATTTTGGGATATATGGTGCATACTGGAAGATTCTTGTACATGATGTAAAATGATATGGAAGTTAATGAAATGAGATTTTGGTGTCATTTGTCTCTATTAGATTGTGGTTATGAATGAGAATGTCAAATGTAGCTTCAAGCGCGAAAAATTTCCCCATAAATTATGCTTTTAATGCGATGTCAAATATATGGAATTTCTGCGAAATGTGTCGTAAACAGGTACCTGGATCCTCGGGGGTTCACAAGATGCGCAAGGACACACGCGCAGATCACAACTACGCAGGAGGCGGAGCACGCATGAAGGCAACGAACGCGTGAACGCGCAGATCACGACATCGTGCACAGCACACCGCAGAGGAGATCACGACAGCGCGCACAACGCACCGCATATCACGACGGCGCACCGCAGATCACATGTGCACAGCGCACACAGTGCACCGCGCACGCGCAGATCACGACAACGCACCGCGGAGGAGGCACGAGATCGGAGCGACGCTGGGCAAGGCCGGTGTCGGCGACAGCGCAATACGAGGAGGCGCGTGGAAGGGCTCGAAGGTGGGGGCTAGGGTTAGGGTTTTGGTTTGAGAACTTCGGTCTAGGACCTCGCTCTGATACCATGTTGGGAAAATAAGAAAACTTGTTTATTCCATCCGCCTTAGGCTCTCTTATATAGTAGAGCAGCCTATGGGTAAAATACATAAAGAGTCCAACCGAAAATAAAAATATAAGAAAAGTACAGAAGTGAATAATATATCTCTATAGACTCGAAGTCAGAAATCGGGCCCACACCAAAAGAACGCCACTCCAAGCGCGCGAGTCGAGGGAGACTCGTGTTGCGGCGAGGACGGCGGCTGAGGGCATGGTCAGCATGCTCGACGCCCTAGAGGACAACCGTCCCTTGGATGGGGACGAGCTGAGGCAGCGGTCGGATGCGCAGAAGCTGATCTTTGACGAGGACAGGAAGATGGTCACCGAGTGGAGGCAAAGGTCCAGACACAGGTGGCTTCCAGAGGGAGACACGAATACAGCCTTCTTCCACAGGGTGGCCAGTGGGAGGCGGAGAGAGAACTGCATCAGATCTCTGCTTGTTAGGGAGGTTGCAGAGGAAGGGAACAAGGACCTCGGTAGGGCGATTGCGGATCACTTCTACAGGCTCTCTGCAAGGGGTGCTGAAAGGCGGTTCTGGCAGTAAAGTTGCGGTCGGTTTTGGGGGATGGGGCCACGTTTCAATTATGGTTGGATGATTAGACGAGCAAGGGGATTTTGGACAAGCAGTACCTACGGTTACGCCGGCCGGCGGGCAAAAGGTGGGTGATGGCGCAGCAAGTTTGGGAGCACGGTTCTTGGGCCCCTGTCTTCTCCTCCGCCATGTCAGACCAGAGGGTGGATGCATACTTGGATCTACATGCGCATTTGGCATAGTTTGAGGGTCCGACAAATGGCAGGGATCACTTTACTTGAGGGGATGGAAGATTCTCAGTGAAAAAGACATATCATTTTTTAGTGGAGGATGGGAGGAAGTGAAGGAAGAGATGCAGTTGATACTAGGTAAAATACGGAGGACTAGGGTGCCTAATCGAATAAAGATTTTTTTATGGCTTCTGCGACAAGATAGGATTCTCATGCAGGTTCGTCGAGGGGAGTTGTTGGAAATGGAGGTTGGTGTGCGGGCCAGATGTGGTGCGGCAGTAGAGGATGCAGATCAACTTTTCTTCTCTTGCATGTCGCATGCTCAGGTGTGAGATGTGGCCAGCATCTCGTGGCTTGGGGGTCAGGATTGTGCTGGTTTTTGGAGGAGCTTCAGATTGGTTTGTGGCTACGGACACTAGGACAGTGCGCGTCCCTTTGCGCTTTTGTGGGTGATTTGGTGTGCAAGGAATAGTGTCATTTTTGGGGGCCAATCATGTCATACGGAAAATGTAATAGAACACAGTAGAGCACTATGTGCAACGCAGAGGATGTAATACGTTGTAACTTTTTATAGTTATATAGATTAATATACTTGGCAGTGGGTCCCAAGTTCTGGGACGCCACCCTTTTCCTCCTAAAAAAAATTTAGTTTCCCTCCAAAGTGAGAACCTGAGGATCAAAACTTTTGATAGCTTTTTACAATATATGTGTGGAACTTTGAAAGGACAAAGCGGTCCAAAAGAACCAGCCATATTAACTAAAGTAAACACAGTGGTATTGAGAATCAAGAGAAGAGCCAAGCCATATTATTTACCTTTAATGTTAATTTTCTGCAACATCTTAACAAGTCCCACATAAAAAATCACAAGAGTCGTAAACTTATCTCAACATTGCAAGATGTTTGATACTGTCACATTAAACAAAAGCAACGCCTTTTCTGCAGTGTTCTCACATAGCAGCCTACCACTTTGAAGAGTTGCCATACAAGATAAGCATGCCACTTACCTGTTGACCGGGCAAACCGAATTACGGCCCTGGTCAACCTACACCCAGTTGACATGCAAAAAACACAATGGAGTCAAGCAATACGTGCAGCTAGTCTGGGTTATAAACTTATAGGTAGGACTGCTCAGAATATTCGAGTTAACGGGTACCCAGCTTGACTCGTGCATTTTGACCCTGAACTCATGGGTACATGTATAAAAATCTAGGTCAGGTACTCGATATGTCAGGATCTGTGCCCCCATATAAAATTCATCTAGAAAAGAGGGTGCTCGTTAGGTACCCAGTTGAAAACCCTCACTACCACTATTGATTCAAAAGAATGCAAACAGTTAGATATGAACATAGATATAGAAGCCTATTGTTCTCTGCCTAAGATGAATATGGATATGGAAATGGATATTAACTAATACGGAAGATGTGTTACCATACCTTTAAAACGGATGTGTAAAATGGATGTTAACTAATACGGAAGATGTGTTACCATACCTTTAAAACGGATGTGTAAAATGGATGTCAATTCGAAATTATTCGATACAGATAATTTTTTTAAAAAAGGTTGAATACAGATAATAACAAAATATATATTTCCTTAAGAATACATGTATTAAATGACTTTATTAAATGACTTACATATTGTATGTATGTATGTATCCGTATACATTTTAAGATATTCAGATACATATGCCAAAAACAGAAATAAATAAATCGGCAGTGAACCAAGATTCGGATATTTCTATATATGTTTGTGTCCATACTTAGAACTTGTGCCAACCCTTTGCTATGTAGTGTTCTCATATATTGCAGCTCCACTCCATCCCAACACACAGAATTGCCTTTCACCTGCAACGTCCATGTTCATTCAGACGATCACAAGCCTCACTTACACCCACTCGATACCATATATCTACGGATATGAGTATTTTTATCATGCAATCTGTAAACAATATTTCATTTGAACATCCATGCAATATTATAATAATTATATTTGTGACAATTGTGTGACAATGTCCAAACATCGACCAAACTAGTGTCTAAATAAATAGATCCGCAAAGAGGGAGCGAAGGATGTAAATTTCAAGAATGATTATTGGAATTTATGAAAAGAACATGTGTCAATTTTGTGACAAACAATGGCAGTTGCTAAAGGCTATGGCAATGGTGTGACGGCTAGGGCATCAACGATGGTTGTGACAACATTAGTTTGCAATGCCCCTAAGCCCTAAGCCCGAACGCCATGACGATCACTGAAGGAAATGGTTCCCACTAGCAATGATCGCTAGTGGCGACAACTGCTAGATGCGGCAGTGGTTGTTGGCGACGGTGGCCACGAACGAAGCCCTTACGAGTGACATATGCTAGATTGGTGATGGTCATTGGCAACAGTGGGCCATTAATGGTGGCAGCGAAATGGGTGGGGTGTTGACAGTTGCCAATGGTGGAGGGGATGTGGGGGTACAGAGAACGCAGCTCTATGACCATACCTAGTGGAATGAAATACTTGATTGATTTGAACAATGAGCCTAAACCTCCTCATATAGAGAGAGCTAGGAATAACATGCACGAAAGCAAAATGCACAAATGCATTCACAGGGATGGGACTCAAAACCTAACACAGATAACGAATTTTTTGCAACACTAAAAGTATATACTTTTTCTCATATGTTAATAAGTATTTCATTCCAGCCCATGTCCTACATTTCCCTTTTCCCCTCTAACCTTTGGTTTGACACCGGTGAACATACACATGCACACACGTGTTCAAGTGTGTTTATTAGAGATGATACTTGTTGTTGTAATAAACAAGGCAAAGAACATCACAGCAGTTGTAAAATTCAGATTTGTGAAGTTCACTTTCATATGCATGCACTTTCACGAGAGAAATATATTGCAGAGATGACATACAGCTCTAATATTTGCATAGCACGGATCCAGATTTGGCACTTCAAGAGCACGCAGAGCACCTGTCAACCATTCACATGCTTCAACATTTTTCAGCATCCGTGCTTCATCAAAAGATCCTCCAGTCAGAGATGCTGCATACTGGTATTTGGCCCATAAGTCAAGTTAGCATAAAGATATCACATTATGCATATTGGTATTTGGCCAATAAGTCAAGTTATCATTTATCAAAAAGGATATCTTTTTTAAATGCAACATATCACAAAATGTAAAATGATTTAAAGTGGACAGATCTAATTAATATACCTCAGGAGGAATGCGCAGGCGTTCAACAAGCTTGTCAAGTTCCTCAATGAGAGCCTTATTATTAACAGATTGCAACTCTAGTTTGTTGTTGCGAGATTCAATCTAAAAATAAAGACCAACAGAATCATTTTAAGACCACACGGAAAAACAATATTTCCAATTTAATATAGTTAAGGTAAAGCAATTGTGTTAAACTCGTGGGAATGCATACACTAAAAAAAGTATACGTTGTGTACTTCCACACAAGGAATGCTTGCAACTTCTTGGTTTCCTCGATACCAGCTGAAGAAAGAGGAAAGCGTGTCTCCAAGATAATAATGGTGGAAGGGAGGTAAAATCTTTGTTGACTAAAGTCCTACCGAGGGCACAAGGCTGATTTGTTTTTCTTACATGTACGTGCCGTGTGATATTCCAGGATACAGTCAAGTGTTTCATGCTTAGCAAAGAATCAAACAGACTTCTCTCATTTTGGTAGAGGAGTTTGCCAAATAGACAGAGAGTAGATGTAGTGATTCTATGCAAATCATGTTGCCCAGGAGACAATATCCCCCCAGAATTGTGATCTTTATCCAATACGGCTAGCATGATCTTCACCCAATATGGCAACTACCTTAGCAAGAGAGTTGACTAAGCCACACCACGAGGGATAGCTAAGAGAGGATTCAATATAATAGTGTTGTCATTTGTTGTACCCGGAATATTCTTCTTGAGAAAACTTCATCAAAGAGATTATGGGGTATGAGTTGCACTTGTCTTGATGGGTGGTATCTGTTGAATGGAAAGACTAGAAGAGCCATATAATACTAACATACCAAAGCAATCAAAGCAGAAATAATACGGAAGTTGGAATCCAAGGGCAACTTTGGGGCTAAGAAACATGGAGGTCATGAAGCTCGACCTAGCCCAACGAGATAATTATCTAAACTTCTCGAGAGATTTTCTTAGTTTTCTCAAGAGCTATTCGGGACTTCGTTTTTAGACTATACACACTGCTCGTACAACTTATCTTAAAGGGGTAGAGACTTTTTAGAGTATATCTATCTAGGGCTATATTTTACAGGTGACTAGGTAAATTATCCCCCCAACTAAAGGATTTATCCTTTACTCGTTGTTGGAGTATTTGGTTGTGTGCCTCTAACGATGTAGATGGGTAAATGGATACCTCTAGGATCCATTTACCCCATCCATATGTTTAGTCCCACATCTACCAGTGGTGGGACTTGGAGGCTCTGTGGAGACTATCTAAGGAGCCCCAAACCTCCTATATCAGATGAGAAAAAGGAATGCAATATTCGTCCTTTTGAGGGCTTCCCCCGTGGTTTCATCCTGCTCCTTAGAGAGTAGGGTTCCACGTAAAATTCATGTGTTCCAAGTTTATCTTTCTGTTCTTATGCTCTGTTTATCATTCCGCTTCGCATTCGCTATTTTCTAACATGGTATCAGAGCGGGTCGATTCTTGAAGATTTCAAGTTCATTATTTTTTCATTTGAGGATCATGCTATGTTCTTGTTCTTGGTCAATTTCTAAAGAGTTGTGATTTTTTTCTAAGATCTGGTCGATAGTCATTTTTCCTAGGGTTTTCTAGAACCCCAGAATGCCCAATCGTTCTTGAAGGATCTCGTGATTCCATCGCCCAGCACCGCCTCCTTCTACTTCCAGATTAACGGCCCGCTCCTCTTCTTTGTGTGTCCAAGTGGCGCAGATCTGCTCCACGCGCGAAGTTTCCTGGTACAAGACCCACGCAGGCAGCACGCAAGAGCACGCGACGCTCTCCTCCAGCGCCTCCAGGCGGCGCTTCCAGCCCGTTCGACTTCCCTATTTGTTCCAGGTGCAAACGCCCAGGCAGGGTCCCCCTTCTGAGCGCAGACCCAGTACAAGAAGTCGTGCATCTTCTTCCGCCAGAGGCGGAGCCCTCCGTAAGCACCTCCCCATCGTGCAACGGCAGCGCCTTCTTCTCTCGTTGGATGGTGCACACAAGGCGGCACACCTCCAGCGTTGCCCAGATCTTCCAGGCGACATCGCCCAGGCGGCCATCTTTCACCACTCCAGGGGAGACCCCCCTCCGCCCGCAGCCCCATCCTCCCATGGAGATCTCCTCATCGCCAGGCGGCGCGCACAAGCCCCATCGCGAGGGCTGCCATCGGCAGCGCCTACCGCCCTTCCGCCACCCTCGATCATATCGCCGCATGAGGCCGCCTCGTAGTGGCGACACCTCCCTTCCCAACCCTTCCCAGGCGGTGCGCGATGCAGGATTCAAAGAGGGTTCCCAAGGGGGAACCCTAAAATAGGTGTGGGCCTACAGTCTGCCCAAAATTAGGCCGAGAGCTTTAATAAAAAAAGGGGGGGAAGTGGAGGGTACCAAGAAAAAGGGGAGAAATAGGCCAGAAAAAATGAGTGTGACCTCATTAAAAAACAGAGAGAGAGAGAGGCTATATATGTGAGCCCAAGAGGGCCGAAATGCTAAAAAAAGAGAAAAGTCGGCTTATTTGGTTTTGTCTCCCGAGGGGAAGTCTTAAAAAAAGGTTGCGTAAAGAAAAAATCGTACGCAAAAAAAAATGCAAAAAAGGAAAGTAAGAGCCGTGTAAAAAAATTGAAACGGCCAAATGTTATTCATGATTTGAAAAGCCGAAAATGTGACGGTTTATTTTGTTTTGTATCCCCATCTTTGGTGTCTTTACCCAACTTTGTCAATGTTGATTTTCCAACAAGTGTGAGAGAAAGGGGGAGTATTGTGTAGAGTCACATGCCAGTTTGTCAGATTTTTCAGATTCTCCAGACTCCTGATTGCAGGCCATTCAGATTCCAGACTCTACAGTTTGTTAGATTTTCAGACTCGACGATTGGTTCCGGGTCTTCAGTTCAGACACGCACATAGATGTGGTCTTCTTTCAGATGAGCACATGTTGCCATCTTTTATAGTAATCCCCATCTTTTCTTGTTTTGTCGGCCAGAGTTTTCATGTGAGCCATGGGGACTCCATAGTAGAGGACCATTCCCTATGCCATGTGGGCGATTTTCATGTGGTATCATAGAGTAGAGTAACATTCTCTATGCCAGATGGGAGAGACCCAGCTCTTCGACAAGGAGACTCCAGGCGCAGTTTCAGACTCGATGATCATATTCCGATTCCTCATTTTGACTCACACTTCAGCCCATTCGTCCTCCTCACCTGCACGGCATGAGAAGCAACGTCCTCGACAGCAGCTGACAGTTGTGCGTGTTGAGTTGATATTGTCTGCAGTGTCATGTAGCGTGAGTTGAGTTTCTTTCTGTTTGTCCAAGCTGAGCATTGCATGCTCCAACTTAAGGGGGAGTGTTGTAGTATTTGATTGTGCGCCTCTTATAATATAGATGGGTAAATAAATACCTCCAGGATCCATTTAACCCATCCATATGTTTAGTCCCACATCTACCAGTGGTGGGACTTGGAGGCTCTGTGGAGGCTATATAAGGAGCCCCAGACCTCCTGTATCAGATGAGAAAAAAGAATGCAATATCTGTCCTTTTGAGGGCTTCTCCTGTGGTTTCATCTCGCTCCTGAGGGAATAGGGTTCTACGTAAAATTCTTGTGTTCCAAGTTTATCTTTCCGTTCTTATGCTTAGTTTATCATTCCTCTTCCGCATTCGCTATGTTCTAACACTCGTACTCTAAAAGGAGAGCGAAGTCTCAGTTGCATCTTAAGAAGTCCCGGGTTTTGGGAGCTGACTTCGTTGCAATTCACTCACATCAGCTAGCCTTGTAAAAATGCCATACTACAGGTCAGATTGTTTATCAGGTCAAGCTCCCAACAATCTAAGATGTGTGATACATAGTAGATAGTACCCGCGGACTGTGTGTTCAATAGCGGGTAAGGGCAATCGATATATAGTAGATAGTCAATGTCTCTAAAGTTCTCATTGACATTATCTCACCTTCTCGATAACTCTTCTTCCGTGGTAGACATGTTTGACTACCTTCAAAAAATCAAAAAAATCAACTAGGAAAATGGACATACAATTTACTTGTGTGATCAATTCCCTTGGTTATTTGCCTTATGTTCAGATTAAAATGTGTGGATTGCAAAAGCTCAAGAAGGTGGGACATATATACCATTTTTGGATTGAGCTTATCAGGTCAAAAAGTAGAACTCGTGACTATGATGAATTCTTTGGGGCTATGGATGACTACCCTTCATGTGGTCATGATCACTAAACCACGTATGAAGTTTGTTTCTCGATTAAGGTGTATAGAGTCCATTGGGCAAATACGTCTTTCGATCTCGAAGGTTGTGTTTTCTACTATAAGATTATTTGGCATTGGATGTTACTGACCCGAGTCAAAGTTTTCCTTTGGCTTTTGAGATGTGGGAGAGATGATCGTTGCTCAACGAGCAACGATATGCTTCTTGTGTGCATTCTCCTGCTGAAACAAAAGATATTATTGGGAGTTATTTTCCCTTTATCTATTTTATATATTTCTCTTTTCTTTTGTCTCTAATATGTCAGAGTTTCTCCTCTCTATATAAGAGAACATTAAGGCTTCATGAATAATCAATTCATTACTTTCTTTCCACGTGGTATCAAAGCAACGGTCCTAGACTTTAGCCTAAGCCCTCATGCCCAACCCCCATCGCTACCCCTCTTCGCTGCCAGGTCTCGTTGTCAGAAGCTTCTCTCGGCAACCAAGACTCCCCACCAAAGACCTCTACTAAGCCATCGGGTACCTCCGTCGGACCCTCTTCTCCGTCGAGCAGCATTGTCCAACCACCAACACCGTCGAACCTCACTGTGGGTCACAGTGGCATCGTAAGACCCCGTTCTGGCCCTTCGGTGGTACCACCAGACCCATCTAGTGTTCCAATTGCGCCACCTGGCAACACTAGGGCTCTAGTGTTGTAGCCCTGACCGACTTCGGGTCTGATTTTGACTGTGTTAGGGTGATTTCATACCTATAAATCACCACCATCCCAAGGCTCTTCCACGGTTAATGGAAACAGTTGTGGCATGAGTCTGCACACACAACAGATTTCTCGTATGATTGTGTAGACACATTCCGATTGGTCTACAGCCTCAGTCGAGTTTTGTACCGACCTTATTATCATGTAAGAAATCAGGGGTGACATCTCCTCATTCGATGCTTTCAAGGACCCTGCAACCATTGTGAAGATGAATGGAACTAAGTACAAGTTATTATGACACTGATGTAGTGCAATAACAAGGAGCACATCATGACGCAACCAGAGCCAGCCGATAAGACTGGGATAAATGCTTCATAGAAGTAGGATGACACATATATGCATGTTTAGCTCTCTGGGACTCTCAACACGAAGATGGCCAATACTTTTTTACACCAGCCCACTGCCAAGGCAATGTAGGATAACCTTGTTGCCTCATATGGTCAGGCGAAGAATGAGACCAAGATTCTTCAATTGCAGTTTGATATCTTCACGTCCACAGAGAATGGTCATCCTCTACACAACTTTTATTTTTCGCTTCATGGCATGTTCGAGAAGATTCACAGTTTCATGCATGTGACCACATCTACTAAGCAGCAGATGGCGTATAGGAACACCACGATGGTTGGAGTTTTTTAGCATCCCTACACCCTGAGTATGAGGCAACACACAACCAGCTTCTCACATGCGCAGCTACACCTTCGATGGAGGAGGTTTATATCAGTCTTAGCAGGAACATGGTCATATCCACTGTCACTACATAGACCTCCTCAATGATGGCAGCATCTTGTGGTAGAGGAGGTACAACTTAGTTCAGAGCACATGAAGTATGTGGTAGAGAAAGGTGCATATTAGTGTGGTCCATGCACTTATTGTCAGCGTCCTGGTCATCCGGAGGAGACCTGTTAGTTGAAGCATGTATCTCGTGTATGCTTGTGGTCGAGCAGGTTGATCCTTGTTGACGCATATAGTAGTGCTTGTATCCCTTCGTTATTTTTGTTTTCAGTTGTATGCTTTATGTAATTTACCCATAGGCTACTCTCCTATATAAGAGAGCCTAGGGCTTATGGAATAAATGAGTTGTTCATTTTTCCCAACATGGTATCAGAGCGACGGTCCTAGACCGGAGTTCTCGAAACCCTAACCCTACCCCACCCCACCCGCCGGCCTCTCCTTCTCTCTCCATCTCATCGGCGCCGCCGGGACTCACCGCAGCCGCACCAGCACCCTCGTGCACCGGTGTTGCTGCTCCTACGCGCCTGAGCCCCTACGCGAAGAGCACCCCTGCGCCTCTCCCCCTGACCAATAATCGGGGAATGTGTTCCATTAGCAATAATCACAGTACGGCCTGGAGAAACCTGTCGGTATCCTGTAAGTAGACTTTGATCACCACACAGATGATGCGTGGCACCAGAGTCCATAATCCACTCTAGTATCTGATCCATTACTGCTAGTGAATGCATAGGTGTTACCTGATGTATTGGTGGATGCAGACGCAGCAACGTCGGAGTGACTCTCAGAGGTAGACGCTGATGAAGTGGGACCAGATGGAGGAATAATGCCCCTCAGACAGGCTACAAGGTCATCAAGCGCTGATCTAGAGATGAAGCAGATGGAGGCTCAATATGTTCACTTCTCGTGCAGAAGCAGGAAATCCATGTTTAGAATAGCACGTGTCTTCAGTATGCCCAGAGCGGTGGAAAAAGGTGCATGATGGTCGAACACGACCTCCTCTACCCCGAGGTCCACGACCATGGGATTGATGATGACCTCCACGACCTCGATTTGCTGCCATGGCTGAGGCGTTCTGATTTGCAGCGGACGAGGGAAAAGTAATACGGCTCAGTCTGTGAAATGCTTCCTCCATCAGAGGAATGGTGGAGTCCTCCAAGATCTGGGAGTGTGTGGCCTCATATTCTGGATCTAAGGCCGCCAGAAATACGCCAACCATAGTGGCATTCCGGTAGGTCTTCTGTTGCTCAGGAGTGGCTGTGAGAGGCATGAAGTTGTACAGCTTCTCAAACATCCCTCATAAAGATGTGTACAACGGGTGTAGAGGTCACATTCTGCTTGATAGTAAAGATGTCATGCTGGAATTTCATAATCTTCGTCTCATTCTTTGCCTGAGAATATGTAGCAGCCAGAATATCCCACATTGCTTTTGCAGTGGGCTGATGAAGAATATCATTGGCAATCTCAATTGCCAGGGTTCCAGATAGCCAAACATTGGAATATGCATCATCTGCCTCCCATGAGGCATTGACCCCAGTCTTCTCAGCAAGCTCTTCTTCAGTAAGAATGTATTTCTTATCGGTTGACTTCATCATACTCATGAACTGCATTGCCCACAGTTCGTAATTTGAACCATCCATCTTCACAATAGGCGTTGGACCTCTGAAGGCGCATATAGATGGGATGTCTGCCTTGCTTTCTGATATAGTGATAATGGAAGACTAGGGTAGTAGACTGAAGATATGATCGTCTACACAGACATTAACGGGTTTAGTTGCATGTGTAGACTCAAGCAACCAAACCCATTAATTTGGAGATGCGTGCGCGGAGGTCGGAAGCTCTACACGCACAGTTGTGCGTACTAGAGCACGTGCACTGCCGCAGGGGCGCGCAGGATCACGCGCGGGGGCGCGTAGGATCACACGCAGGATCACGGGCACTGGCACACAGATGCACGCACCAGTGCACAGATGCGTGCACACGCACAGCGATGCACAGGGACCAGCGGCGCGAACAGGGTTGTTGCGCAGGGGACTTGCCCTAGCGCGCAGGGGCGATGTACCTTGCACAAGCGCGCACGGGGCGACGCACCTCGCGGGAGGAGGCGCAAGATTGGAGGCGGCGCCGAGCGAGGCTGGGGTCGAGGGCAACGCGATGCGGGGAGGCGCGTGGAGGACTCGAAGGTGGAGGCTAGGGTTAGGGTTTGGTTCGAGAACTCAGGTCTAGGACCGTCGCTCTGATACCATGTTGGGAAAATGAGAAAACTTGTTTATTCCATACGCCCTAGGCTCTCTTATATAGGAGAGTAGCCTATGGGTAAAATACATAAAGAGTCCCACGGGAAAAGAAATATCTAGAAAGGTACAGAAGAGAATAATATATATCTCTACAATAGTATTTTCGCTCAACAGGGTCAAAAGATCTATACCCTTTTTGGGTACGAGAATAACCAACGAACACACATTTGACAGCTCTAGGAGAGAGCTTGTCATGACCTGGAGTAAAATTGTGGACAAAAGCCATAGATACAAATACTATGGGAGTAAGGGAGAAGTCCTCGGGAAATGCAATCAAGAAGGGGACTTCTTCTCCAATGACAGTAGATGGCATGCGGTTCAATAACAAGCAGTGAGAATCGCATCATCCCAAAATGAGTAAGGAGCTCGACTCTGAATAAAAAGAGTCCTCGTGACATCCAAAAGATGACCGTGTGCGTTCTGCAACACCATTCTGCTGGGAAAAGTAAGCATACGAGGTCTGATGAACAACACTGATGGAACTGAGAAAGGCAGACAAATGTAAAATAGAGAACTCCAAGGCATTATCAGTGCCAATAAATTTCACATTAGCAGAAAAAGTATTCTGGATTTCAATAAGAAAAGATTTAATATTGGGAGCAGCCTCAGACTTATTCTTTAACAGAAAACCCAAGATAATCTAGAGAAATCATTCACAGCAACCATATAGAATTGATGTCCCTGGTGATCCGGAACACGACTAGGACCCCATATGTCAAAATGAAATAATTCAAACAGATAAGTATTGTGATGACTATGACGACTCGGCAAAGAGGAACGATGGTGCTTCCCAAGCTGACGTGCCTCACACTCCAAGGTAGTACGAGTAGAGATCTGTGGGAGAACATGACACAGCTTTTGCAGAGGAAGTGCCCAAATCGAAGATGCCATATGAAAGGAGACAGATCCAGAAGGAATAGTAGTAGCACCAGCATACGGAGGTTGAACAAGTCTGTAAAGCCCTCTCTGTTCATGGCCACATCCAATCACCATGCCCGTGAGTATGTCCTGAAACACAAGAGAATGTAAATCTCTTGTAATATGGCTAATAAACAAAAGATTTATCTAAAATGCTGGAGCATGTAAAACATTCTGCAGACGCATCGAGGGAGCAAGAACAATCTCCCCTTGTCCAACAATGCGTAGATGCTCCCCATTAGCAATCACAACAGATCTACCAGGAGGAATAGACATGTAAGAAGTAAACCGAGCTCAATCTCCACACATATGATGAGATGCTCCAGAGTCCATGATCCAATCGGACAAATCTGAACTGATACTACTCGTAAGTACAAAAGCAATACCTGACGAACTTGAAGATGCTCTTGCAACGTGTGCGACATTTGAAGTTCCTGCGGTCGATGCGGGAACCCCAGTCTAGGACCGTTGCTCTGATAACATGTTGAGAAAAAAATTTCTTGTTATTCACAAGACCCCAGGGCACCAAAGCTCTTGGGTAAATAGCAGAAAAAATACAGGAAGAAAAGAAATAGAAAAATAACTCCAAAGGTTTATAATAATCTCAACAATATCCCTTTTGAGTCTAAGAGTACCCAATAAACATGTTTGACAGCTCTAGGGGAGAGCTTGTAAACACCAGGAGACATCTGATGAACAAAATCCACTAAACCGAAGACACGAGGCAAGACTGAGAAAAGATCTTGTTGGAAATAAACATGCGGAAGCGAATATGGAAAAGATAAAGAAAATAAGGACAACGGTATTTAACGTGGAACCATACTCCGTAAGGAGCGGGATGAAACCACGGGAGAAGCCCTCAAAGGGGCGGATATTCTATTAGTGTTGACGCATATTGAGTAACTGTATCTCTTTGTTATTTTATTTTCTTGTTATTCTCTTTATGTAATTTACCCATAGGCTACTCTCCTATATAAGAGAGCCTAGGGCTATGGAATAGGATTATCTCATTCACGTTTCCCAACATGGTATCAGAGCGACGGTCCTAGGCCGGAGTTCTCGAAACTCTAGTCCTACCCTATAGTCTCTCTCACACACCCATCCAGTGTGAGGCGTGTTAGTTGGGAAAACATCACAGGTCGTCTTTTCCCAGCAATCAAGGTCGGAGTAGTAACTCCAAGTTTGAGTTGTTTCATGTCGATGTCTGGGGTCCGAGTCGTGTACCCGATCATCAGGGGCACAGGTTTTATAGTGTATTTGTGGATGACTACTCTAGAGCATCATGGGTATTTCTAATGAAAAATAAGTCTGAAGCAGGAAATATCATTATTCACTTTCTAAATGAGATTCAGAATGTTTTTTCCACATCTGTAAAAATTATGAGAAGTGACAATGCCTTAGAGTTGTGCACCAACAATCTAGCCACTCTATCAACTAGATGTGAAGAATGCATTTCTGTATGGAGACTTGCAGGAGGAAGTCTATATGCAACAGCCACCAGGTTTTGCTGTTGAGGGGGAGTGTTCCAAGGTTTGCAGATTACATAAGGCCATCTATGGCCTTAAGCAGAGCCCCAGAGCATGGTTCCAGAAGCTGTCAGACCTCTTTGAGAAACAAGGATATAAACGCTCCAATGCTGATCATTCCTTGTTTGTACAGAAGACAGCGAGAGGTATTATTGTAATCATGGTTTATGTTGACGATATCTTGATTACAGGTGATGATGACCAGGGCATTAAGCAGGCAAAGGAAAGGCTGGGGACCGAGTTTGTCACCAAGGACCTGGGAGTCCTTAGATATTTTCTGGGGCTGGAATTTGCCAGAAATCCGTATGGATTAGTCATGTCACAGAGGAAGTATGTTACAGATCTACTGAGTGAGACAGGTATGCTAGGGTGTCGACCTGCTACGACACCAATGGACCCTAGCATGAAGCTGTATGATGATGACACAGAGGAGGTGGACAGGAGAAGATATAGAGAACTGGTAGGCAAACTGTTATATGTCACGATCACTGGGCCAGATATATTATTTGCAGTGAGCCGTGTGAGCCAGTTCATGGAGCAGCCACGCTAGGTACATATGGATGCAATACACATGATACTTAGATATCTCAAATCTTCTCCAGGTAACGGTCTGCTATTCAAGAAAGGAAAGGGGATTTCTATCTCAGCATGCGCAGATGCAGACTATGCAGGATGTCCTAAGGATAGGAAGTCCACTTCAGGGTATGCTGTCTATGTTGGAGATGCTCTAGTCTCATGGAGGAGCAAGAAACAAACTGTGGTAGCTAGATCTAGTGCTGAATCCGAATATAGGGCTATGGCCCAGGCTACTACAGAGATGATGTGGGTGAAAGCGGTGCTGACAGATTTATGCTTAGATATACCACTTCCTATGAACTTGGAGTGTGATAATCAGGCGGCTTTGTTTATTGCAAACAACCCTGCATTCCATGAACGGACCAAGCATATTGAGGTGGATTGTCACTTCATACGTGATATGATTCAGAAAGGATTCATTGCCACATCTCATGTTACTTCAGAGAACCAGACTGCAGATATATTCACCAAGGCATTGTTACGAGGTCCATTTCAGAAGTGTGCTTCCAAGCTAAGCATGATTGACATTTATGCTCCATCTTGAGGGGGAGTGTTGATGCATATTGAGTAACTGTATCTCTTTGTTATTTTGTTTTCTTGTTATTCTCTTTATGTAATTTACCTATAGGCTACTCTCCTATATAAGAGAGCCTAGGGCTATGGAATAGGATTATCTCATTCACGTTTCCCAACAATTAGAATTCTCAATGAGTACAGGGGGTGTGGCGATCCTTATATAAATGCTCAAGGGAGAATATTCTATAGGATATTCTCCATAGAATGTTCTCTTTATAAATAGCCACAAAGAATATTCTCTAACACTCCCCCTCAAGCTGGAGCTGAGAAAGTTGCAGCTTGCAACAAGAAGAAAGTATAGAACACATCTTCACACGATACATCACAGGAAGAATTCAAGTCCGCTGCTGGTAGAAGACCTCGCACGAGGACGGGTCTGCGGCTTTCAGGTCATCGGAACGTATCTCTGTCATGCCTGTAGAACCGCTGCGATATCAGGTCACCGGAACATATCTCTGTCGTGCCTGCAGGTCACCGGAACATATCTCTGTCGTGCCTGGAGAAGAATCGCTGCAGAAGGGAAGTCCAGCGCGGCATAGTAGTCGGGTCGCAAAAGAAGAAGTATGCGCCTCAAGGAAGAAGTTGATGCTCGGTGAAGACGGATGATCATGTAGAAATCTGGAGTGTCGGTCTGTTGTGCAGATGTCATGAAGAATATGTCATTTCTGACTCCCCCTTTCTCCCATACTTGATAGAATAAGGATCAAGTTGGGAGAAACAAAAGTTGCTCTTTTTTTTCTATTTTCTTTTGTGCTTCATCATATTTTTTGCACAATTCAATCACATTTTTTTAGCCGTTCAATCACATTTTTTTTCAGCTTTTCATCAGTTTTTTTTTAACATTTTGCGTACAACCTCCTTTTTTTTGGTACGCACCTTTTTTTCAGTTTTTTTTTAAACCACACGGCCCAAAGGGCCCAATCTCCTCTCTATCTCTGTCTCTGTCTCTTCTAAACAGCCCAGTTGGTCTTGTACACAAATTCACATTAAATGGAGCAGCCTTTCAAATGAGAAGGCATCAGCCATTTTTTTTAAAAGCCGTGGGGCCCGCCTTATTTTAGGGTTCTCTTGGGAACCCTATTTCTAGTGAACCGCCGCCCCCTCTCGATGGGTCTTCAAGCCTGCTGGAGATACCGCTGGGAGGAGCGGCGAAGGGGCTTCTCCTCGACGCTCTGAGAAGATCGAGGGCTTCGCCTGAGCACGATGGCACGGCCAGAGCAGCATCACGCAGGGTCGGGGTGCTCCTACCCGCGCGCTCTGGCGCGAGATCGGTATCGAGGAGAGGGGCCATCGCGTGGCTACAGGCGAGGTTGCGCAAAGGGATGGAGTTATTGTGCCAGGCGGTGGCGCCGCTGGATGTTTGCGCGAAAGTGGAGCCCTGTGCATGAGGCTCCGATCAGTTTGAGCGGCAGGGGTGCCGCCTCTGGTTGTTCTTCAAGAAGGGTACCGCATGTGCGAGCGCCGCCTGTGCGCGGCTAGGGGAGGGCGTCGTCTTGGGACTTGGATAGGAGGCTGGAGCATGGAGCATCGCCTGTGCGCACCACCACCTGGGATTAGGGCTTGCGATGGAGCCCTGGAGAAGATGTGTCGCCATTCTGGGCAAAGAGGGGGGTACGACATCGGACGGGCGGCGGAGAGGGCGGCGCCGCCGCCTTCTGGAGCGGGTTGCTGGGGCCTGTCTAGGGCTTGAGGGGAGCCGAGTCGAGGCACGGTTTGGAGGGCAGGCTGCCTGTGGGTGCCTCCGCTTGCCTGATGTTGGAGGTGCACCGCCGAGTGCCCTGATGGAGCCTGAAGAAGATTTGTGGCGAGGTAGGAAGTGCGTGCGGTAGAGCAGAGATGCGTCGCCAGTGCGCCTGGAGCGAAGGGTCTGAGAGCTGTGACTGGAAAGGGGGTGCGACTGGGATTTTCATATCTGTCTGAGATGCTTTTACAAGCTTCACAATATTAGGGTTTCTTAGAAACCCTAGAATCAAATCGAACTAGAATAGGACTGCTATGCACTTGATAATCGGATCCCGAAAAAAAATCTTTTAATAATAAATTCTCGAGAATCGAACCTGCTCCGATACCATGTTGGAAATAAACATGCGGAAGTGAATATGGAAAAGATAAAGAAAATAAGGACAACGGGATTTAACGTGGAACCATACTCCGTAAGGAGCGGGATGAAACCACGGGAGAAGCCCTCAAAGGGGCGGATATTCTATTGGAATTCTCAATGAGTACAGGGGGTGTGGCGGTCCTTATATAGATGCTCAAGGGAGAATATTCTATAGGATATTCTCCATAGAATATTCTCTTTATAAATAGCCACAAAGAATATTCTCTAACAGATCTGTCTCGGGAAACACAATTAAGAACGGGATCTTTTCCCCCAGAACCGAAGAGGGCGTATTATTTACAAGGTAAAATGCAGTTAGAACCACATCCCCCCAGTATGAATTAAGAGCACGGCTCTGAATCAAAAGAGTCCTGGTAACATCCAGAAGATGGTGGTGTTTTCGTTCAGCCATCCCATTCTGTTGGAAAGTATACGCACAAGATGTTAGATGCACAATACCGTGGGACGTAATAAATTTGGCAAGCTGAGTACTACAAGATTCCAGGGAATCGTCAGAACGTATATACTTGATTTTTGCTGAAAATGTTCCTTATTAATAAAGGACTGAATAACAGGACCAACATCAGACTTGTTTTTAAGGAGAAAGACCCACGACAATCTTTAAAACTCATCAATAGCAATAAGATAAAATCTACGCCCTGACGATCTACGACACGACCAGGACCCCAAATATAAAAATGATTTAATTCAAACAAACAATGACTACTCCGACCCTGACAACTCCGAAAAGTGGACCGATGAAGCTTCCCAAGCTGGCAGGCCTCGCACTGAAATGTAGAGCGAGGAGAAATCTATGGAAGAATGTGATACAGCTTTTGCAAAGGAAGATGACCAAAATGAAGATGCCATATATAAGGAGATGCGGACCGAGTACAAAGAGAAGAGGCACCAGCATAAGGGGATTGTACCAGTCTGTAGAAACCTTATTGCTCACAGCCAGACTCAATCACCGTGCCCATGAGAATGTCCTGAAACACAAGAGCAGACGGATCAAAAATGGTACGACAGTGTAAATCCTTGCTAATTTGACTAATAGATAGTAAATTCCTGGAAAACTCGGGAGCATAAAGAACATTCTAAAGTCTCGTTGCAGGAGTTAACTGCACCTCCCCCTGACCAGTAATGGGAGAATGTGTCCAATCTGCTATCACAACAGATCGTTCGGGCTGGGTTGGACTGAAAGCACTAAACTAACCTCTATCACCACAAAGATGATGTGATGCCCCTGAGTCCATGATCCATTCTGACAAGACTGCCCTGTAACAACTAGTAAAGGCATATGCTATACCTGATGTAGATGCAGATGCAGAGGCAGCTACCTCTGAGGATCATGAAGGAGAGTTGGTTGACCCAGGAGTAGGCACAATCTCCCTGAGTCTCGCTACAAGTTTGTCAAATCTCTGATCAGATGCAGGTGAGCAACGGCTAGCCTATTGAATCTATTCTGTGACACGTGCTGAAGCTAGGAACACATGCTTAGAATAGCATGTTTCCTCAAAGTGACATGGTCTGTGACAATAAGTACAAGGCTGACGAGGGGGTCGACTACCCCCTCCTCTGCCACGGCCACCTCGACCACGAAACTGTGCAGGGCATCCTCTACCGTGAGATGATGCCATGGCTGAGGATGTCTGAGACAACTGAGTACCGCCATAAGATATGAAGAGCCTACTCAACCTGCGATATGCCTCCTCCATTGGAGGTATTGTGGCATCAGTAAGAATCTATGCTCTAGCTGCATCATACTCAGGGTCAAGAACTGCTAGGAAAACTCCTGTCATCACGGAATCCCTATATGCCTTGAGCTGCATTGGTGTGGCAGTCAAGGGAATGTAACCATGTAACCTCCAAACATATCCCTTAAAGAAGTGTAAAGGATATGGAGAGGATGACCATTCTACTTCAACGTGAAGATGTCGTGCTGAAGTTGCAGAATCTTAGACTCGTTCTTCGCCGGAGAGTATGTAGCGAAGAGAATGTCCCACATGACCTTCGTTGTGGGCCGACTCAATATGTCATTGGTTATCTCCATGGATACTATCCCAGAAAGCCATACACGTGCATAAGCATCGTCTCCCTCCCATGAGACGTTAATCCCAGTCTTGTCAACAGGTTCCTCCTGTGTGATGATATGATTCTTGCCATTACATTGCATTAGACTCATAAACTGCATGATCCACAGTTCATAATTCGTTCCATCCATCTTCACAATGGGTGTTGAACCTTTGAAGGCACACAGGGATGGAATATGTGCTTCGTTGCCTGACATGATGACAACAATCTCTAAGACTGGGGTTGCACATTGTAAGAATAATGTCTAAACGGACATATGGGAAGATGATTGTGGGTGTAGACTCATACCACAATCACTTCCATTCTTTGGTGACTCCTTTGGGTAATTAGGGTATTTTAGATAGTCACACTACACCCTAAAAACCCAAGCTTAAGGCAACAGAGAGCAACCCAAGGCGGCTCCAATCAGATGGCGGGTCGTAGGAGCAACAGCGGCGCGCAGGTGCAGGTCTGCAGCGGTATGCAGTGGCGCGAGAGGCGACGGATGCACCGAGCGGGCCTGTAGTGGTGATGCGGGAGGCGTGTGAGGCGCAGGAGACGCCGCGCGGGAGGCATAGAGGTGAAGAGAGCCCGCAGCGGTGGAGGCAGGTGGTGCAAGCGGCGTCGCGCAGGTGCGACAGAGGTTGGTGCGGCGCGATTAGGGTTTTGGTGGGGTAGGACTTTAGGGCACAGGTTCCGGTCTAGGACCGTCGCTCTGATACCATGTGGAAAGACGTGAAGAGAAAAGTTATATTCCTCATAGCCCCGGATCTCTCTAATATAGGAGAAAAGCTCTAAGGGAAAATTACTCAAAATAGACTGGATAAAAAGAAAAACATAAATAAAGCCGTAGAGATATAAATATCTCAATAGTATTGTGCGAAGATATATATTGGGGCGATCACCATCGAGTGACTCCCCCTTTTTTTGAGCTTTCAAAAAAAAAAGTATTGTGCGAAGATATGTTGTATAACTTTTTCCTTTTATTGCAAGATGCAGCTTTCTCAGCTCCAGCTTGAGGGGGAGTGTTGGAGAATGTAAAAGAGTGGTAATTGGATCTCTCCAGGATCCAATTACCACTACTCATATTTAGTCTCACATCTACTAACTATGGGACTCTGGTCTGTCTGTGGGGCTATATAAAATCCTCACACCTCCTGTACTCATTAAGAAAATTAAATAGACACATATGGTCCTTTGAGGCCTTCTCTCGTGGTTTCATCCCACTCCTTAGGGAGTAGGGTTCCACATAAATCCTTGTGTTAATGTTTATCTTTTTTTATCTTTCTTGCTCTATTTATCGATCTCGCTTCCGCATTCTTAGATTTTAACAGTGAATATATGATGTTTTTGGGTCATCGCCATATTGGTTTTTATACTTTTTCTTTTAAAAATTGCTTAGTTCGATCTCAGATCTCTAGCTCTTTGAGTTGACCATTTTCCTCAGGTTAGGAAGGCAAATGCTTCTTCTCTCAAGTACTTTCAAAGATGGGCTTACTCCTTATCTTTACTTTTCAACCTTAGTGTGGGCCATATCATCATTATGATTATGTAACTGCAATTTGGTTATGCCAATGATGGTGAGATGTGGATGCAAATGGGCACATTGATGACAGTGGCCCACTAATTATAGAGATCAGTGATAGACAAAAACACGTGTGTAAGGTACATTGAAACGATGTTGATCTAGGGTTCCAAAGGCTGAGTACAATATTGTTGTGGAATTGTAATAGCTCTTAATGCTTTTGTGTTTCTGACTAGTTTGCTTAGGCTGTACGTGAGCGTCCCATTTGCATTTTGCCCATAAGAGGAAAAGGGGCAGAGAAGATAGTGTCTAGCGAAAGAAGGAAGGTGATATTGGAGTCTTGGAGATTTGTATGGCAAATAAAATGCCAACATTAGCCATTAAAGTTTGTCATTTATGGGGATGAAAATTGTCGTTTGTCCCAATTGCCTTTTCGAATGAGGAGGTCGTTGGATGCGATACTTTACTTCATACCCGTGTCTACAACTTGACAATTCATTATTTGGGGCTTCCACAATAATAACAAACAGACAGAACAAGATCCAGATTTCGTAATTATTTGAAAATCAAAGATCCAACAAAAAATTAAATTCTTCCATTGGTTGGCAAGGCACGGTCATATTATGACAAAGAAAGTGTGTGACTATATTATCAATACAGATGATATCTTGTGCTCGAGGAGTAATGAAGAAGAGGACTTGGAACATCTTTTCTTCAGGTGCAGAAATTGGGCTCAAACTTGGGAGGAAACTGTAATTCATAGGCTTAATGTAGAAAGCACCGAGGAATTTCGGGCATCGATTAGAGTGGTCGGCGGCAATTCTCAGGATAATGTCTCCACGGCATACCTACTCCTATGGTCAATCTGGTGTGCGAGGAACGAAAACATCTTCAGGGGGGGCAACGTTTCTATCCTGAGAACGTTTTGAGTGATTTTAGAAGATTGTTGGCAAACAAAATTTGAAAGGGTTTTTTTGTGTTTTTGTTTTTATCTTTTTACGATGTAATGCAAGTCTCATACTATTAATGAAAATCTGAGGGGAGCCCAGCTTGGGGCCTCACCCTTTACATTCTCAAAAAAAAAATTATTTGGAGCTTCCCTTAACTTATAGGTGGTTCACGGAAGCTCAATGCCCCCCCCCCCCTAATTGAGAAATTTGAGAAGAATCTAGCGTGGTAGAAATATTAATATCTTTCCAAGGGAAGACGTCTGGTCTTGGTGAACTTGGTGCTATCAGCCATCCCCATTTTTTTGTCAGGCAAACAAATAACGATTTGTTTGCGGCACAAATGGAGAAAGCATGAGTTGGTTTCTTTGTGCAGGAATAGAAGAGAAGACTACATTTTCGTTGGTGGCCTAGGAGACAGTCACTACTCCTAAACTCCAGGGAAGCCTTGGAATTAAAAAGTTGAAAGAGCTAAACCAATCCTTGATGATGATTGTTAAGGGTTCCAAGAATAATTTCCTGGTGAAGCTATTAAGGAAGCTCTATGGCATATATATGAGCCTGATCGTGGATCCGTGTGCACATTCAGTACCATCTACATTTGGGCGTGGTATATGTGAGATTCTTCCACTAGTTAGAGGGCGGATGAGACCTACTTTAGGGGACGGTTCATTTTTTTCTCATTTGGACGGTAGATTGGACTGAAGGAACTTTTGTGGTTCGATGCCCAAGGTTATTTCCTTTTAGCTACAGAAAAGGACTTAGAGTTGTGGATGCTTGGGAGAACAGGGCTTGGTGCCCATCCTTTCTTTCAAGATTTTTCGAGCGGTGCACCAAGAATTTTGTGATGATGATAGGTTATATCAGTGACATTAAAGGTCCATTGGTGGGAAAGGAATAGCTACAAGTGGACGGACAGTAATTTCTCAGTAAGGAAATCATACATATTCCTTACTTCTGTGACAGTGCAAGTTACAGATGTTGGCGTAGACACCTTTCATCTCATTTGGCGGTCACAAATTCCTTGTGTGAAGTTCTTATTATGGCAAATGAAGAGAGATAGATTGTCTATCCAGGTCCTTAAAGCTTTTTTTGAATCAAAGGTGCTCAAAGCTAGGTGGTTGAATTTGGGATAGTCGGTGTTGCTCATTCTCTATAGAGGATGTTAAGCACCTCTTCTTCTCATGTCCTTTTTCCAGCCAACTTTGGAACCAGTTAGATATGAATCGGTTGCATCGCTCAAACAGCATTGAATTTTGGGAGTCTACGGGAGTCTATGAGTTCAGTAACCACTTTGGCACATTTCGGTTGCTTATGACCTTTTATCATTCTTTGGATGATTTGGATCTCTAGAAGGGGGATGTTCTTAATCGGGAGCAGTGTTCGTCGAAATTATGTTGAGCCATGTTAGGGTGTTGTAGGAGCATAGAAGGTCGTATCGGCGATATGTGGACGATATATCGCCGATATATCGGTTTCGACATGGAAGAGTTTCGATATCACCCAGTATATCCTTTTACAGGGATATCGGCTATATATCGCCATATCGGCTCATATCGGTCAAAAATGATTGGATTCAGTACAAAAAATCCCCGATATCGATCGATATCGCCGATTTTTCGCCGATATTTCTATATATCAATGCTATTATTCATGCAAGATTGATTCCACTATTTATCTAGCTACACTCAGTATTAAAACACATATCTAGTTACACCTAGTATTAAAACACATAATGGTTTATATATATTTTGTTTCAGGTCAGGAGCATTGCCCCCGCACCACTGCAAGGGGGGCCAACCTGGGCCCCCCAGCCCTCCCAGGCTCGCTGACCGTAGGGTATGGTGCGACAGGAGGGTGCATACAATGGTTCTTCAACTTGGTGTATATTTGCAAGTTATTTCATGGTGTAAGAATTTGAATGAAATCCATTTCTAATATCTACAAGTCAATTCTTCAAAAAAATATCTATAAGTCAAGAATCAACATTAATATCGATATGTTCGAAATGATAGATATATGCCATATGAGCTTCATAGATGATCGATATGTGTGATCTAAGAGTAAATTTGTAAGTTATTTAGTGATCTAAGAACTTGGATAAACTCCATTCAATATATAACAATAACAGCGATATGTTTGATATGACCGATATGTGCAATATAAGAATCATAGTCTTCACAAATGATCTATATATGTCTAAGTGTATATTTGTAAGTTATTTAATGTTATAAGAATTTGAATGGAATCCATTTCCAATATCTATAAGTCAGGAATAAACATTAACAATGATATGTTCGATATGACTATGTGCGATATATGGGCTATAAATGATCGATATGTGTAACATAAGTGTATATTTGTAGGTTATTTGTTGTTTTAATATCTTGGATGATCTTAATTTCTGAAAAAACGATAAAAATGGCTTTTTTGAGCCATTTCGATATTTCCGTCGATATCGTCGATATATCGGCGATATATCCTGATATATCCATTTCCAAGCAGATCGAAACGATATCGATATCGATACGGCCTTCCTTGTGTAGGAGGCATGGTCTTTGTAAGCACAACATTATTTTTTTATTAAACTTAATTTAACTTTTTAGGGTGTGATACACCCAAGGCCTTAAATGTCGGATTTCGGTTTCGTTTCGGTAAGTCTAGAAAAAGAAATTCGATAGAATTTCGGTGAAATGGTCGGAAATTGGGGAAGTTACTTGAAAACTCTTTTTTAAAACTAAATAATTCTAATATTCTTTAACTCAATGGTTGAGATCAAAAGGTAGTTTTTTTGCTAATAATGAGATATTAACATGATATGTTATATTAAATTTCCATCCAATAGTCCCAAAATTGAAAAAAGTAGTATGTTGTTCAGAACCAGAACCAAATTTGGAACCATAATTAGAAGTCATTGGTTTCTCCTCTTTAACATGAAGAGAATGGTGACACGTACAATAGTAACAGAGATGAACATAGGCCAAGAAAGAACACCTCTTCAATAAGAACGAGTGACACCTATGATAACTACTAATAAAAACATATATATCAAAATAAAGGAAAACAAAAAATATAAAGATCTTCAGTTAAAACTTGAATTTAACTCTTAAATCTTGTATTTACCTGATTCGATTGGATTTAGATCTAAAATTTAGAAAGTAACTAAGGAAACTTCTTTAAACAATGTAATGCAATCTAACAACTCAATACATTAGTGAATAAATACGTAAAAATTCATAAATATATGCAATTATCGATGAAAGCGAAAGGTAGATTCCCTTATTTTTGTTATTTCGTCGAAATGACATGTAATTTCGATGAAATTCATTGACATTTCGCTCATATTTCGTTGAAATCATGGAAAAAGAAATAAGTATCATTTCGATTTTAGTGACCTAAAGAAATGGAAATTTCGGAGAATTTCGGTGGAATTTCGTTGAAATTTGAAGCCATGATACACCTCGAGATCACACCTCTCTTTCCCTTAAAAAAGTGTAGAGGGCATTTGCACCATCGCAAGAGGAGGCGCATGAAGACCTAAGACGCAATTGAAGATTGATTTATAAAATCAAGATACCTCAGCGAATAAATTTCTTTCTTTTGCTTGAGAGACATGGACACTACTAAAGAAGGCCCGTGGGAACATGATTCTACAGGTTTGGGATACACTGCGCCCAAGGTGTAATGATGGGTAGAGGACTTGGAGCATCTTCTCTTTAGTTGTTTTTACTCAACAAGGATCTAGGATTATGCAAGGATTCATTAGCTTCGGATAGAAAATTGGATTATTTCTCGAGTCCACTCGGTCAATTTGTGGTAAATGGCATTAGGATTATTATGTGCCCTTCATGCATCTTTAGGCAATGTAGTTTGCCAAGAACAAACCCATTTTCCATGATCCATTCTCTGAAAATGTAATTGAACATAGCAAGGCCCTTCATTTATCCTGGTCCAATATACCATGATAACTTTAACAAAAGCTACTCGTGGTAGCTTGCTACATACTCTTTTTCAAAAAAAAACTGTTACTCGCATTACATAAAATTCTGACAGAGACTGGACAGTGGTGGGATCTGTAAATGTGTAGAGCCACGTGTAGTGGTGTAGCGTAAATGAATCTTTATAAGGCAATCACGCAATCCCAGCAAAAGACTAACAAGCAAAACAAACACAAACCCAGAAAACCCTAACAGAGAAACAGGCAAAACCAATTCACAATGCAGGTGTTAACGATAAATTTCATGAAATTGCGAACTGACTCTAAAAACTGCATCTTTTCAGTTTGTAGTAATCACAAACTAGCATAGTTTTTTATAGTCTTGCTCAAGATAGTAAACTATCATATACAGAAAGGCATACCGATTTGATGTCCTCTCTCATATGTCGGAGTTTTATATTGAAGATACCCAACCATTCATCCATATCATCCACACATATGCTTGCAGTTTCAAGTCCTTGTAGTACCTGCACAGCATGTACTTCTCCATCTTTAGACTTCTTAAATGAATAACAAATGCAATAAATAATCTAAAAAATAAAAATAAATGTTTCTTATGTTCGAAGGTAAAAACTCCAGTCACAAAAACTAAATTGTGAACTCCAGAAAAAACACATTAATCGAGGGAAGCTCTAAAACAAGGATACCTCTTCGATTAAAGGTTCACTTTCCATAAGTGCATGCACATTAGCTGCTTCCAATGCCTGAAGTTCCCTCTTTAACCTTTCTGAGAATGCCTCTGCTTCTCCAATGCCCAAAACATACCTGGAAAAGTTAACAGACTTTTGATTTTCTATATTTAGATTATAGAAAAACAAAAAGCGTGGCAGCTGACACATTTGAGGTCGAAATTTATAATGCTCATCAACAAGAAAGACTAAGTTTATAATTACATGATTCAAGATTAATAAGGCTTGAAAAAGCAATACAAATTGTCCTTGAATAACAATATATGTCTAGTATCGTGCTTGTCAGAGTATACGTCATTATAATGATGGGTAATTGGATCCCTCCACGGTCGAATTACCACATCCAGTGGTATAGTCCCGCATCGGCTATTTGTGGGACTTGGAGAGTCAGTGTGGGAAATATAAAAAGCCTCACCAATTGTATCAGATGAGAGAGAAAAGTGGATAGAAAACACAAGCCCTTTGAGGTGTTCTCCCATGGTTTCATCCCACTCCTCATGGAGTAGGGTTCCACGTAAAATCCCGGTATTCTTCATGTTTATTCTATTTCTTTGATATTACGCTTACGCATTGTCGATTTCTAACATTGTATCAGAGCGGGATTGATTCTCAAGGATTTTTATTTCTTTATTTATGTTCAAGATTCAATTCTAGGGCTTTTGTTGAAACCCTAATTCATGATTTGGTCAAGATTCGAATCTTTGTTGTTCTTGAAGATTATTCTGAAGAGTATTCTTTTGTGTTACTCTATTCTGCAATTACATCGGAGTTTTGAAGATCGGTATAGGGAAATCTAGATTTTCTGGAACCCTAGTTATGTCCATTCTGAAGATCATGCCAACATAGACATCTTTGTTCTACGGTTCCACATCTCTACTGGAACCATAATTCATGGATGTTCCAAAAAGAGCCCATAATCAAGTCAAGTTTAACGGTTCCCAACACCTTCTTGAAGTCTGCCATCTCACAAGAAGCCAGGCCCCATTAGAGGAGCTAAGTCGATGAAGAACGACGGCAAGGCTCTTGCATCTCCAGGCAGCGAGCTCTCGAGTGTTGATCTAGTGCCCCCATTATGCAGGAGACTACCCCAACAGCAATAACCCCAATCGGGGGTGGCAGCAAAACAAGAAGAGCTCCTTGCATGATAGCGCACCTCCTGGTGACGCCCTTCAGGTGGGACTCTACCCTTCATGCTCGCGCACACCTCTCCTAGCCACGAGGCATGCACCCCATGACCATTCAATTTTGGCGGCAACATCCCCCAAGCAGCAACACTTCCGATCAACGCCGCCACCACAAGGCAGCTTCAAACCACGCATCGCAGTTGTAGGTGCGAGGATATCTCCAGACGAAGACTCTTCCTCTTCTTCCACGGTAGCAGCGGTGTCGGGGTTCCATCAGGGCACCCTTGAGCGGCGGCGGCAACTTCGAGCAACCCCATCGAGGCTCGAGGGTAATACGATTTGGGGCTCCCAACGTGGGAACCCTAGTCGGTGTAGACGGAAGAATAAGGGCATGATGCCCCTCATTTAAATGAGTGGGTGGGAAAGCATGCATGTATATGTTTTTAAAAGAGAGAGAGAGAGAAAGAAAGAAAGGAGAAGGCTCGAGCTAGGCTACTAGTGCAGTTTTTTAAGCCCTATATAGGTTGTGATATCACAAAAAGGAGATTATTTTTGGAAAAGATCCATGCAAAAAAACTGTACACGGGAAAAAATGGAGTTGAAAAAAAGGATAAATGGCCGAAAAATTGATTTAAAAAAAAAAGAAAGCTGAAAAAAAGAGAATAGAGATCAGCTTATGCATTTTTTTGGTTTTTTTCTCCATATTCAGATCTTCTCCCAATTCGGTCGATGTCATCCATTCCGATCAGTATGGGAGAAAGGGGGAGTATTATGTAGAGTTCTACATATTGTCCAGAATCAGAGTCTAAAAGTCAGATTCAAACACTCCAGTTCTTCAGATTTCAGATTCTACAGATTGTCAGATTCAGACTCTACAGATTGATTCAGAGGTTACAACTCAAGGAGCACAGGTGTGCGTTCATTATTTGTGTGGTCCCCATCATTTACTAGGACTCAGAGTTTTCATGTGATCCATAGGGACTCCATAGTACATATATTCTCTAAGCCATTGTATGCAGTGTTGTAAAAGTTAACCGATTGGCCCGACTAGTCTAATCAGTGGGGTGGATGACTTAATACTGACTAATTCTGACTAGGCGCACTAGTCAGCCAATTTTTGCTTGGTTTTTTTATGTTTTGTTTTTAAAAAAGAAAACTTATTATGATATGCTTAATGTTCAATTTAAATTCAATTACTCTTTTATTTCATTATGATAGTGTCAAAAGGTACAAAATCTACATAAAATATGTATAAAATGAGTTATATATTTAAAAAATCAAAAAAATTAAAGACGATTAAAGTCTGACTAAATCTGATTAGTCACCTGACTACCGATTGATCCTTAGTTAGTGACTCGGTTGACCGAGTATCGACTACCGACTTTTACAACCTTGATTGTATGCTAGGATTTTTATGTGGTTTCATAGGGACTCCCTAGTTTCTTTTTTGGATAATCGGATGGGTGGGATCCTGAAATGGGACCCACCACAAAAAATCTTAATTATTTAATTTGTAAAAAATAAAGTGCACGTGACCATGATGTAATCAAAGCCCTAAAGTACTCCAGAATATTCTTAGAATAAAACAATTGACCCCTGAAGATATAATCATTTATGCCACACCAAATTGCCTACATGAGCGTAAAAGGACGCGATCTATCTTCATGTCCATTGCCGCAAATCGCCCAGATGGAGTTCTAGGTCCCAGTTTAATCCAAAGTGTCAAGCCTCAATCCTTGCCTTCCTCCAGACCTCCGTCGAATTAGCACAAGTGAAGAAGAGGTGGTTCATATCTTCCCCCTCGTTATCGCACCTATCACATATAACCCGACGTTTCTTAGTAAGCAACTTTCCATATCTAGCCAACCACAAGAAAACATTAACTCTTTTTGGAATTCTGCTTCTCCAAATAATTTTGCTATCAATCTTGAGCTCTTGCACATCCTGCTGAGTTTCTGAAAAACTCTATATGATTTCTTCACCGTGAACCTTCCATCACAACATTCAAAATGGTCCCTCCCATCAGTAGGGTCATCCGAATATGTCACCTCAGTGTGCATCCTCCAAAAATCATCCATTTTCTGATCGGAAAGCTCAAAAACAAATGTCGATGTCCATGCCCCATTCTGCCAAGTATCGTGAACCATCGCATTGTAGTCAGCTGCAAGCGCCAAGAGCCTAGGATATCGCTTCCCCAAAATACCATTGTCATTCCAATTATCAAAGTCAAAATTTGAAAATGCAGCCATTGTCAAGCATCGGTCGCATTCACATCCCAATCTCCGGTATAATCTTGCAAATTCCTTGCCACAATGATGAAGAAAATCGAATGCGGCTCACCTCCAATGAGCCCCCAATGCCATATATCCTCCTCACAAGTTTGCATACCAAATCGTTGAACCTCCCCCACAATCTTATCACCCATTTAGCCAGCAGGGTCCTATTCATCCCTTCAACTTTCAGGACCCCCAACCCTCCATTCCTCTTCAACGCAGTGATCATATCCCATGAAATCAAGTGAAATCCTCTTTTTTCCTGCTTCTCATCAGATCAAAAAAAAACCTTCTCATCAGCATTTCCAACATATTCCTAACACCAACCAGAAGCATCCTCGTGGAGTAGAAAATGGTGGGGATAGCTGACAATACATGCTTCAATAACACCAGCTTGCCGCTCTAGATAAAATCGCTACCTTCCAACCCGCCAGCTTAGCCTCCAACCTATCCAAAACCGGCTCCCAATATGTCGCTCTCAACTTCTCAGCAACAAGCGGTAGTCCTAAATAGGTGATCGGCAAATTTCCCAAAGGGCATCGCAAACACCCAGCAATAAGATGCCCCTCCTGCAGTGAAGAACCAAAAGGCACCACAACCGATTTATCCTTGTTAATCTGCAGCACCAAGATGTCACTAAATATATCCATGATTCGAGAAATGCGTTTGAACTGCTCCAGCTCCCCCTGTATGAAGATCATTGTGTCATCAGCATACTGAAGAAGGGAAATCGATATGTCTCCATTACTATAGCTCGACCACCAGCTCTTGTTTGATGTCGGCTTCATCATAATAGTCAAAGCATCCACCACAATGATGAACAAAAGAGGGGCCAACGAGCACCCTTGCCTCAACCCCCGCTGCAGTTGAAAAAAGCCCCCTTCGGGTCTACCATTAACCAGAACTGAGTACGATGACGTCGTGATACACCGCTTCATCCGAGCAATCTACATGCAAGGGAAACCCCTATTCTCCAAAGAGGTCCACAAATAAAGCCAATCCACACAGTCATAGGCCTTCGAGAAGTCAACCTTCCAAAGAATGCCCCTGCTCTTCGTTCTTCTCCAATCAAACACCATCTCAAAAGCAAGCACTAATCCATCTGCCATGAGTCTACCAGGGACGAATGTCGTCTGCTTGGGCGAAATAATATCAGGTAGTACCTTCTTCAATCGGTTGGCCAAGATTTTGGCAATAATGAGATAGAACGCATTAGATAAAGCTATTGGTCTAAAATCCTCCATCTGACTTGGTGCCTCTTGCTTAAGCAATAGAAAGATCAAGGCTTTATTAATCCTCTCAAAACCACGATTGCCCACCCTAAACTTCTGCAGAACTGCCAGCAAGTCATCCTTAACCATCTCCCAAAACTCCCTATAGAACAACACCGGGAACCCATCATCGTTCAAGTGGAAGATCACCTCTTTGATCTGCCTCAGAAAACTCAGCAATCAAGGATTCCGCGTGTGAAGGAGAAACCATCCCAATCCCTGTGCCACGCCAGCCCCAACCCGCACACCTCCGTCTTCTACTGAACCTGTGGAAATGTGATCTCAGTGCAGTACCAACCTTATTAGCCCCCTGAAACACCTTACCACCCACAGAGATAGACTGAATATAATTTATGCACCTTCTCCTACAAGCCATCGCGTGAAAAAATCTAGTGTTGGAGTCTCCTTTGAGCCATTTCTGCCTCGACCGTTGTCTCCACTCAATTTCTGTCTTATTGTTCTCCAATATGATCTCATCAAGGCACCTTGCTCTCGCTACACTCTCCTTAACCTCCAGCTCTCGCTCATCCTCCAGCTTGTCCCATCTGCCAACCTTCTCTTGCGCCCGTGACCTTTTCTCCCTTCATTGTGCCTTGACATCCTTGTGGTAAACCTTCAGGCATTTCCACAGTTCTGACAACTTGCGAACCAAGTGTGTTGTAGCCGATCCGTTTGTATCATAGCTCCGCCAAGAGCCTGCGACCATCTCGCAAAATCCATCCTCCAAAAGCCCTGCCTGCTTAAAACGGAAAAAGGTCCTTGGCCGCTCCTCCTCCCCAAAGGACCAAGCCAACGATGTATGATCCGAGTGCGCTCTAGGTAGAGCCCACGCTCTAATCAAAGGATATAAGTGCAGAATCTCTAACCATACCAAGAATCTATCAATCCGCGATCTTGATCTCAAGTTCCTTCAAGTGCAACGGTAACCAGCTGCATTGACAATTTGAAGGCCAAGCTCATCAATCACAGTGGACAGCTCCCTCGAACCGACATCCATCCCGCCCCTCAATCTCAGTTTATCCTCTGCGAGAAGCGTGATATTGAAATCACCGGCCACAATCCAAGCGTCTTATCAAGGTTTGAAAAAACTAAAAACGGAACGAGGCGGTTTCCCTGGAATCGAGGCGAGGCGTAGTCTCGAGGCGGTCGAGGCGTAAGCCTCAGTTTACAAGGAGAAAACCTATAAAAACTACAACAAAATATATACTAATGAAATTATATATATATATTCTAACTAACATATGATATAAATTACTATAATATATGATGGAATTACAAAGATAGGAACACTGAAAGAAAAGATATACAAGTGTATATGTCTTTTTACTAATTTTCCATCCAATTATAGATTAAATATGTTGATATTCCCCTAAATTCTAAACATCTAACCTAAGTTGAAGAACCGTCGTGTGCTCCCCTTTCTGCCATACCATACCCCAACAAGGCGGGGGTCTCGCGAAATTTTTTATTAAGGATTTTATTTCTATTCGGATATATTGATTTGTTTCAATGGGAGTAGTACATAAACTCCCCTTGAATTATATCTTATTTGACCTTCTTGGTATATTACATAGCTCATTGTTTGAAAACTCCTTAAAAATAATTTTACGTGTAATTTTTTCTATGATACTTGTGGATTCGTATATTTAAGGGCATATTTTAAGAGTTTCTTAACATGATTGAATATGTTTAATAGTAAATATGAACATGAAAGCGACCAAATTTAAGCATTCATCTTATATATTATATCCTAAACAACTACATCTTTATAAACATATGAAATTGCTAATAGGATAATTGAATTAACATAAAAAAAATAATTTGAAAAAGAAAACGCCTCGGTGAGCGCCTCGCCTTCGCCTCGACCGCCTCGACCAACTGAGGCGACCGCCTCTTAGGATCCAGTCGAGGCGGTCGTTCAGAGGCGTTTTCCGACCGCCTCGCCTCGAGGCGTACGCCTCGTGCGCCTCGAGGCACGTTTTTTTGAACCATCCGACTCTTATGGGAATTTCACACGAGCAACTCCTCAATCAGTTCTAAACAATTTCCCCCATTCGTCTGCCCGAATACATTGGTGATGATCACCTTAATGCCATCTACCCTCCTCCGCAGCACAATCGAGAGCGACTACCTCCCCCGTAAAGCCTCATCCTGTAATTCGAGCTTCTCTTCATTCCTTAACCTGTCAGGAGCCCTCTAGATGCTCCTTCTGATGCGACATAGCAGCATCCTCACATCCATAAGCCATTGGCCTCTTTCCATGTCGATTTAACCTCTCTTGACATTTTTGTTTCGTGTGTCAGTGCCACATCCGACTTGGCTTCCCTCAACATTTCTCTCAAGGCAACCCTTTTTTATGGCCTTCCCAGACCTCTCACATTCTAGGTGGTAATAATCATTAACGAACCACTTTAAACCCAGCTGGAGGGATCATGCCCAGACACTGGAGAATCCCCTCTTCCACCCCCTGACCATGCCACTCATCAGTCAACGGCTCGTTTCCTTAGACCCTCGCATTCCTCACACCACCGCCATCCCCAAGTACAGATGTATTCACGACATCCTCCGCTTCATCCCTAGCTCTCCCTTGGTTCAAGTCAGACAGCCCTTCCTCCACCGCATCCACCACCCTCTCTGTGTCTTTCATCTATGTTAGGCGCTCCACTGATGCCTGCTTGCCAGACTGAGGCACAATACCCTCCACCCAAGTATACACATCAAAATGTCTCTTCATTTTGTTCTCCATCAGATTTCTTCTCCTGTAGCTCCTCCCAAATCAACCGGCATCGTCAGGGAAGGCTGAGCACGCCTCCAGGTTGGCCACATTACGGCAGGCCCCCAAGGAGATCTCAGGCATCCATGCACCCTCTGCCCCCCCCTCCTCCAGCATTCAGCCAACGCAGCTTAATTAGTAGGACCTCCATTCAGCATCAGCCTCTCGGCGACCGGGCACCGAGAGGGATTTGCGGCCACCATAGGTTGCAGATGCTCAGGACCACAAGCCCTCCAAAGCGCTTCCCCAACTATAATAAACGGATCAGCCTCCTCGATTCGAGGGTCTAGGAGGACCACACTTCGCGCCTCGCTCGAATCCTTCCAGCAATCCTGATCCGAAACCTGTTTAGCGAACCCGAAACGAGGAGCCCGACTTGTGCCACTTAACCGAGTAATTGGCGAAGCCCTTTTGTTAAAAGGTGATTCGAAAATCTCGCCCAACTGAGGCGACACAATATTACACAACCCCTTCGAAGTACTTGCAGGACCCATGCAAACTATCTCTACAAAGGTTGGGTCTTGCTTGTTGCCCACGCTAGGAAGATATTTACCCTCGTTTCTGGAAGGTTCCCCCTCAAAAAAACAACCCTCTATATGACGCTTCGACTTCCCCAAACTGCACCGACTGCTCGCCTTCTCCAGACACTGACGGCGTCCGTATCTCACTCTGCCACCCTTCGACCACCGACCGAGCAAACCACCGATGCTAATCAACCCGAGCCTCCTCCACCTCAATCCACATTTGGCGGTCGCCAACCCGAGATAGCAATGAGTAAAGCAATGAACGAAGGAGACCCGCTTTTTGTTAAAAGGTGCTTCGAAAATCTCGCCCAACTGAGGCGACACAATATTACACAACCCCTTCGAAGCAGTTGTAGGACCCATGCAAACTATCTCTACAAAGGTTGGGTCTTGCTTGTTGCCCACGCTATGAAGATATTTACCCTCATTTCTGGAAGGTTCCCCGTCAAAAAACAGCCCACCATGTGAAGCTTCGACTTCCCCAAACTGCACTGATTGCTCGCTGTCGCGACCCCGTTTCTCGGGCCGTCGGATCCTCCCATATCCGGATCTGGTTACTCAGCAATAATTTATTCAGCAATCATAACTAACATTCAGAAATAGACTGCAAATAAAAATACTCGGAAGAAAGTATTTCAACAATTTTCCATTCAGATGATACACTGTCCCACTATAACCATTTACATGTACATCAGCTTGAAAGGAAAATATACAAAAGATTACTAACTACCTTAAAGAGTAAAGCTACTGCGGCTGGCTGGATGTCTAGTATGTAAGCTGGATGAATTTTTAAAGTCCTTGCGATGGCTCACCGATACCTGTTGGGTTTTCCATAAATCATAGGATAAAATTAGCAAATGCTATGTAACGAAGAAGAGAAAAGCAAACAAATTGTGTAATTTTTCAAAATTTGATATCACAAAAATTTCATTCTTTCTCATTAATTTAAGTCATATTCCTTTCTATTCCACATCAGGGATTAGTCCAGGGGAACCCCGCCATTCTTGGACTCCGAAGTTGTGGACACTTCGGGATTGGAGATTGTGTTGATATTGGTAAGCTTATGCCGTCGCACGTCGCCTCAACCAATCCTCCAATACTACCCTGACAATTTCCTTTTCTTTTATTAAACAGGGTCTCAACCCTCAGCCTGGAAAATCAAATGAGCACACCGTCCTCGAGAACTCGGTTGCTTAAAACCTCAGGCTAACATTTAATCATATAACCTAGCGGCTTTAAATACATGTTATCGTAACCCAGCCGCTATTGAACCACTCGTGCATCCACATGACACGACCACATCTTCCGTCGTTCCAACCCGAATATATTGGCTCCCGGTACCACGCGTTGCATAACATTCATTTTGTGCGCACTTATCATAACAGGGCAACCGTGTACCACCTAGGTAGAGAAACGCCAATACGGGTTCCTTCCGACAAACCTACAGGTTGCATGCCCGACCTGTAGTTCTACTCCCAGTCATCCTTAACGTGACACACGATCCTTCTAAGCTCCAACTCAAACCACATCAATTCCCAAGATGTAATTCTTTCGTTAAGTCTTCGATTTGCATAACCAACAATACTTACTATAGACTCACATATATATTATTCATATGCATATATACTCGTATTTATGATTGTTTTAACTCCGAAACCCTAACCTTCATAGCCACCGCATCGATTTGATGCTTAAATCTTATTTTAGTGGGAATCACAAAGCAACTTTTCAGACTTTTTCAAAAATAGCCAAAATTAGGGTTCTTCGTAGCAAATAACACAAAATCAAGAATTTCAATAATTTCTTATGAAAACCCAACAGCAAAAGGAAGGATTTCGTTACCTAATCGAGCTCTCTCTCGTGTATGACAGACTTTATCGTGTTTCGTTTTTAGAAAGGCTATTTTAAGGCTCCTGAAAAGATCGAATTTCATTTTCGTATCAAAACGCTAAGAAAATGTCAAGAACGCGAAGAACGAACGAAGAACGCGAAGAACATATTTTCCCTTAAAATTTCGGCAGAGTTTCCCCTTATATCGGGACATATTTCTTAAAAAATTTCGACAGAGTTTCGCCTTATATCGGGACATATTTCTCGGAAAATTTCGGCAGAGTCTCCCCCTATATCGGGTCATAATTCAAAATAAAAACGAAAAGAGTTTCTTCTATAAAATCAATCGAGAGGAAAATAACAACGAAACTGAAAGAATATACTCAACAACAAGAGATGAAGAACCGGTAGACACCACACATCTTAGGTGAGTGAATGTGTGACGAATCACAGGGTCACTGATGTGCATAACGCCCGCACCTAAGTAGGGTATTACACAGATTTCTCCATCAAAAATAACTATAAAAGCATAATACGAAGAATAGAAAAATAAACGATGGAGAATCGGTAGACACCACGCGTCTTAGATGAGTGAACCTGTGACGAATCACAGGGTCACTGACGTGCATAGCCGCCTGCACCTAAGTAGGGTGTTACACAGATTTCTCCTCGAACCACAACAGGAAAACGAATCGGAAAGAAATATGAATCAAAAATAAAACTTGGAAGAACAAGAGTATGAATTGAAAGCCTAGCTTATGAAGCAAACTAAGAGAGGATCATACCTTTCTCCTCCTCGTTCTCCCGGCAGCGCTTCGCTAGCGCTCCTTCCTCGCCTCCCACTCCTCCCGACCTCTCGACCCTAGCCCTTGGGGTGGTGGTGGTAGTGGAAGTCGTAGAGAATGAATGGGTAGGGGGGTCTATTTATAGGCTCCCAAAAACCACTAACCATGGTTTAGACCTTAACCATGGTTTAGCGGCACATGGTTTTGGCTCATGGTTTTAGCCAAAACTTATCCCAAACTTGGGGCTTAAGTTAGAACCTTCTGTAGGATTCTAGATTCGGTAATGACTCTTAGTTAACACTAATCGTGATTAACTTTCACTAATCGTGATTTAACTTTCGCGGCTTACGCTTATCTTTTGTTAACTATTGATTAGTGTTTGCTAATGATCATTAGCGGTTTTTAATCGATCATTAGTTTCTTTAATCATGTTTAATTAGTCTTAATGACAGTCATTATGGGTTAAAGACATCTTAGTCTTCCTTACTTCTCTTTCTTCCGAAAATCATAACAAATTGAAACGAAGTCCGATTCACACGAAACAAATTCTGTTGGTTTCCTCTTGACGAGCCAGATCTTATTATATAGGATCCGAGATATGCCAAGTTCAGGTCTTTAAAATTATAACAACCTTAAAGAAAGTCTCGTCCTCGAGACTAGAAATGCAGGCATAACAACCTTAAAGAGGATTGAAACCATAACAACCTTAAAGAGAATGAACGTCATTTCATTTATAAAGAAGATATACAATACACAGTGTTATTACTCAAATAAGTAGGGGTATTTCTCTCTCATTTCTGCCTCAGGTTCCCATGTGGCTTCTTCAAACTCTTGGTTCCGCCATAAAATTTTAACTAGAGGCACCTCTTTGTTTCTCAACTTCCTTGATATCCCTTTCAAGTATTTGCACAGGTATCTCTTGGTATGTCAAGTCTGGATCAACATGTAAATCATCATAACTTATCTTATGCTCTGGATCCCTAATGTACTTTCTCAGATTTGATAAATGAAATACATCATGTATTGCCGAAAGATGTGGAGGAAGTGCAAGTCTATATACCACTTTTCCAATGCGCTGAATAATTTCAAAGGGACCCACGAACCTGGTAGCTAACTTCCCGTGCACACCAAACCTTTGAATTCCCTACATAGGTGATACTTTGAGAAATACAAAGTCACCTACCTCAAACTCAAGGTCTCTTCGCCTAGTATCACTATAGCTTTTCTGGCGACTTTGAGCAGTCAATAGTCTTTTTCGAGCAAGCTCTACCGCTTCCCGTGTCTCTTGCAGTGTATTTGAATAGTAAAGGTTCTTTATCCCGACCTCTTGCCAACACAAAGGAGTAGTACACCTACGTCCATAAAGTGCTTCAAATGGTGCCATGCCAATACTTGTATGGTAGATGTTTTTGTATGTGAATTCTGCAAGAGGTAAATGTTTAATCCATGATCCCTTCCATTCTAAGACACACGCTCGTAGCATATCCTCTAATGTCTGAATCGTACGTTCTGACTGACCATCTGTTTGGGGATGATATGGTGTACTCAAGCATAGTTGTGTACCTAAGGCTTTCATGAAGTTCTCCCAATAGTGTGAGGTGAATCGTGAATCTCGATCAGAAACTACTTCCTTCGGGATACTATGGATATGAATCACATGTGTAATATATAACTCAGCAAGCTGGTCTGGAGTGAAAGATAAGCTTATCGGAATGAAGTGTGCTACCTTTGTCAGACGATCTATTATAACCTAGATACTATCTTTACTACCAGTCGTCTGAGGTAAGCCAGTAACGAAATCCATGGAAATGCTTTCCCATTTCCATTCAGGTATAGGGAGGGGTTGCAATAGTCCCGGTGGCTTTTGGTGTGAAGCCTTTACCTGCTGGCAAGTGAAACATGAATTCACAAACTCAGCAACATCTTTCTTCATTCCTGGCCACCAAAAGTATGAATGAAGATCCTTATACATCTTTGTAATTCCTGGATGAATAGATAATGTAGAACAATGAACTTCACGTAAAATGTCTTTCCTCAGTTCAGGTATGTCTGGTACACAAGCTCTGTGATGGTTATATAGTAACCCATCTTGTATTTGGAATCCCTTTATCCCATTCTTCTCAAGTTATTGTTTCAAGTCTTTAAGGACTGGATCATCCTCCTGTCCTTTCTTTATTTTATCCCATATCTCTGTTTTGTATCGATGAGGAATAGTTATAGTATCAGCACTACTATCAAATGGTTTCCATTCACTTAACATTGATAGTAAACCCCAGAAATGGATAGCACTCACTAACCCAGGTGAATAAGTTCTTCTGCTAAGGGCATCTGCTACGACGTTCCCCTTACTAGGATGGTAGGAGATAATGCAATAATAATCTTTCAACAACTCTAGCCACCGTTTATGTCTCATATTGAGCTCCTTTTGATCAAACAGATATTTCAAGCTTTTATGATCGGTGAAGATTTCAAAAGTAATACCATACAGGTAGTGTCTCCATATCTTTAAAGCGAAAACTACAGCAGCTAATTCAAGGTCATGTGTGGGGTAGTTTTTCTCATGTGTCCTGAGCTACCGTGATGCATACGCAACTACCTTACCATGTTGCATAAGAACCGCCCCAAGTCCTTTAGATGTGTCAGTGTACACTTTGAGCCCATCATTCCCAGAGGGTAGAGTAAGGATTGGTGCAGATGTTAGGCATTTTTTCAGTGTCTGAAAACTAGCTTCACATGTATCAGACCATAAGAATGGGACCTCCTTCTGAGTTAGTCTAGTCATTGGCAATGCTATTCGTGAAAAGTCATTCACGAATCTTCTATAATATCCAGCTAATCCTAGAAAAGATCGTATTTCTGTGACAGTCTTCGGGCGATCCCAACTCATCACCGTACTAACCTTTGTAGGATCAACTGATATACCTTCCCCAGAAATAACATGGCCTAAGAAAGATACTTCAGATAGCCAGAAGTCACATTTGCTATATTTAGAATACAGTTTGTTCTTCCTTAGAGTTTCAAGTGCCATCCTGAGATGATGTTCATGCATATACTTATCCTTTGAGTAAATAAGCACATCATCAATAAAGACTACTACAAAGTGATCTAAGAACTCCTTGAATACTCTATTCATGAGATCCATGAAGGCTGTTGGGGCATTTGTTAGTCCAAAAGGCATAACTAAGAATTCATAATGCTCGTATCTAGTTCGAAAAGTTGTCTTGGGAATATCTGTATCTTTAATTTTCAACTGATGGTATCCAGATCTTAAATCAATCTTAGAATACACAGTAGAACTGTATAACTGATCAAAGAGATCATCTATTCTTGGTAGAGGATACTTGTTCTTTATTGTCCTCTTGTTTAGTTGTCTATAGTCAATGCACAACCGCATCGATCCATCCTTTTTCCTGACAAATAAGACAGGTGCACCCCATGGTGAAGTACTAGGACGAATAAATCCTTTATCTAACCGTTCTTGCAACTGTACCTTTAACTCTCGTAACTCAGCTGGTGCCATCCTATACGGAGGGATAGAGATAGGTTGAGTATCAAGCATAAGAGAGAATTCAAATTCAATCTCTCGCTCAGGTGGTAATCCAAGTAGTTCCTCTGGAAATACATCACGAAACTCGCACACTATAGGCACATCTTCTAATATTCTTTCTGACCCTGATGTAGTGGATACATAAGCTAAATAACCTTGGCACCCTTGCTTTAACAACTGTTGTGCCTTTAATGTAGAGATATATTTGATATTATCATTGGATGTCTTTCCAATGAACTGGAACTCTATCGAGTTAGAAAGGTGAAACGTTACTGTCTTCTGGAAACAGTCAAGACATGCATGATGCTTTTCTAACCAATCCATTCCTAGTATAAGATCAAAGTCCTCCATTTCGATTAGTAGTAGTGAAACAGGTAACTGATGTTCCGCTATCACTACTATGCAATTATCCAAGATTTCTCGGATTATAAACACTTGTCCTCATGGTCCCTTGATCAGATAGGACTGTTGTACTTCTACTGGTTTCTTACCCAAAGTGGGTACTAACCGTCGAGCAATAAATGAATGTCAAGCACCAGAATCAAATAAGGCATGTACTGAAAAGCCATGAATAATAACAGTATCTCGTACGACTGTGCCTGAATTGTATGCTTGTTCTTCAGTAATTGCCTTGAGCTGACCATTAGGAATAGGCAAGCTAGAACCCGCAACACGTGGTGGTTGTTGTGTAGGAGACGCTCCTTGTGAGCCCCGACCTCTACCATGTCTTCCTCTATGTGTTGCTCCATTGCTCGAGGTGGATGTTATACTGTTAATTGGGGTTGATTTAAACCATGAACCTCTCAATTTCGGACAATCTTTCTTGATGTGGCCTTCTTGATGACAGTAAAAACACACACGTGCTCCCGTTTGAGCTGAAGATCCAGCCACAGAGGTGCTAGCTCCTGTTGTTGAGACGCGAGGATATAGTGGAGGTCTAGAGAAACTCCTTCTTCCAGATATTTCCTGGCTCAAAGTCTGTGGCGAGCTTATATTAGACCCGACTGGATGATAACGACTGTCTCTTCGGTTATAATTCACCTTACGTTTGGATGGTCCACCAGTAAAGTGAAAGCTTCTTCTTTGTCGATTTTCATCCCTCTCTATCTCAATACGAGATGCGATGTCCATGACTTCATCTACAGTGGTGGATCTAATGCTTATAACCTTTGACCCATCTCATAGGTCATCACTATTAAAGTCGCTAATTGCCTAGACAAATCTTGGTCTTCCATTGGGACCAGTAAAGACCAAAGGTTACACCCTACACATCTTAGCATGATGTACATAAGGGACAATGACTTGTGAATGGTATTGCAGTAAATTTTTAAGATCAAAGGATCTTAATACATCCTTAGTTTCTGAATACTGCTCATAGTTGTTAATTACTAAATAAATTAATGGAGTAACCGGGCTCTGATACCAATCTGTCGCGACCCCGTTTCCCGGGCCGTCGGATCCTCCCATATCCGGATCTGGTTACTCAGCAATAATTTATTCAGCAATCACAACTAACATTCAGAAATAGACTGCAAATAAAAATACTCGGAAGAAAGTATTTCAACAATTTTCCATTCACAAAATAAAGTTCAGATGATACACTGTCCCACTATAACCATTTACATGTATATCAGCTTAAGAGAAAAATATACAAAAGATTACTAACTACCTTAAAGAGTAAAGCTACTATAGCTGGCTGGATGTCTAGTATGTAAGCTAGATGAATTTTTAAAGCCCTTGCGATGGCTCACCGATACCTGTTGGGTTTTTCCATAAATCATAGGATAAAATTAGCAAATGCTAAGTAACAAAGAAGAGAAAAGCAAATAAATTGTGTAATTTTTCAAAACTTGATATCACAAAAATTTCATTCTTTCTCATTAATTTAAGTCATATTCCTTTCTATTCCACATCAGGGATTAGTCTAGGGGAACCCCGCCATTCTTGGACTTCGAAGCTGTGGACACTTCGGGATTGGAGATTGTGTTGATCTTGGTAAGCTTATGCCGTCGCACGTCGCCTCAACCAATCCTCCAATACTACCCTGACAATTTCCTTTTCTTTTATTAAATAAGGTCTCAACCCTCAGCCTGGAAAATCAAATGAGCACACCGTCCTCGAGGACTCGGTTGCTTAAAACCTCAGGCTAACATTTAATCATATAACCTAGCGGCTTTAAATACATGTTATCGTGACCCAGCCGCTATTGAACCACCCGTGCCTCCACATGGCACGGCCACATCTTCCGTCGTTCCAACCCGAATATATTGGCTCCTGGTACCACGCGTTGCAAAACATTCATTTCGTGCGCACTTATCATAACAGGGCAACTGTGTACCACCTAGGTAGGAAAACGCCAATACGGTTTCCTTCCGACAAACCTACAGGTTGCATGCCCGACCTGTAGTTCTATTCCCAGTCATCCTTAACGTGACACACGATCCTTCTCAGGATCCAACTCAAACCACATCAATTCCCATGATGTAATTCTTTCGTTAAGTCTTCGATTTGCATAATCAACAATACTTAGTATAGACTCACATATTTATTATTCATATGCATATATACTCGTATTTATGACTGTTTTAACTCCGAAACCCTAACCTTAAAAGCCACCGCATCGATTTGATGCTTAAACCTTATTTTAGTGGGAATCACAAAGCAACTTTTCAGACTTTTTAAAAAATAGCCAAAATTAGGGTTCTTCGTAGCAAATAACACAAAATCAAGAATTTCAATAATTTCTTATGAAAACCCAACAGTAAAAGGAAGGATTTCGTTACCTAATCGAGCTCTCTCTCGTGTATGCAAGACTTTATCGTGTTTCGTTTTTAGAAAGGCTATTTTAAGGCTCCTGAAAAGATCGAATTTCATTTTTGTATCAAAACGATAAGAACATGTCAAGAACGCGAGGAACGAACGAAGAACGCGAAAAACACGAAGAACGTCAAGAACATACCTTAAAATTTCGACAAAGTTTCCCCGTATATCGGGACATATTTCTTGGAAAATTTCGGCAGAATTTTCCCTTATATCGGGACATATTTCTCGGAAAATTTCGGCAGGGTTTCCCCTTATATCGGGTCATAATTCAAAATAAAAACGAAAAGAGTTTCTTCTATAAAATCAATCAAGAGGAAAATAACAATGAAACTGAAAGAATATACTCAACAACAAGAGATGAAGAACCGGTAGACACCACACATCTTAGGTGAGTGAACGTGTGACGAATCACAGGGTGACTGACGTGCATAGCTAAGTAGGGTATTACACAGATTTCTCCATCAAAAATAACTATAAAAGCATAATATGAAGAATAGAAAAATAAACGATGGAGAATCGGTAGACACCACGCGTCTTAGATGAGTGATCCTATGACAAATCACAAGGTCACTGACGTGCATAGCCGCCCACACCTAAGTAGGGTGTTACACAGATTTCTCCTCGAACCACAACAAGAAAATGAATCGGAAAGAAATATGAATCAAAAACAAAACTTGGAAGAACAAGAGTGTGAATTGAAAGTCTATCTTACGAAGCAAACTAAGAGAGGATCATACCTTTCTCCTCCTCGTTCTCTCGGCAGTGCTTCGCTAGCGCTCCTTCCTCGCCTCCCACTCCTCCTCCCGACCTCTCGACCCTAGCCCTTGGGGTGGTGGTGATAGTGGAAGTCGTAGAGAATGAATGGGTAGGGGGGTCTATTTATAGGCTCCCAAAAACCACTAACCATGGTTAGAAAACCATGGTTTAGACCTTAACCATGGTTTAGCGGCCCATGGTTTTGGCCAATGGTTTTAGCCAAAACTTATCCCAAACTTGGGGCTTAAGTTAGAACCTTCTAGAGGATTCTAGATTCGCTAATGATGCTTAATTAACACTAATCGTGATTAACTTTCACTAATCGTGATTTAACTTTCGCGGCTTACGCTTATCTTTTACTAACTATTAATTAGTGTTTGCTAATGATCATTAGCGGTTTTTAATCGATCATTAGTTTTTTTAATCATGTTTAATTAGTTTTAATGACAGTCAATACGGGTTAATGACATCTTAGCCTTCCTTACTTCTCTTTCTTCCGAAAATCATAACAAATCGAAACGAAGTCCGATTCACACGAAACAAATTCTGTTGGTTTCCTCTTGACGACCCGGATCTTATTATATAGGATCCGAGATATGCCAAGTTTAGGGCTTTACACGCGCCTTCTCCGGACACTGACATTGTCCGTATCTCACTCTCTCGTCCTTCGACCACCGACCGAGCAAACCACCGATGCTAATCAGCTCGAGCCTCCTCCACCTCAATCCACAGCTGGCGGTCGCCAACCCGGGACAGCAATGAGTAAGGCAATGAATGAAGGAGACCCGAAACCAAAGCCACAACCTCCAAGGATTGGCCCGGGCGCAAACAGCTGGAGAGAACCTGTTGCACATTTCTCACGCTCTCCGGTGCCTTTCTCACATCCTCCAACCCTCTCGACATCAGTGGTAGACCTCTGATTTGAATCGTCTTCTCCTTCGAGGTAACGAAGCTCCCGTCGCATGGCCATGGTGTACGCTAGTGGAGCTTCCCCGCCGCCTTATGGCTAAGAGCCAACATTCGGATCCTTGAGCCATGAGTCCCCGCGTGCAGACCGTCGGGTCGTCCATTTTTATAACTTCACTGGTAAAAGCTAGCCCAATGGCCTTTTCGATGTCTTCCATAGCATCAGTCAAGCACTCTTTTCTAGCAATCCCCATGAGAACTGCCATCCTTGAATCGCCCTCTGTAACAGTTCCCGGTTTCTTGGGCCTCCACCTTTGGCGCTTGCCGCAATTAAAACTCCGGTGACCGCTTTTACCGCAGGTGAAGCATTTAACCAGGTCACGACAGTTGGTTGTACGGAGATCCGGTGACCAACACCACAAACAACGCACATCAAACTTAGCTAGAAACGCCTTCCACGTCCTCAGACTTGGGCACACATTGGAGCTACCCAGCTGACAACGACGTCGGACCAAAGTCCAACCCTCCCCCTCGCTCTGTTGTATGATCATCAGGATAACTGTCCATAGTAGAGATCCCATTCTCTGAGCCAGTATGGGAGAGACCCAGTTCTCCGAGGAAGAGACTTTCAGACTCTATTCTCCAGTGATTGTGGACTCCGATGAGGATGTTTCGATGGCTTTTTTTTCAGTTCATCCCTTTAGAGAGATGAAGCAGTTGCAGGCCAGTGTTCTCCAGGGGGAGACTCATTCCAGTTTTAGTGACTCTGACAGACGCAGTATAGAGCACATGTTCTGGGAGAACAAAGACACCCAATTCAACTCACACTCTGATCCTTTAGTTCCTCCTCACCGGCATGGCATGAGAAGCAACGTCCTCGACAGCAACCGACAGTAGAATATGCGTTGAGTTGGTATTTTTTGTAGTGGCTTATATTGTGAGTTTGAGATTTCTTTCTATTTGTTCAAACGGAGCATTGCATGATCCAGCTTGGGGGGAGTGTTGGAGTATGTATCATTGTAGTAATGGGTGATTGGATCCTCCAGGGTCCAATTACCGCATCTAGTGGTTTAGTATCGCATTGGCTATTGTGGGACTTGAAGAGTCAGTGTGGGCTATATAAGAAGCCCCACACCCAGTGTATCAAATGAGAGAGAAAAGTGAACAGAATACACAAGCCCTTTGAAGTGTTCTCTCATGGTTTCATCCCGCTCCTCACAGAGTAGAGTTCCACGTAAAATCCCGATTTCTTCATGTTTATTTTATTTCTCTGATATTACGCTTCCGCATTATCGATTTTTAATAGTGCTTGTAGAGAATATTTGTAGTCGGTGTATCTTTTTCTTTATTGTTATTTTCTCTATAGCCTCTTATGTAATTTACCTATGGATCCTCTCTATATAAGAGAGCCTACGGTTCTATGGAATAAACAGATTATTCATTTCCACCAATATGGTATCAGAGCCAAAACCCTAACCCTAAAAGCCCCATCCCGCCGCCGCCCTCTCTCTCTCTCTCCAACCCTCGGCGGTGCCGCCGACCTCTCCTCCTCGCCGGCAACCCCTCCACATCACCGGCAACCCCTCCTTCCTGCCTCAACGTCGACGGTCCCCCCCCCACGCCGGCAACAACACCTTCCCGCCGACACTCTCCCTGCCGGCCTTTGACGCCGTCCACCTTCAACGCCGCCATAGGGAACTTTCACCGTCGGGTTCCCTTCTCTTCAGAGCCGACACTCCCTCTTCTGTCGGCCGCTATCTCTCCATGGATTTGAGTGCATAAAGTCTACATATGCACTCAAATCCTATCAAGTTTATGTAGACACTGATTTCTCGTCTACAATCCCTAGTTTTCGTCTCCGGCAACATGTCAGAAAGTAAAGTTGATATTCCCTCCATAGGCGCATTCAAAGGTCCAGCGCCAATAGTCAAGATGGATGGGACGAACAATGAGCTCTGGGCGATGCAGTTCATGGGTCTCATGAAGTCGAACGGTAAGAAGCATATACTTACCGAGGAAGAGCCGGCAGAGAAGACTGGGATCTATGCCTCCTGGGAGGCCAATGATTCCGAAGCCAAGGTTTGCTATCAGGAACACTATCGATGGAGATTGCCAATGATGTCCTCCATCAGCCCACCGCCAAGGCGATGTGGGATATACTGGCCACCACATATTCACAGGTGCAGAACGAGACCAAGATGTTATAGCTCCAGGCTCCAACATGACATTTTCACGATGAAGCAGAATGAGCGGCCACTTCACCCTTTGTATACGTCCCTGCGGGGGATGTTTGAGAAACTATATAGCACTATACCACTCACGGCTACTCCTGAGCAGCAGAACACCTTCCGGAATGCTACCATAGTGGGAGTACTACTAGCGGCACTTGATCCTGAGTATGAGGCAGCCCGCTCTCAGATACTTGTCGATGCTACTATTCCTCCTATGGAGGAAGTTTACCGGAAGCTCAGCCGCATCTCTGTTTCTTCCAGCACATCTACTCCACCCCCTTCAGCGGTGGCTGTATCGTGAGGAAGAGGTGGTCAGTCTTCCTTTCGTGGGCGTGGACCTCGTGGCCGAGGAGGTCGTTTTCGCCAGCCGTGTACTTTCTGTCATCGCACAGGTCACTCCGAGGATACATGCTATTCTAAGCATGCCTGTCACTGCCAGTACCTCAGGTAGTGCTACTGCTTTTACATCCTGTCATGATCTCTCAGATTGGATTATGGATTCCGACGCTACCCATCACCTCTGCCGTGACAGAGATAGACTTGAGTCATACAGAGACATTCCACCTGGACGCTCAGTGCTCATAGCCGATGGGACTCATTCCCCCATCGTTGGACAGGGGGAGATCACCTTGTCACTGTCTATGCATTTACAGAATGTTCTACACGCTCCTAAGTTTTCCATGAATCTATTATCCATTAAGTCAGATTACGAAGGATTTGCACTGTCGCGCTGTATTTGACCCATCATCTCTCATTTTTCAGGATATACTCACGGGCAGGGTGATTGGTTGTGGCTATGAGTAGAATGGTCCCTATCGTCTGGTCCGGAATTCATATGCCGGCGTCTCTTCCCACTCAGTCGGATCAATCTCTCCGTACGCATGGCACAAGGGTTTAAATATCGGTTTCGGATATCGTATCGATACCCTGTCGATACGAAATTTCGTCGAAATTTCGACGACATTTCGCCCATATCGACCACCATTTGTGAAGAAACGACTTGAAACTGTCCTCATATCGCCATTTCGCTCGAGATTTCGATACCTTGTCGAAATCGAAATTTCGCCGAAATTTCGCCGAAATTTCACGAAATCTGAAACCATGACATGGCATCTACGCTTTGGTCACCTCCCGCTTCAAAAGATGCATCATCTCTTGCCTCAGATCTCTCCGAGTTCGTCGTTTCGTTGTGAAGCATGTCAGTTGGGAAAGCATCATCGTTCTAGCTTCCCTAGTCGTCAGTGTCGGAGCAGTAGCTCCCAATTTGAATTGTTTCATATTAATATTTGGGGTTCGAGTCGTGTTCCTGATCATCAGGGACACAGGTTCTATCTGGTTGTAGTTGATGACTTTTCTCGTGTATCTTGGGTATTTCTTTTAAAGAATAAATCTGAAGCAGGAGATGTTATTAATCTTATCATTGAAGTGCAGAATGTTTTTTCTTCAAATATGTTCGTATAGATAATGCATTGGAATTCTGCACTCGCTCTCTCTCCCATTTCTTTTCCTCCAAAGGTATTATTCATCAAACCACCTGTATGTACACATCTCAACAGAATGGAGTGGCAGAGAGAAAACATCGTCATCTCCTTGATATCACTCGAACCCTGCTTATCCAGAGTTGTGCGCCTATCACTTTTTGGGGGGATGTTGTCCTTACGGCCTGCTACCTTGTCAATCGGATGCCGTCCTCTATTCTTGATGAGAAAATTCCTCTTTCCGTTATCTTCCCAGAGGAGGAATTGTTTTCACTTACCCCTCGTGTCTTTGGTGTTGTTGCTTTTGTTCAACACTTGTCTCCTGGACCTGACAAACTCTCTCCTAGAGCCGTCAAGTGTGTCTTTGTAGGTTACTCTCGGACTCAGAAGGGTTATCGTTGTTATGACCCTACAACCAGGAAATATTTGATCAGTGCCGATGTTACATTATTTGAGTCCCTTATGTACTTTTCCCCTGCAAGTGACAGGTTGGCTTCCTCCACATCTAATGATGACGTCTATGTTCCTCCTCCTCCTAGTATGAGTCCACCTGTGTTCGTTCCTGTCCCGGTTGTCACGCCGACGTCATCTCCATCACCACCACCACCACAACCACCTATCCCACCATTACCTAAATTCTATACACGTCGATCAGGTCCTGTTAGGCGGCACGTCAAGCATCCATTACACCTCAGGTATGTTCAGATGATATTACTAATGATGGGTCAGATAATGTGCATGTGCAGGATTCGTCGCTGCAGGAAGAAGATGCACCATCGAGTACAGTGGACGATGATCTTGATGTCCCCATTGCTATTCGGAAGCAGAAACGGACTTGCGCGTCTTATCCCTTTGCTTCCCCGGTTTCCTTTCACCGTCTCACTGGTGACTTCCAGAGATTTGTTGTGGTTTTGTCCTCTGTGGAGATACCACGGACGTATCAAGAGGCTATGAAAATTGATTGTTGGAGATTGGCTATGAAAAAAGAAATGCATGCTTTACAGTCCCGCGGTACATGGAGCTTAGTTACCGCTCCATCTAGCGCCTCTATTGTTAGCTGCAAATGGGTGTTCACAGTAAAGCACCATGCAGATGGCAGTCTTGACCGGTACAAAGCACGACTTGTTGCGAGAGGTTTTAGTCAAACATATGGTGTGGACTATTTGGATACGTTCTCTCCAGTGGCCCGGCACTCTACTCTTCGCATTCTTCTTTCTGTTGATGTGGTACGTGACTGGTCCATATTTCAACTTGATATCAAGAACGCATTCTTGTATGGAGATTTGCAGAAAGAAGTCTACATGCAGCAGCCACCAGGGTTTGCTGCTGAGGGGGAGAATCATATGGTGTGTAGACTTCACAAGGCGATATATGGCCTTAAACAAAGGCCAAGGGTGTGGTTCCAAAAGCTTCCCCACCTAATTGAACGACAGGGATGTCATCATGGTATATGTTGATGATATTCTGGTCAGGAGATGATGTTCAGGGAGTAGAGATGGCAACAACATTCTTGGGCCATCAGTTTGTCACGAAGGATTTTAGTACCCTAAGATATTTTCTGGGGTTGGAATTTGCCAGGAATGCATAGGGTCTGGTGATGACCCAAAGGAAATATATTACAGATTTGCTGGTTGAAACGGGCATGGTTGGATGTAGACCATCGAGCACTCCTATGGATCCAAGTATGAAATTGTAGGACAATGACACTGAAGAGGTGGACAGGAGAAGATATAGAGAGATGGTGGGTAAGCTTCTTTACATCACCATAACTCGACCTGATATTGCTTTTGCAGTAAGTCGAGTGAGTCAATTTATTGAGCAGCCAAGACAGGTACATATGGATGCTATATACATGATACTGAGGTATCTAAAGTCTTCTCCAGGCTCGAGGTTGTTGTTTAGAAAGAACACAGATTTATCTATTTCAGCTTGTGCTGTCGCAAACTATGCAGGGTGTCCTAAGGATCGTAAGTCTACTTCAGGCTTTGCAGTTTTTGTGGGGAGCTCTCTGGTTTCTTGGAAAAGCAAGAAACAAACTGTTGTGGCGAGATCCAATGCTGAATCTGAATATAGGGCCATGGCGCAAGCAAGCACGGAGATGATGTGGGTTCGAGCCGTATTAGAAGACTTGCATATAGATGTACCTCTACCCATGCAGCTACAGTGTGACAATCAAGCAGCTTTGTTTATTGTCAACAATCCAGCATTTCACGAAAGAACAAAACATATCGAAGTAGACTGCCACTACACTAGAGATATGATCCAGAAGGGCTTGAAGTCTACTTCACATGTTAGTTCAGAGGAGCAGACTGTCGACATTTTTACCAAGCCATTGCTCAGAGGACCTTTTCAGAGATGCTCTTACAAGCTGTGCATGATTGATATCTATGCTCCATCTTGAGGGGGAGTGTAGAGAATATTTGTAGTCGGTGTATCTTTTTCTTTATTGTTATTTTCTCTATAGCCTCTTATGTAGTTTACCCATGGGCAAGGTTGCAAAAAACGGTATGCGGTATACAGTAGGTAGGGTCACTGATTACTGTTTAAACGGTATGCGGGAGTTTAAACGGAAATTAAACGGTCTATGCGGTTTTATATTTTTAAATTAATAAAAAATATTACATATATATATTTAATAAAAAAGTATAAATGAACTTTAAAAATATAATCACATATCCACAATTTTGATCAGATATTGTCAATTCCAATGACTTCTTTATCCAAATGTGACATGTCAAAGTAGATAGCATAATTAACATAGGGTTTATGTAACCTTAATGCAAAACGCGGCCGCTTAAACGGCGTGTAACCGGCCGATTACACCCGTTTAAACGGTCTGACCGTTTACATAGCCGATTAAAGGTTATACAGTCGGTCGAGGACCAAATGAGTTTAAACGGCCTTTTAAACGGCCACCTGAACCGATTTTTGCATCCTTGCCCATGGGTCCTCTCTATATAAGAGAGCCTAGGGTTCTATAGAATAAACAGATTACTCATTTCCACCAACAGTGCTCAAGTTGATTGTTTCAACAATTCCAGCTTTCTTCCCGCTCTTGTGTGGTCCTCATCACACTCATGCCAGATAATCTTTTAAACCTCTTAGTAAATGTCAAAATATGACTTTTTCTATAATGTCTGTAGAATAATTTTTTTCAGATGTACTATACTAGCCAAGCTTTCCTTGTCATCATCAAGGTTCAGAAATGTCATGCAGATTCTTTCAAGCAAGTCCCCACATAACAGAATGCAGTTCTAACATAAATTTTGATAATACAACTATGTAACATGGCTAATATGTAAACATTTATCTCTTTAATACAGGTCAAAAAATCTATAAACAAAAATAATTTCTCGAAATAATTAAATATGTCAAAATTGCCGTTGAACACTTTAAAAAAACAAGAGCACGGCCATTTGTAATTTATGGTCATCTACAATATTTTTTTAATAAATGAATAACATGTCGAAACAAAATGAAATATAAAGCAAAGCAATATTTTTTTTTTGAAGGCTCAAAAAAGGGGGAGACACGCGATGGTGTTCACCCCAAAATAATATTATAAATAAAGAATAGAGCGAGATACTTACACATTGAGGAGGGGAAGAAAGAAGGGAGAGGGAGGGGTCAGAATAATAATAAAAAAACGGCAACCGGCCCCAAGGCCCAACTACGTAGACCAGTCAGCGATTAATATGGAAGCCGCGGTATTGACGTTCTCCACGTAGAAGCGCGCACCCGAGAAGATAGAGTCATTGCGAGCCCTCCAGATCGACCAAAGGCGCGCCAGAGGGCCGAGCAGATGCGAGCGGGGTCTTCTTCTGTTGGCCCAGAGGATGTCGCAGAAGTCCTCCGTATTGGCTGATCGAGCCCAGGCGACCTCATCGGGAGACCGATGTGCAAAGGAAGAAAAGGTGGTCCGCCGATTCATCAGACAACCCACAGAGCTGACAAAGAGTGTTGGAAGAGTGAAGAAGGGAGGCGCATCGATCGCGAGTCATCAGTCTTCGATGTCGAAAAACCCAGAAGAAGAAGGTGATCCTAGCAGGTAAGCGGAGCCCCCAAAGGAAAGCGCAGTCACGGGCCAGGGAGGCATCCAGAGGTGGAGGAGGAGGGAGCAGGGCAAGATAGGCCTTGCGGGAGGAGAACGGACCATTCCTCCAAGCCCAGTGATCCCGCCCGCCAGCAGGGGAGGAGGAAGATGAGAGAGCCTCCAACAGAGAGGCCAAGTCGTTGACGCTGGTCAGAGAGGGTCCCCGAGAAGGCGGGGCACCAGCCGCCGTGGTTCCAGTAGTCAGCAACGGTGGCCAAGCGGTTAGACGCCAAAGAGAAGAGCCGCGGGAAGCGAGACCGGAGAGCGCCACTCCCCGTCCAGTCGTCGATCCAGAAATTGAAGATAGCACCCGATCCCAGCACCGGGGAGAATAGAGAACGGTTCTTTTGATATATTTCAAAAATGTATCGCCAAAAGGGGGAAGAGTGAGCCGGGCATCTCCCACGGATGAAGGAAATCCAGTCCACGCCCATAATCGCACGCAGGACGCTGCCAAAAAATGATTCATCCTTGCCCCAAAACCTTATGCACCCATTTTAAAAGCAAGGCCTCATTGACCCGCTCCAAGGGCCGAACACCAAGGCCCCCCACTCTCTTGGGCCGAGTAACCACATCCCAAGCAATCAAGTGAATCCCGCGGCCGCTGCCATCCGCCCGCCCCCATAAAAATCTTCGCATGCATTATTTCCAGCCGGAGGCGAACGCCCACAGGTAACTTGCGAACCGAAAGAAAGTAGATGGGAATCGCAGAGAGAACCGACTTAAGAAGAACGAGGCGACCTCCACGGGAAAGTAAGGATGCCTTCCAGCCAGCCAAGCGCGAGTCCACCCGGTCCAGGATCATCCTCCAGTCATTCAAGCGGTTCCGGCCCGACGAAATAGGGACACCGAGGTAGGTGAGAGGGAGCTCCCCAATCCGCGAACCGAGGATAAGGCTGCACTCGGCCACCTCAGGCGCGGACAAGCCAAAGGGCACGAAGCAGCATTTGTCGAAGTTAATCGTCAAACCCGATAGTTCACCGAATAGGGAGATCACATGTGCCATCCCAGCCACCGCGTCGGAGTTCCCCTCAATGAAGCACATGGTGTCGTCCGCGAACTGAATAATAGGCACACAAAGGCCTCCTTCTGAAATCCCGCAGTGAGGCCAGCATCAATGACACCTTGCACCATCCTGGTCAAGACATCCGAGGCGAGAACAAAAAGCATAGGGGCTAATGGGCAGCCCTGCCGCACCCCCCTACGAGGTTGGAAGAGACCGCCAACCGGACGTCCGTTAACAAGCACGGAAAGGGAGGCCGTGGAGATACATCTGCGCATCCAAGATATCCAAGCACTTGGGAAGCCCCGCCGATGAAGAACAGCCCATAGGAATCTCCAGTCAAGCGAATCATAAGCTTTAGAAAAGTCGATCTTCCAAAGGATACCTTTCTTTTTCTCACGTTTCCAATCAGCCACAATTTCAGAAGCAACAAGGATGCAATCCGCAATAAGGCGACCTTTGATAAACGCACCTTGGACCGGCGAGATGAGTCTGTGAAGAATCGTCGAAAGACGGTTGGCCAAGGTTTTAGCGATAATAAGGTAGATGGCGTTGGAGACGGCAATAGGGCGGAAGTCGTCGAGACAGAGGGCGGGTGATTTCTTCGGATAAGAACGATGTGCGCCCGGTTGATACGATCAAAGCCAAGGTTGCCCGAGTAGAAGTCAGAAGCCACCGCGAGGACGTCACCCGAACCACCTCCCAAAAATCCTTGTAGAAGGAGACCGGAAAGCCATCCGGTCCTGGGGAAGAGTCACCATTCAAGCTCCACACAGCGGATTTAAGCTCGGACAAAGAAAAAGGGCGAGTGAGGAGAGAGGAGTCCGCATCCGAGATCCGGGTGGCCCCCTCCCCAAGCCAACGCCAACGCTGCGGGGGGAGGGCAGTAGAAGAACGACGGAACTGCTCGGAGATGGCAAATCCCAGCGCACGATCATCCGAGTAAACATGGCCATTGATGGAGATAGACCTGATAAAATTAAAACGTCGCTGGTTGCTAGCCGCCCGGTGAAAAAAAGAAGTGTTGGCGTCGCCCTCCTTGAGCCATTTAACCTTAGATCTTTGGCGCCATTCAATACATCTCTTCTTATCCTCAGCCTGAACCTGAGCACTAGCATTTGAGCGGAGAAGAAGCTCATCCATAGAAAGATCACGATCGCTCTCCAAGGAGTCCATGCGCATGATAATATTCTCGGCCTCGGAGCGAATAGCCTTGCGCGAATGCCTAATGGAGGCCTTGAAGTCGACAAGAACCCGGCGAAGAGAGGAGAGCTTCTGAGATAAAATTGCCGCCGCCGATCCCGAGGCCGGGAAGTGGGTCCAATGGTTAGTAACGATGTCCTTGAATGATGGTTCGAGGAGCCAGCTTTTTTCATAGCGAAAGAGGCCACGAGGGGAGAGGCCAGATCCGTCATCCCAAATGATAGGGGAGTGGTCCGAGAAGGCACGCGGGCGGGAGGCAACAGAGCAGAGGGGGAAAGAATCCAAAGCCGCGCCATTACCGAGAAAACGGTCGATCCTGGATCTAGAGGAATTGTTCCGCCACGTGTATGAGATATCATTGGGGACCAAATTCGTAAGCGCCAAATCATGAATTAAATCCCGAAAATCTTGAGAGTAACATTGTGTTCAAGTGGTTCGAGGTGGTCAAGATGACCGCTTACTCCTTGGGTGAAACGGTCTAGTATTTTTTTGTATTGATACTTCTCAATAAATCATTAGTACATGATCTTATATATATGCTCCGCTAACACTGAACACAGGAGTAATAGGATTAAACAGAAGATCATATACTGCAAAATAGATAGCTCTTTCTATGAGATCCAATTATCCAAACAAGTCAACTCTTCGCTACTCTCAACTGTTGGGAGAAAAACTTAGATTAATTATTCAGAAAAACCCTAGGCTCTCTTATATAGGGAGAGACCTTAAGGGTAAAGTACAAAGTAGTCCAGAGAAAACAAAGAAATAACAAACAGGTACATAGCATAATAATATCTATCTCTACAGTCTACACTCCCCCTCAAGGTGGAGTATAGATGTCTATCATGCTCAGCTTGGATGAACATCTCTGAAAAGGTCCTCTGAGCAACGGATTGGTGAATACATCCGCAGTCTGATCCTCTGAGCTCACATGAGTTGTAGATATCAATCCTCTCTGGATCAAGTCTCTAGTATAATGGCAGTCAACTTCTATATGCTTAGTTCTTTCATGAAAAGCTGGAATGTTGGCAATGAACAAGGCTGCCTGATTGTCACACTGAAGCTGCATGGGCAGAGGTACGGCTACATGTAGATCCTCTAGTACAGATCGAACCCACATCATCTCCGTGTTGGCTTGCGCCATGGCCCTATATTCGGATTCAGCACTGGACCTAGCCACAACAGTTTGTTTCTTGCTTTTCCAAGAAACCAGAGAGCTTCCAACAAACACTGCGAATCCTGAGGTTGATTTTCGATCCTTAGGGCATCCTGCATAATCGGCATCTGCACATGCTGAGATAGACAAATCTGTGCTCTTCCAAAACAGCAAACCTGAACCTGGAGAAGACTTCAGATACCTCAATATCATGTGTATAGCATCCATATGAACTTGTCTTGGCTGCTCCATAAATTGACTCACCCTGCTTACTGCAAAGGCAATATCAGGTCGAGTTATGGTAATATAAAGGAGCTTACCCACCATTTCTCTATATCTCCTTTTATCCACTTCAGCGGTATCACCATCATACAACTTCATGCTTGGATCCATGGGAATACTTGATGGTTTGCATCCAGCTATGCATGTTTCAATCAAGAAGTATGTAATGTACTTCCGTTGGGTCATCACCAAACCCTGTGCATTCCGGGCAAATTCCAACCCCAGAAAATATCTTAGGGTTCCAAGATCCTTCGTACCGAACTGACGGCCTAGGAATGCCTTCGCCCTTTCTATGCCCTGAATGTCATCTCCTGTAACCAGAATATCATCAACATAGACCATGATAACAACCGTACCTGCCGATGACTTCTGAACAAACAATGAGTGGTCTGCAGTTGACCTCTTGAATCCCTGTTGTTCAATAAGATTGGAAAGCTTCAAACTATCTCCATCTCGGTGGCGGTGCAGCAACCAAGGTTCAGGAAAGCGGTATGCGTATGCGTTCGGACAGGTCACTGAATAGCGATTAAGCGGTATGCGGGGCATATGCGGTTCTACGCGGTTTCCTAATTTTTTATTGAAAAATAATTAAATATATACAAAAGTGACTACAAGAGAACTAAATTTATGTATAATTGTGGTCCAACCGAAGATCTAAGAAAAATAACTTTCATATAGAGTTCAAAACAATCTCTATCAATCAAATATCAATACTTCAATAGAACGGTTAGCACATAAAATAATTGACAGCAATCAACAAAATAGAAAAGTTAGCATACAAAATGCCTCTATTGTTGAATGTATTGTCATTTATCGTTGTTGTTATATTTATAATTGATCCTCCATCAAAAGTACCAAACTTTACATATAATATATTACATTCATTATAACTATTAGTTGACTAAATTAATTTGCTAAATTATTGGTACATTGTTCTTTTTCTTCCTCGCATGTTTACTCCAATCTCGTCGTACAATTACTTTGATGATGGATTTAAATATTCATGGATGCATGGTTGGCATACATGCAAAAGCAAGAAAAATGTGGCACAAATAACATAATAAAAATATGGCAAAAATTAAAAAAATAAAAAAAATAAAATAATATGTATGCGGCCGCACAGACCGCATAGGCGGCCGCACAGCCCGCATATGCGGCCCGCATAAGCGCACAGGGCGCATAATGCAGGGCTTCATGAAAGCGGTGCGCTGAAGGCACCGCATACGCATATGCGGCCGCATATGCGGCCGCACAGACCGCTTTCGTGAACACTGGCAGCAACCCCTTCCCCTTTGAATGTCTCTCTCTCTTGCTAGAGCGATGGAGCGCTGGTGGCGAGTGAAGGGCAGCGGGGTAGCGGGATTGTCGAGGTCGGAAGCGGCTGGGAAGCAAGCCGACGGCAGGGGGGTTGGTGCTGGGCCTCCTTCGTGCGGTGAGGGTGGTGACAAGCGAGGAGAAGCGTCGGAAGACAAACGGGCGAATGGGGAGGGGGAATGGGTGAAGGTTACACATGCAAAGCCCGGGAAGAGGTGCTTCCGCTGCGGGATGCGTGGACATCTTGCTTCTGCTTGCCGCCTTCCACCTCGATGCTTTGCATGCGGCAAGGTGGGGCATCGCATGTTGTCGTGCTGGGGCGGTGGTGATTCTCGTGGCTTCGTCGGCAACAGGGACCGCTATGGGTCGCTTGGGCAGGGTCTGCGTGGTCGTCTTGATGGCCCTAAGGGTGTCAGGGGCTCTCGATCATTTGCGCAGGTGGTGAGTGGAGGCGACGTGAAGGCGGTGGGTCTTGATGTAGGGCTTGCACCTGTGGGGTGGGGGGGGGGTCTCCGCTCCATATCGTGGTGGTCCTGCGATGGGGTGCGGTTCGGGGGATGTTTCGTTTTCGTCGTTGGCTTTGCATGGGGAGCTGGTGGATGGGGAGGCGCAGTGTGGAGAGCCTTTGCATGGGTTGGCGGTTCAGGCGGGGAGGCAACGTGCCGGTGCGGACCTCCTGGTGGCGGTGGGGCTCCTGCAAAGGCCTAGCGTGGGATGGGAGACGATCCGCGCCACCACCTTGGATTTCTTGGGTCCACAGTTCAGCGGGGACTTCATCATTTTGGACTCTTCAAGATGCTGCGTTCGTGGCCTTTCCCCGGAGCAACGGGAAAGACTTTTTCGTAATTTTGATGCCGGCGACGTGGTGTGGCGGCGGTTGAGGGTTGCAGATGGTGCCTACTCCGACTCGGAGGTCTGTGTGGCGGAGGTGCAGGGAGTGCCCTTTCTTTCTCACATGGTTCCCGCCCTATCCAAGGTGGTGCGTGGCTGGGGGGAAGTCCTGGTTGTTCTCGACTATGGCCTCGGGTCGGGTGCAGATTGGACGTGCGCTCGTCTTCTGCTCGAGTGCTCTCGAGCATTTCTCGCCACGGCTGTTGAGAAGGTTTTATTTGAAAGCATGAAGCTTGGTCGATGGACTTTCAAGCTGGAATTCTCTATTCTTTCGCCGGCGACTGTGCCGGGGAGTCCGCCGCCCTCTCCGGCTGTCCGCGGTGGTGCATCTGAGGTGGGACTTGGGGTCGACGCTTCAACTTCTTATTGCCACGTGTCCACCCTTGGGGGTGTTTCCGAAGAGTCGCCTGGAGAGTGTATCTGCTCTGGCCCGCTTTTTCGGCCTCCTTGGGAGACGTGCGCGGATTCTGACAAGCGTGGTTTAGTGGCACTGGGCTCTTTCGAGGTCGATCCGCATTCTCTACATCCCTCTGTTTTGTCGGCTGACTCCTTGCAATTGTCGATCTCGAGGCACGTAACAAGTTTTCCATTGTGCCATGTTTTCGGATCTGTCCATTTCGGATCATGGCCTCCCATGCGGGCTCCATCTGATCCGATCCTATTGTCGGATCCTCTTCCTTTGGCATTCGATTATCATCTTACGCCGCCCGATGTTTCGTTGGCATTGCCTTCGCGGATCCGCCTGGAGGAAATTGATTCAACTGCTGCCATGGCTCCGGTTCTCTCCCCTTCGTCCCATGTAACTCCTTCGGTTATGTTTGCGCCTGATATTGGAGGACTTGCTAGCGCGTGTGGTGTTCTTGTTGGATCCTCGGGGAGGGCTGACGATACCCTTGCGGTGGGGAGCTCATCTGCCTCCCGCTTTGGGAAGAGCTACAGTAGGCGTGTTCTCTCCCGCCTTGGAGACCCAATGGTTTCTACATGTCAGACGTTGCGCGATTCGGTGGCGGAGGCGGCAGGCCTCTCTCTAATCGGGGGACGTTCACTTGGTTTTTAATGAAGATTTTCTCCTGGAATGTTAGAGGGCTCGGGGACTCTGACAGGCGGAGCGCTTTGGGGATGCGTCTCTCCGAGTGGGAATGCGACATTGCATTTATCCAAGAATCGAAGCTGACAGGGGTGGATGAATCACTTTGGAGGTCTTTCGGTGCTGGGCCTATGGATGACTTTCGATCGATGGACGCGGTTGGCGCGTTGGGTGGCATTATATTGGCTTGGCGCTCGGCGAGGTTTTCATTCTCCTCTATGCGCATTGGGAGACACTCTCTGTCTGTGGTATTGTCTCGGGTCGACTCTAATGCATCTATTGCTCTCACATGTATTTACGCGCCTACGTGCCATGTGATCCGGCGGGAACTTTGGGAAGACTTACGTGAGGAGGCCTCTGCCTATGCGGCTATTCCTTGGTTGCTGGGGGGAGACTTTAACGTCATTGTGCTCTCTGATGATCGTCCTCGCGGCCGCGGGGGGCAAGACCCGGGCTCCAGCGAGTTTATTGACCTCATTCGAGATTTGGCCTTGGAGGGGCTGGTGCCCCATGACATTTCTTATACCTGGAGGAACAATGTTTCAAGATCGAGGATTGATAGATTTTTAGCGAATATCAAACTTATGGAGGCTTTTCCTTTATAGGCGGTGTCATATCGACCGCGTTCGTTCTCTGATCATAGTCCAATCGTGTGGGATTCTGGGGAAGAGCTCCGTCCTCGGGGTCTCTTTCAGTACGAAAGGTGCTGGCTTTTGGAGCCAAATTTCAAAGATTTGGTGAAGAACCACTGGGATCTGACCACGTATGTGGGTTCCGCTGCCCGTCGCTTCGATCATAAGCTTGCGTCTCTGAGGAGATTTTTGGCGTCGTTCAAGAAGGATTCTCGTCTGGCCCGTGTGGCGACACGGAAGGCGGCGGATGATGTGATTCTGTGGCTGGATCGATTGGAGAACGTTAGAGAATTGCTTTCGGAGGAGCTGGTGGAGCGTGTTGCTGCCATTGATATCGTCAAAGTGGAGGACAAGAAGAGGAGCATTGAATGGCGTCAGCGATCGCGATTGCGGTGGATTAAGGAAGGTGATGCGAATACTGCGTTCTTTCACCGGGTGGCTAGCGGTAGAAGGCGCTTCAATTCTATCCATTCACTCTTGGTCAATGGTTCCCTCATCCATGGGGATAAGGATTTGGGCGAGGATTTGGGGGCTCATTTCAAGAATGCTTTTGGGTGTCAGTCGCAGCGTGTGTGGCGATGGTCTGGTCGGGGGGCTCCCTCAATCTTATCTTCGGATGCAGTGGCCCTGATTAGGCCGTTCTCTTTGGCTGAGCTCAAGGAGGCCGTTTGGGACCTCAACGCGGACGCTTCCCCGGGCCTTGATGGCTTCCCGGTGGCCTTCTACCGTGATTTCCGGGATGTGGTTGTTGATGATGTTCTGGAGGTTGCTCGTGAATTTTGTGAAGGTAACCGTGGGTTTGACAAAATTAATAGGGCCCTTATTGTTTTGATCCCAAAGTCCAATACGGCCAATCGCATCGAGGATTTTCATCCAATCTCTATCTCCAATGGGATTTATTTAATCATTGCGAAGGTCTTGGCCAGGAGGTTGGCTCCCCTTCTCGACTCGCTGATTTCGCCCTCGCAGCCAGCCTTTATTCGTGGGCGGCAAATAAGCGATTGTTTTGCGGTGGCCTCTGAGTTGCTGGAGGCTTGGAGGAAGTCTTCTACGAAGGGGATTCTATGGAAGATCGATTTCGCTAAGGCCTATGACTGCCTAGATTGGCGTTTCCTGTGGTCGGTTCTGAGGCGGAGGGGCTTCCCGGAGGCTTGGATCTCGTGGGTGCGGCGTTGTGTGTCCACGGTCTCCCTTTCCGTTCTTCTTAATGGTTGCCCGGTCGGGGGATTCTTCCAGCAAAGGAGGGGGGTGCGTCAGGGGTGTCCTCTCGCTCCCCTCCTTTTTGTGTTGGCGGTTGACGTGTTGCCTCGTATGATTGAAGGCGTGGTTGTGGCGGGTCTCACTCGTGGTTGCACTATTGGGGACTTTCATGTCCCTCTTATTCAGTTCTCTGACGACACTATTTGCTTTATCGAGGGTGGTCCCTCCGAGGTATCCGGTATAGCTACTACTCTTCAGCTTTTCAGGAGGTCTCGGGCCTCTTGATTAATGGGACTAAGTCTAAGGTGGTTCCATTCGGTATGCCGCAGGCGGAGGTCTTGGAGTGTGGCCGGCTGCTGGGCTCCTCCCCCGGTGGGCTCCCCTTTGACTATCTTGGTCTGCCTCTAGCCGTGGGCCACGCCCGGCTTCGAGATTGGAAGGTGGTGGTGGAGAAGATGGAGGCGCGCCCGGGGCGGGCGGCTGGTTCTTCTCAAAGCGGTGCTATCCTCTATTCCAATTTACTTCTTCTCGGTCCGTGGTATGCCAAAGGGGATTCGGGTGCGGTTGGAGAAATGTATGCGGGGTTTCTTATGGGGAAGGAAGGGAGAGGGGAGAAGGGGGGTGCCTTTGGTGGGGTGGGGAGATGTTACGAGGCCCAAGCGGGTGGGGGGCTCGGGAGTGAGGCGGGTGGATGCGGTTAATGAAGCCCTTTTGCTTAAGTGGGTTGCACGGGTTTGGGGAAATGAGGAGAACTTCATGTTGAACATCTTGAGGGAGACGTTGGGAGTGGAGATGATGGCCATTACTCGGGGGAGCTCCTCCGATCACCTTTCTACTTTTTGCCGTGGGGTCTTGAATGCTTTTAATCGTAATCGCTCCCTTTTTAAACCGATGTTGGGCGAGAGGAACTCATTTCGTTTTTGGACTGATGATTGGTCGGGAAGGGGTGCTTTCAAGGATGTGTTCCCTCGTTTGTACGCTCTGGTGGAAGACAAAGAGGCTCCGGCGGCCTCCTGCAGGGACGAGGGTTGCTGGTGCCCTAGGATTATTGCGAATCTATCGGATCAGCGATTGGACGATTTCCTTTCGTTGATGGCTCTGCTTGCGGATGTTATCAAGCCCACTGAGGGCCGGGATCACTGGGCGCGGAAGGATGGCTCCTTCTCTACGAGGAAGGCGTACTTTGCTCTTGTTCCTAGCACTCAAGGGGACGACGCTGTTCTTGTGCGTGACTGTAGATTCTTTTGGGGGCTCAAGCTACCAGAGCGCATTGGCATATTCCTTTGGCTTCTACGCAGGGGGAGACTCTTAACTCGTGATCGATGTGCAACTTTGTTTCCCAATGTTGGGCCGAACTGCGGGCTGTGTGGCACGGAGAGGGAAACCATCGATCACCTTTTCTTTGAATGCGGGCGTGTTCGTGAGCTTTGGGCTGACCTTGGCTAGATCAATACCGTGACCTTTGCTTCTTTCTGCGAGAGCTTGGTGACCTCCACGGGCAGGGCTAGGAGGGAACTCATGGATCCGATTGCGCGCTTGTGGAGCATTTGGTTGGGGAGGAATGAGGCCCTCTTTGCGGGACAGCGTTTCTATAGGGAAAATATCTCTATCCTTGCTACGCGTCTTGTGGTTGATTGGTCTCCTGGGTAGGCCAGGATTCGGTTCTTGCGGGGGGTGTTGATCTCGGATGCCCCCTCGGGTGTTATTGTTGGTTTGAGCTTTTCTTTTCTTTTGTAAAAACTCTTTACGCTTTCTTTTTAATATATTGGGGTGAACACTATCGAGTGTATCCCACTTTTGTGAGCGTCAAAAAAAAGATTGGAAAGCTTCTGGAACCACGCTCTTGGACTCTGTTTGAGGACATAGATTGCCTTGTGAAGTCTACACACCATATGCTTCTCCCCCTCAGCAGTAAACCCCGGTGGCTGCTGCATGTAGACTTCCTCCTGCAGATCTCCATACAAGAAGGCATTCTTGACATCCAGTTGAGATATACTCCAGTCACGAACCACAGCCACAGATAAGAGAATACGAAGGGTAGAATGTCGAGCCACTGGAGAAAAAGTGTCCATATAGTCAACACCATAGGTTTGTGTAAAACCACGCGCGACCAAACCTGCTTTGTATCGATCTAGACTGCCATCTGCATGATATTTAACTGTGAAGAGCCACTTACAGCTCACAATAGATGCATCAGGAGGAGCAATAACCAAAGACCATGTGCCACGAGACTGCAATGCACGCATCTCATCTTCCATAGCCAATCTCCAGCAATCAATCTTCATAGCGTCCTGATAGGTCCGTGGTATATCCACGGAAGACAGCGCTGCAGCAAATCTCGGAAAGTCGCCAGTGAGACGATGAAAAGACACCTGTGAAGCAAATGGATAAGAGGCACACGTCCGCTTCTGCTTCCGGATAGCAATAGGAATATCAAGATCATCCTCTGTTGTACTGGATGGTGTAGTATCCTCCTGCAATGAAGAATCCTGCACATGTACCATATCTGACCCATCAGTAGTAATGCCATCTGAACATACCTGAGGCGTGATGGGTGGCTGACGTGTAGCATGAGCAGGACCTGACCGACGCGTATAGAATTTTGGTAGAGATAGAATGGGAGGTCGTGGAAGAGGTGGAGGTGGAGGTGGTGAAGATGATGTAGGGGCAGGAACAGGAGTAGACTCAGGTGAACTCCAAGTAGGAGGTGGAGGGACATAGACATCATTAGTAGTAGTGGATGGTACCAGTCTGTCACCTGCAGGAGAAAAATACATAACAGACTCAAAGAATGTGACATCAGCACTAACAAAGTATTTCTTGTTTATGGGATCATAACACCGATAGCCCTTCTGAGTCCGAGAATAACCGACAAAGACACACTTGATAGCTCTAGGAGAGTTTGTCAAGTCCAGGAGTCAGAAGATGAACAAATGCCACAGTACCAAAGACACGTGGAGTAAGTGAGAATAATTCCTTGTCAGGAAAAATGATAAAGAGTGGTATTTTCTCACCAAGAATAGAAGATGGCATACGATTGACCAGATAGCACGGGTAAGAACAGCATCCCCCAGAAAGAAATAGGGGTACAACTCTGAATCAGTAGGGTTCTAGTAATGTCAAGAAGGTGGCGATGCTTTCTTTCCGCCACACCATTCTGCAGAGATGTGTACGCACAAGTGGTTTGGTGAATAATGCCCTTTGATGAAAGAAATTGAGAGAGGGACCGTGTGCAAAATTCTAGGGCATTATCTGTATGAACATATTTGACGGTAGAAGAGAACACATTTTGCACTTCATTAATCAAATTCTTGATCACATCTCCTGCTTCAGATTTATTCTTTAAAAGAAAGACCCAAGATACACGAGATAAATCATCCACTACCACTAGATAAAATATGTGCCCCTGATTATCGGGTACACGACTTGGACCCCATATATCCATATGAAACAACTCGAACGGGGAGCTACTGCTCCGACTCTAACGACTAGGAAAGCTCGACCGATGATGCTTTCCCAACTGACATGCTTCACAGCGAAAGAACGAACTGGGAGAGATCTGAGGTAGAAGATGGCGCATTTTCTGGAGCGGGAGGTGACCAAAACGGAGATGCCCGATATACGGAGAAACTGGTCCGGCAGAATGAGAGGAGACGCCAGCATAAGAATTCCGAACCAGCCGATATAGACCATTCTGCTCAGAGCCACAGCCTTCACCCTGCCTGTTAGTATGTCCTGAGAAATAAGAGAAGACGGGTCAAATATAGCACGACAATGCAAATCCTTCGTAATCTGACTAACAGATAACAGATTCATCGAGAACTCAGGAGCATATAGGACATTCTGTAGATGCATAGTAGAGGATAGGAAGACCTCCCCCTGGCCAACAAGGGGGGAATGAGTACCATCTGCGATCTGAACTGAGCGGCCGTGGGGAATGTCCCTGTAGGACTCAAGTCTATCTCGATCTCGGCAGAGATGATGTGTCGCACCCGAATCTATAATCCAATCAGAGATATCATGAGATGGTGTAAATGCAGTAGATCTACCTGAGGTACTAGCGGTAGCAGCAGCAGATGAACTGGCGGAGGCTGTAGCAGCAACATCTGAAGGTCCACCAGAAGAATCACCATATGATTGTGGCATAATGTCACGGAGACGTGCCACAAGTTCCTCAAAACGGTTGTCTGTGGTAGATGCCAACTGGGGCTGAGAGTGCTTTGCTACACGTGCCGATGCTGGGAACCCATGCTTAGAATAGCATGTCTCCTCCGAGTGGCATGTGCGGTGACAGTATGAACATGGCTGACTAAAGTGACCACCCCTGCCCTGGGGTCCACATCCACGTCCACGTCCAGATGACGGACCACCTCTCCCACGCGAAACTGCCATCGTCGATGGAGGTGGAGTAGAAGAACTGGAAGAAACTGTAATGCGACTGAGCCTCCTGTAAACATCCTCCACTGGAGGAATAACTGCATCTGCTAAGATCTGAGAACGGGCGGCGTCATATTCAGGATCAAGGGCCGCAAGTAGAACACCCACCATGGTGGCATTCCGAAATGTCTTCTGTTGTTCAGGAGTCGCTGTGAGTGGGATAGTGATGTATAACTTCTCAAACATCCCCCTCAGGGATGTGTATAAGGAGTGAAGAGGTCTGTCGTTCTACTTTATCGTGAATATGTCATGCTGAAGCTGTAACATCTTGGTCTCATTTCGCACCTGCGAATATGTAGCAGCTAGGATATCCCACATCGCCTTGGCAGTGGGCTGATGGAGGACATCGTTCGCAATCTCCATCGACAATGTACCTGACAACCAGACCTTTGCATAGGAGTCATCAGCCTCCCACGAGGCATATATCCTTGTCTTCTCTGCTGGCTCATCCTCGGTAAGAATGTGCTTCTTACCATTCGACTTCATGAGGCTCATGAACTGCATCGCCCAGAGCTCATAATTTGACCCGTCCATCTTTTTGACTATTGGCGCAGGACCTTTGAATGCACCTATGGAGGGCATATCAACTTTCGATTCTAACATATCGTCGCTGGAGAAGAACTAGGGTTTGTAGACAAAATAACAGATGTCTACACAAACCGCATAGGATTCGAGTGCGTATGTAGACGTTACGCACCCAAATCCATATATCTGGAGGAAGAGACGACTTGGAGCACGCTAGTGATCTCCGAGAAACGGCTAGGGCACGGCTGGAGGTCTAGGGCATGCCTGGGAGCCGCCTGAGATCGGCTAGGGCCACCGGGGATGGTGGCGGCAAGACTAGGAGGCGCCGGATAGGGTGGCGGCGAGAATGGGGGGCGGGAAGGGGCCGTCGATGGGAGATGACGGCGGGACTGGGAGCCACCAATGGAGAGAGGCCCGAGATGAGCTCGGCGGCGGTGGCTGGAAGAGAAGGAGAAGAGGGCGGCGGGTGGGGAGAGGGCGGCAGATGGGGAGAGCCCTAGGGCTTGGGCTCTGATACCATGTTGGGAGAAAAACTGAGATTAATTATTCAGAGAAACCCTAGGTTCTCTTATATAGGGAGAGACCTTAAGGGTAAAGTACAAAGTAGTCCAGAGAAAACAAAGAAATAACAAACAGGTGCATAGCATAATAATATATATCTCTACATCAACGATTCCCCCACAACGGAACATATAATGCTCAACCTGTGCAAATTGAAATCTCTCACTTCCATACGAAGTACATGAGGTCACTAACCACATCATGATTTCTAAAAAGGTACATGACATTAACCACATTGACTCAAGGTTCAAACCACATAATGACCGTATAGGGTCAAACACTTCGGTTGGGATATCAAATACACATATGCAAACGCATATGTGACCGCCTGGGCTGCACATCTGACCCTTGAGTAAATGTGGTTAGTAAAATCATGCATATGTGGTTAGTAAAATCATGCATTTTGTATAGAATCGAGTGAGAGACTTCAGTCGCATATTCAAACCCATAAAGTGCATTTGTGGTCCTATATGCAGTTTTTGCAATGCATATAAAATACAACTAGTAAGGATCCATTTAGGGTCTGAATATGAGACCTAAAATACCTTTCCTTATCAAAAATGATACATTATAGACTTAGGGAGTATTAGCTCATAAATATTGCATATAATTCATTTTTATAATTATCTTGGATACATTGCTAGACTTTCAGGGATAATTCATATTTGAAAACTTTAAATACGGATTTTTTTAAGAAAGCAGGGGTGAGATCCCAATGAGGGACCCACCGCGAAAATTTCATAATAAGTTAAAACTAAGTTTATACAATCATAAGAGATACCAGGCTGACATAAGGCCTTTAAAATGACCAAGCACATTATTAGCATAAAACTGTTGACCCCGGAAGATATTCTCATTCCTAGTGCACCAGATTGCCCAGAGAAGAGTGAAAACTGGAGTGGCGTTCTCCTGTGAATTGCTACATGTTGATCTGATAAAGCTCCAGAAAGAGGTGTTATCATCAGTCTTGAGCCATTGTATACATGCCCATGCACCATCCCATACAAGTGACGAGGTCCTGCATTCGAAGAATAGTGAAAGCTGGAGAGGCGTTCTCCTGTTAACTGCCACATGTTGATCTGATAGAGCTCTAGATCATCTGTCTTAAGCAATTGCATACACGCACTTGAAGAAGAGGCGCTCTAAGTCCTCATTTTCCTTATTGCATCTACAACATATGAGGTATCTTGTGTGAAGAATGTTATCACGTCGCATCTTTGCAAGTAAACGGCAATGCCTTGTAAGCCAAAGATAACTTTGATCTTTTGCCGGATTTTGCAGTTCCAAATGATCATTAAATCACTTGCCTGATCACCCAAGCCCAAGTTTTAATTTTGTGAAGAAATGATATGCTCATTTCACCGAGTACTTTCCATTATTCCAAAAAAAGTGGTCCCCGCCACTCGTGCGACCCTCAAAGTTAGTCAACTCACCAAGCAAAGCGGCGTATTTTTAAATTTGGATTATGTTAAATCGTCAATGTTGAGATACTTGTACCTCTTTTTCTTTATTTATATTTTTTTATTTCTCCAATATACTTTATGTAATTTTCCCTTGGACCTTTTATCCTATATAGGAGAGCTCAAAGGCTACGATGAATGCAACTTTTTATTTCACAACTTTCCACACAGTATCAAAACGATGGTCCTAGACCGGAGCCTGTATCCTAGAGCCACGTCCCCACCAAAACACTAGCGTGTATTCGCGCTTCACGCATGCCGCCCGATCCGATCCACAGTGGCCAGCCGCGCGTCGTCACCGTCACGCCATCCGTGCTTCACGCGCATGCCGCCTTCACTTGCGCAATCCACGACTCGCGAGGGCTGCGGGTTGTCGCGGCCTGTCTGTGCACCATCGTGGGCTACTCCCCTTCGTCTTCACGAGTCGTCAGTGTTGCCAACCCTAGTTAGGCTCGTTCTTGGCTTCCTAGGGTGTGATGTGATTATCTAAAACACCCTAGCTACCCAAAGGTGCCTTCAAAGAATGGAAGAGGTGGTGGTATGAGTCTACACCCGCAACCATCTTCCCATATGTTAGTGTAGGCGCAGGTCTTTTTTGTCGCAGACCCAGTCTTGGAGATTGTTGTCATCATGTCAGACAACAAAGTTGATGTTTCATCCATGGGTGCCTTCAAAGGTTCAGCACCCATCGTCAAGATGATTGGAACAAACTATGAACTGTGGGTCATGCAGTTCATGGGTTTAATGTAGCGCAATGGCAAGAAGCACATACTCACGTTGGAGGAGCCAAGTGAGAAGACTGGGATAAATGCCTCATGGGAGGCAGATAATGTATATGCACGTGTGTGGTTATCTGGGACTGTGTCAACAGAGATAGCAAATGATATATTGAGTCAACCTACTGCAAAGGCTATGTGGGACATCATCGCCGCTACAAACTCTCCGGCAAAGAATTAATCGAAGATATTGCAGCTCCAGCACGATATCTTCACATCAAAGCAAAATGGCCGTCCCCTCCATACACTCTACACCTCTTTAAGAGGTATGTTTGAGAGGCTACATGGTTACATTCCCTTTACTGATATGCCAGAGCAGCTCAAGGCATACAGAGACTCTGTGATGATGGGGTCTTTCTAGCATCTCTTGATCCTAAGTACGATGTTGCTCAAGCCCAGATTCTTACTGATGCCACCGTACCTCCAATATAGGAGGCATATTGCAGATTAAGTATACTTTCTATATCCCCTGGTGGTACCCCGCAGTCTCAGACATCTTCAACTATGGTTGCATCTCGTGGTAGGGGAAGCCCTACACCATATCATGGTAGAGGGGGCCCTAACCGTGGCAGAGGAGGGGTCGGTCGACCCCGTCAGTCGTGCACCTACTGCCACAGGTCAGGCCACTCTGAGGAAACTTTCTACTCTAAGCATGGGTTTCCTGCTTCAGCTCAGGTTGCAGAGCAGACTCAGCAGGTTGGGAGTCCATTACCTGCTTCAGATAAGAGATTTGATGAACTAGTGGCACGACTCGGGGAGATTATGCCTACTCATGGGCTAATCAGCTCTCCTTCAGGTTCCTCAGAGGTAGTTGCCTCAGCATCAACATCCACTTCAGGTATAGCTTATTCTCTTAGGTGGCGTTTGGTTGGTGGGTTATCCAGGGTGGATAACCCGGTTTTGTGTTTGTGTGTTTGGTTGGTGGGTTAAGGTTTGGGAGGGTTTGTGTGATGTGATTGTATTGGAATTTGAAAAAGTTGGTAGTTATTATGGTATGATTGTATTGAAATTTGAAAAAGTGGGTGGTTGTTGTGATGTGATTGTATTGAAGTTTGGAATAGTGAGTAGAAGTTGAGTATTTTATGATTTTTAGATGATATGATGGTATAATATATAATTTTTTTGATGGGAAGGGAGTGGGCCCCACTAGTGGGTTAAAAGTGGGGGTTTCGGGGGTTACCCACCCAAAGTGGGGGGTAACCCCCCAACCGAACGTGGCCTTACTAGTTGTTACATGGCATATTTGTCAGAATGGATTATGGATTCAGGAGCTTCTCATCATCTCTTTGGTGATAGAGGACAGTTTAGTACTTACAGTCCGATTCAGTCAAGATGTTCAGTTGTGATAGCAGATGGGACACACTCTCCCATTACTGGTCAGGGGGAGGCACAGTTAACTCCCTCAATGCGGCTTCAGAATGTTCTTTGCGCTCCTGAATTCTCTATGAATTTAATATCAATTAGTCAAATCACCAAGGATTTACACTGTCGTGCCATATTTGATCCTTCTGCTCTTGTGTTTCAGGACATTCTTAGGAGCAGGGTGATTGGATCTGGCCACGAGCAAGGTCTCTACAGACTGGTACAATCTCCTTATGTCCAAGGTTCGGAAAGTCGGTATGTGGTATTCGTTCCGTCAGGCAGTCTGAAGCGAGTAAGCGGGGCAGGCGGAAGTATATGCGGAAGTATATGTGGATTATGCGCTTCTATTATTTAAATTAAAAATAATTAACAATATAATAGTAAATTCAAATACTAGATATTTTATATTTAAAATAAATAAAATGTAAGTATTTTAATGTGAAGATTTTCAACCCAAGGTCGAAAGCATTTCCAAAGTTGTCTATTTTGATAAAAAAAAAAGTGGATCATAAGATTCATAACAAAATATCTATGAATGACAGCTCAAAAAAGGTTCATAACATCTCAAAAGAGGTTCATAGTTCATACAAAAATAATCAAACCCCTAATCTAAATCGTCAAAAACAACAGGAGGAATTTCATCATCGTTGTCAGTGTCTGAATCCGTGATAAATTCTTCTTCCTCCGCCACACTCGGTAACGCATCCACGTTCCTTTGGCTCCTCCTATGCTGCACCAATTCATCTGCTCCACTTGCCTCGGCCACCAAGCTCCAAGTTAGTCATGAGCCTTGAAACACCTCTTCTTCATCTTCCTCTTGTCTGATCTACTCACTTACATACGTCCTTTCCTTAGAAACAAATGGGTCTCTTCCCTTCTGAGATTGTTGTTCACTCAATTTTGAGTTGAATTTCACAAAAACCATGTCATTCAGTCTCTTGGTTTCAAGTTTATTCCTCTTCTTGGTGTGAATCTGCAAAGCAATCATTCAATGTTAATTGATTAAACAAACATTAGTCTAATCAATAATTGTAAATCCTAAATATGGTAGCCTACCGCTGCAAAAGAGCTCCAGTTCCTCTCACATCCAGAAGAAGAGGATGTGAGCTTGAATATCTTCATTGCCATCGCCTTCATGTATGGCGTCTCACCATCAAATAGGGACCACCAATTAGCTGGAAGGAAAATTAAAGTCAACTTCTTATTCATTTCATGTACTTGAAATATGTATAAAACATATATTAAAAATGACACATGCTACTACCTGGATCGAACACGTCTTCTTTAACGGATATCAACTTGATAGCAAGGGGTTTTCCAAATGCACCTTCTCTATTTTTGTAAAGAATCATTTCTTTTGTTGTGAGGACATCTTGAACATCCAAATCAGGGTAAAATATCTCCAAGCAATACAAAAATCCATTTATAACAAAGCTATCTTCAGAAATAGCTTGATCATCATCCCTATAGAAATAAAACGGATTGAGATAATAAGTTGTAAGGTGAAGCGAGCTATCTAACCTCCCTCTCGACTTTGAATCAATGGCATCAATGTACAGCTTATATGAATGCTCCACGTCTTTAAAAAGAATCTTTATCTCCTTCTTTGCATCTTCAAGCCCTCCATACACAAAACTCAATGATGGCCTCCGATCACCATCAACAAGACGCAAGAGACGAACGAGCAGGGAAAAGATCTTCAAGGTTAAGGAAACTTGGCTCCAAAATGTTGTACTAAGGACAATTGATCTAGCAGTTTCACCTTTCTTTGTACTAGACCACTTGCACTCTCTCCATTCATCAGAAGAAAACATCAATCTCAACTTCTCTTTTTTTTCAAAGACACTTTGTAGCGTGAGAAAACAAGTGGCAAATCTTGTTTGCCCCGGTCTGACTATCTCACCCTTTTGGGTAAAGTGTCGCATCAAGCTGAGCATCTTTGCATGGTTGTTGATGATAATAGTCGGTGTCCTGGCCTTTGCTATGCAATTTTTGACCTTGGCCTCCTTGCCAATTTCTTCAAGCATGAGATCTATACAGTGAGCAGCACAAGATGTCCAAAATATTTTTGGATATTTGGTCTTGAGGAGCCTCCCGGACATCATATTAGCAGAGGCATTGTCAGTCACAATTTGCATTACATTGTCTACTCCAACCTCCTTAATGCAATCCTCCACCAACGAGGATATATATTCAGCAGTATGTGCATCGGCTGAAGCATCAACGAACTTCAAAAAACATGTTCCCAAGCTGCAGTTAAAGCACAAGTTCATTATACTTCTTCCCCTCATGTCGATCCATGCATAGGTCATGATGGAACATCCACTTTTCTTCCATGCATCCATGTGCCCTTTCAAAAATTCTTTTGTTTCTTCCACTTCATCCTTCAACAAAGGCTCTGCAATTTCATAATAAAATGGAGGCTTGTAGCCGCTTCCGTATTGGCTAATTGCTTCGCACATGCGTATGAATGAGTTCTTGATCGCCACGTTGAAAGGGATATCACATTCATAGAAGAATTTGGCTCCATATTTGTTGACACGCGTATGTTCCTCCTTGGCTAGTGTTCCTTGATAACGGATTGACGCATTGTATTTGTGCCAATTGTGCCAATTTCATCGTCCGATGATCGTGGTCTTTTCTCAAGACATGTTCCTTCACATGGTGTTGTGGAAGAGCCAGTTGCTCTAATAACCACCTCCTCTCTCATTTCTTTCAAAGTGATAGCTTTCTCGTTCTTCTTCTTCATAATTCCCTCAACGTAATCAGGTATCTCCTTCTGCACTTCAAAATCCACCTTAGGACATGATTTGCAATTTTCTTTGATGTGACCAAAGTATTGTTTCATTCGATTAATTCCGCCTTTCAAGACCTTGCCACACAAGCAACAAGTCACGGAATTCGGATCCGTCTTCTCCATAAGATATGCATATTTCCATCCCGGATCGATAGATCCGGGTGGTGTAAAAAAACACATGTTCCGCACCATCAACATGAGTTGGTTCTGAAACCATGATAACCTAAATTCATTATAAAATAGTTAATAAAATAAAATTGCACTTATAATATAAGAAAGATAGAGTAATTGCGCTTATAATATTTTGTAGAAGGCTAGCAATAGCATCAACGATATAACAGAAGGTACTCCTACTAAAACTCATCTTGATGTGATTACGTAATATTATTTTGTAATTAGAATACAAGGATGAAGAAATCAAAGATAAGGATCAAGTCTTTCTATTATTATATTCTTTATCGCCCTCTTGTAAATAGTTAAGAGAAACCCTAGTCTATGGCAATGACGAAATCATGATGGAAAAGTTCAATACGTACAAAAGATGAATGTTGGAAAAATGAGAAAGCAAAATCTATAAATGTGAAGATTCGGGTTTGATAGCACCCCCCAGGTTGCGTGCTCTTCGCTTCTTGGATCATATACTTGTATGAACATTTCATAGCTTTATCTGAACTCAATTTCATACCAGGTTGTGTGCCCTTATATTGAAGACATGTTCATGACTTTTTCTGTCTTTCTCTAGGAACGGGATAATATGCAGAAATCTGAATTCTTAAAAGCGCTATCAGATATGTGGATGGATTTTGATTCTCGCATATTATGGTACAAGGTCTGGATTTATCTCTTTTTAATCTTCTATCATATATGTTCAAGTGATGCGTAGATGGATATACTCACGACAAGTATGCATGAGCATGTGTTTGCATATGTTACAAACAATTGTTGTCACTCAGGATATGATAGGATTTTCAGTCTGAAATTAAACTGTAGTTTGTTAATGCACTTTGGATGTTGTATACAATGCTGTAGACATAATTTGATGTTAAAGCTTCCGCATCTATAAATGTGAAGCACAATATTTTTTATAAAAGATCTATAAAAAATAAATCACACACCATATGCATGGTTAGTTTGATATTATGAGTACATTTTCCCCTTGTATACTTAATATAATGTAAGTTACTTTCTTGATCGTTAAAATCCGGTGGCTAGCAATAGCATCAACGAGAAGGTTGTATTGCAATACATGCGTCGTGCCGGCGGTTCTTTGTGGAGTCCAAGAGCAGCCTGCAGTTTGGGCTCGTGGAGAGAAAGCGGCAGATTACGAGCACCATGCGGTTTGGGGCCTCGGGCGTCGCGGAGAGAAAGCGGTGGAGGGAGAGCAGCCTGGCCTGCATCGCCGGTGAGGGGCGGAGGAGCAGGATCGAAAGTGAAGGAGGGCGGAGGAGCAGAGGAGAATCGCCCTTCGCTAGGGCTAGGGCAGGGCTTTTCTCGCGATGGAGGAAGAGAAAGGGGAGGCGGGTCGGGTATTGCAAGGGATTTTCTCGCGATGGCGGAAGAGAAAGGGGAGGCGCATCGGGTTTTGCAAGGGGTTATGGGCCTTTAGCTTTTCGAAAAATTAATCCAGAAAGTGGGGGGGTCTATCACGAATTTGGGCTCATATGCGGCCGCATATGCAGCATACTCGGGACGCCTATGCGCTGTGAGCGCCTTATGCACGCATATCCAATACTCGGGATGTTGGGTTTCCCGAGTACGCATAGGCTGCCTTTCTGATCATTGCTTATGCCGGTGCCTCTTCTCTTCGCAATGGATCTATTAATGTGTGGCATCTTTGATTTGGTCATCTTCCTCTGCAAAAGTTGTGTCACGTTATTCCAAAGATTTCTCCTCGCTCTACCTTTTAGTACGAGGCCTGCCAGCTTGGAAAGCATCATCAGTCCACATTCCAGTGTCATCAGGGTCGAAGTAGTCATAGTCCATTTGAGTTAGTTCATTTCGATATTTAGGAACGCAGTCGTGTCCCAGACCATCATGGGCATAAGTTTTATCTTGTTGCATTTGATGAGTTTTCAAGAATGTCGTGGGTCTTTCTTCTTAAGAACAAGTTTGATTATATTATACTGGGGTGAACACCATCGCGTGTCTCCCCCTTTTTTGAGCCTCAAAAAAAAAAAGAACAAGTTTGATGTTGGTCATGTTATTCGGTCTTTTATTAATGAAATAAGGAATATCTTTTCAGCAAATGTCAAGTTTATACGTTCAGATAATGCACTAGAATTCTGTAGTACTCAGCTTTCCCAATTCCTATGATCATATGGCATTGTGCATTAGACATCTTGTCTTGTGTGTAAACTTCCCAATAGAATGGGGTGGCTGAACGAAAACACCGTCATCTTTTGGATGTTACCAGGACTCTTTTAATCAGGAGTCATGCTCCTCATTCATATTAGGGGGATGCGGTTCTAGTTGCTTGTTACCTGGTGAATCGTATGCCCTCATCAGTTCTAGGGGAAAAGATCCCGTTCTTGATTGTGTTTCTTGAGACGGATCTTATCTCACTTACTCCTCGTGTTTTCGAATCAGTGGCTTTTGTTATCAGATGTCTCCTGATCTTGCAAGCTCTCACCTAGAGCTGTCAAGTGTGTGTTTATTGGGTATTCCAAGATCCAAAAGGGATGTCGTTGCTTTGATCATGTTCGACGAAGGTACTATATTAGTGAAGATGTCACCTTCTTTGAGTCCATTATGTATTCCTCTCCTACAGGTGACAAGCTTACTATTTCTGATAATGGAGAAGAGGTCTATATGCATCTACCTCTGATTTCGTCTTAGCCATCTCCACCACTACCACAACCACCTCCAACATCGTCACCTACTCCTGCAACGTCTACTTTCTTTCTGCAGGTTTACCAATGTCGGCCTCGTGCTCATGTGTCTACTCCTTCATCCAGCATGCCCAAGGTATGTTCTGAGCATTTGAGTTCTTCTAATGGCACTGGTGATTTGCGTGTGCAGCTTAAGGTGCGGGATGTCGTGGAGGATGCACCCGTTGTGGATGATGCGGACATGGATGTGTTGATTTCTCTTTGGAAGCAGAGGCGTGCATGCACTATGCATCCTCTTGCTTCCCATGTTTCTTTGGCACGACTCTCAAAGGATTTTCAGAGGTTTGTTGTGGGGTTGTCCACCGTGGAGATACCATTATCCTATCAAGATTCAGGAGGTGTTGCAGAATAGTCAGTGGCGTCTGACGATGGAGGAGGAAATGGTCGATTTATACTCTCGTGGTACGTGGAGCGTTGTAGTACCGGGCCACCGGCTCCTCCAGGTGCATCTGTTGTTAGCAGCAAGAGGGTGTTTACTGTTGAACACCGAGCTGATGTTACTTTGGACAGATATAAGGCCAGATTGGTTGCTCGTGGGTTCACCCAAACCTATGGAGTGGATTACCAGGATACTTTTTCTCCCATTGTGTGTCACTCTACGCTACGGATTCTAGTTGATGTTGTTGTGGTACATGACTGGACATTTTTCCAATTAGACGTCAAGAATGCATTCTTCTATGAAGATCTGCAGGAGGAAGTTTACATGCAGTAGCCACCAGGGTTTGTTGTCGAGGGGGAGTCTTATATGGTGTGCCGACTTCACAAGGCCGTATATGGCCTTAAGCAGAGTCCGAGGGCTTGATTTCAGAAGCTCTCAGAGTTGACTGAACATAAGGGGTTTGTCAGATCTACTGCAGATCATTCTCTTTTTGTTAAGAGAACTCAGAGAGGCATCGGTGTTGTTCTGGTATATGTTGATGACATCATTATTACCGACAGCGATGAAGATGGCATTCATGCAGCTAAGGATTTCCTTATATGGCAGTTTGTGACCAAGGACCTTGGCAAGCTACGTTACTTCCTTGGCTTAGAGTTCGCACGAAGTCAGCAGGGTATAGTTATGACACAAAGGAAGTATGTTACTAATCTTCTATCTGAGACATGCATGACATGATGCAGACCTGCTACTACACCAATGGATCCCAATACTAGGCTCTATGATGATGATTCTGAGGAGGTAGACAAGAGACGGTACAGAGAGCTAGTAGGGAAATTGTTATATGTTACTATTACCACGCCTGATATATCATTTGTTATGAGCAAAGTCAGCCAGTTTATGGAGCAAATCGGACAGGCTCACATGGATGCAGTGTGCATGATCTTGAGATATTTGAAGTCTTCTCCAGGTGCAGGCCTTCTATTCAAAAGGGATATGTCTCTCACTGTTACTGGATGTGCAAATGCGGACTATGCCGGTTGCCCCAAGGACAGGAAGTCCACTTCAGGTTTCACTGTATTTGTTGGTAGCTCGTTAATTTCATGGAAGAGTAATAAATAGACTGTTGTTGCTCGATCCAGTGTTGAATCAGAATATAGGGTCATGGCCCAAGGGAGCACGGAAATGATGTGGGTAAAGTCCATCCTGACTGACCTAACTATTGAGGTGCCTCTTCCTATGCACCTCAAATGTGATAATCAAGCAGCTCTGTTCATAGCTAATAATCCGGCCTTTCATGAGAGAACAAAGGCACATTGAAGTAGATTGTCCTGACCGAAAAATTATCGCATACCGCATTTCTGAATATTGTCCTAACTCAACGCATACTCCTTTTCTTGTCAATGTGATGATGATGAATCTCATAATATGCTAATATGTATAAGGAATTGAGGGCTAGAGTCTAGAATGATGATCTGTTGGGCAACTAGGTAGAAATTTAGCCACAAATCATGTCATCGACAAAATACTTGTCTCCTCATCAGTAAATGGTTCCATCTCTCTCAAGTAGGGGTGCTAGGAAAGCTTGAGCTCAATGACTGGACTCAGCTCAATATCATCTTATGAGCCATGCTCAAAAAGCTAATGAGTTTGAGTTCTGGTGAAGAAATGGACCTGGTATCCTTATTGAATTGAGTTCAAAATGAGTCATGTTCAACTCGTTAACTCCAACTCAGCTCAAACTTGTCTCGATTTGACTAGGTTTGGTGTTTCTTAAGGTTGTGGTCTCAACCATCCATACTACTGTCCGCATATGTACTAATAGATTGCGGATGAGTAAGGAACTAGAAAACGACTAGACGAGATGATAAGAAGGTTCTTCTGTCTGGTTTTGGGCAAGACTTGTATAGTATCCATTTCATGGATTAGGTGCAGTCTATTAAGGATGTAGTGCTGGGGTATTACAGCTCAAGAAAATGAACATGGCCCTATAAGCAAAATATATGATATGAATTTGAAGGGAGTGGAATATGTGGTGTTAGATGTTGTATGGTATATGTGGCCTCATCCAGTCTAGAGATTTCGAGGACTTATTTCAATCATATTCGACCTTCTATAGGGGTATCTGCTTTGCTATTTGTGGTTATTTCCTATGGTCAATGGTTGCTAATGAGACATCTTTTTCTTTCTGGAAGGATGATAGGTCCAAGAAACGGATTTTAATGGAGATGTTCCGAGGTTCTTTAGCTTATCAATGAAGCAGGACATGAGAGTCATTAAGGCATGGGACATGAACTCCAACTTCTAATTTTGGTTTCTCTGATTAAACGATATAAAATTTTCTCATATTGACCAAGTTTCCTTAGACCGTGGAGGAGCCCTCTAGGGGTCACAACCACTACGTGTGGTGCGATGGGTTTTTTTTCCATCAATAAGTTGTATAGAGCTTCTCCGATCCCCTTATTTTATTTTATTTTTTTGAAAGCTCAAAAAAAGGGGGAGTCACTCGATGGTGATCGCCCCAATATATTGAAAAGAAGGAAGTATACAAAAGAAAAAAGAAAAGAGAAACTGTACAAAGACGGCCAACTGAAATGGAGGCCACTAAGCAAGGAGTCCCCCAAATAACATTAGAAGTTTAGCCATTTTCCCAATCCTGAAGAAAGCGCTTGGCGCGTATCATGATATTTTCCTTGTAAAACCGTTGAGCTGAAAAGATCGCTTCGTTCCTCCCAAGCCAGATGCTCCACACCCTAGCGATTGGATCCAGAATAAGCTTCCTGTCCCTGCCCCTTGTGTTAATCAAGCTGTCGCACAAAGCTGGAAATGAAACGTGATTGATCCAAGGGAGATCCTCCCAAATCGTGCACACGTGACAGCATTCGAAGAATAAATGAGTTATTGTTTCCTGTTCCGCCCCACAAAGCCCACACAAGGGATCAATGTTCGGAAAGAAAACTGCACATCGATCGCGGGTCAAAAGCCGCCCACGACGAAGAAGCCATAAAAAAACCTCAATACGCTCAGGAAGCTTGAGACCCCACAAGAATCGACAATCGCGAACCAATATATCGTCATCGGCAATGAAAGGGTGAGCGAGAGCAGAATAAGCCTTACGAGAAGTGAAGGACCCATCCTTCCAAGCCCAATGATCGCGCATAGCTGACGGCCGAGGAGTGTCACCAAGAAGAGTCAATAAGGATAGATAATCTTGCATCCGCTGATCGGACAGGGCCGCAGCGATCTGAGGGTTCCAGCTACCATTTTCCCAGCAAGAGGCCACCGACGCATCTTTGTCCTGGACCAAAGCAAAAAGCCTCGGAAACATTCTGTCAAAGGCACCCCTTCCAGACCAGTCGTCGGTCCAGAAGCGAAAGGAGCACCCGTCGCCCAGCACCGGCGAGAAAAAGGAACGGTAATGCCGGAAAGCAGCCGTCACGCCACGCCAGAAGGGAGAAAGGATGCATATAGAGTTCCCATTAAAGCCATCAATCAAGTCCGCACCAAGTAGAGCGCGTAGGACATTAAGCATAAGGTTTTCCTCCGATCCCCACACCCTAGCCGCCCACTTGAAAGGAGAGCTTCATTCGCCAAATGCAGGTGCCTGACACCCAAACCCCCCAGATGCTTGGGTCGAGCCACCTCAGTCCACCCCACAAGGTGAACCCCTCGTCTCCCCTCCCCCTTGCATCCCCACAGGAATCCACGCATACACCTTTCAATCCTAAGGCGAATCCCCTTAGGCATACCACGTACCGTGAAAGAATAGATAGGAACAGAGGAAAGCACGGCCTTAAGAAGCACCAAGCGCCCCCCCTAGTCAGCAACACCGCGCGCCACCCCGCGAGATGGCCCTCCATCTTCTCCACGACAGCCTTCCAATCACGAAGACGAGAACGACCAACCGCAAGCGGTAAGCCCAGATAGTCAAAGGGGAGAGAGGAGGGGCCGGAGCCGAGAAGTTACGAGCAAGCCAAAGTCTCCACATGCGTCATACCGAATGGCACCAATTTAGACTTTGCGACATTAATCACCAGGCCCGAGGCCTCACTGAATAGTTCAACAGTAGTTGCCATACCAGCAACAACATCGGGGCCCCCCTCCACAAAACACAAAGTGTCGTCTGCGAACTGAATGGTTGGGACATGGAGATCCCCAACATAACAGCCCCGAGTCAAACCGGCCGTGGCCACGCCCTCAATCATGCGGGGCAGGACGTCAACCGCCAAGACAAAAAGAAGAGGGGCCAAAGGACACCCCAGTCTAATTCCCCGCCTCGGTTGGAAGAAGCCCCCAATTGGATCCCCCGTTCAGCAATAAGGATAAGGAGGTCGTGGACACACACCTCCGCATCCAAGAAATCTACGTCGTGGGGAAGCCCCGCCGCCTCAAGACCGACCACAAAAATCTCCAATCCAGGCAATCATACGCCTTAGCAAAGTCAATCTTCCATAAAATCCCCTTTGTATTGGACCTACGCCACGCCGCGACGAGCTCGGAAGCCACAGCAAAGCAGTCAGAAATTTGACGGCCACGGATAAAAGCCGCCTGCGTAGGCGACACAAGGGACGGCAGAAGGGGGGCAAGGCGCCTGGCCAAAAGCTTAGCGATGATTAAATAAATCCCGTTCGAAATAAAGATCGACCTGAAGTCTTCAATGCGGCAAGCCGGTTGAACCTTGGGAATCAACACGATCAGGGCCTTGTTAATCTTATCAAAACCATAGTTACCGTTGTAAAAATCGCTAGCCACCTCCAAAACATCAGCATCCACGAGGTCCCAGAAATCACGATAAAAAGCGACAGAGAACCCATCTGGGCCCGGGGCGGCATCAACATTAAGGTCCCACAGCGCGGCTTTAAGCTCCTCCAACGAGAAAGGCCTCAGCAGGGCCGAAGCTTCAGAATCCGAAAGCGAGGGGGCCCCCTGACCTAGCCACCGCCAGCGGCGAGGCGCCCTGGTGCCAAAGGCGAGTTTGAAATGATCAACAAAGCAGAACCCACATCCCTATCACCAGAAATGATGGAGCTATTAACGAAGATAGAGCGAATGGAATTACGACGTCGCCTCCCACTGGCTACACTGGAAATAGGCAGTATTCGCGTCCCCCTCCTTCAACCAACGCAAACGAGACCGCTGCCTCCATTCAATTGAACGTTTTTTGTCCTCGGCTTTGACAATATCAAGGCTAGAAGCACGGTCCAATAGCTCCTACTCCGTTAAATCACGCACGTTCTCCTCGCGGTCCAGGCGCACAATAATAGCTTCCGCCGCATTCCTAGCCTCCATGCGCGCGAGGCACGTAGCCTTCTTGAAAGCCGCCAACGTCGTACGCAATGACGTTAATTTCTGATCCAAGCGAGCAGCAGCGGTACCCACATAGGTGGACTGGCACCAATGGGTACTGACCAGTTCTTTAAACCCCGGCTCCAATAGCCAGCACCTCTCATAACGAAATATACCCCTGCGCGGTAACGCCTCCCCAGAGTCCCAAATAATTGGATTATGATCCGAAAAAGAACGCGGCCACGAATCCACCCAGCCTAAGGGAAAGAATTGCATCATCTTACCATTCGCCAAGAACCTGTCGATTCTCGAGCGAGAAGAGCTATTCCGCCAAGTATAGGCAATATCAGTCGGCACGAGCCCTTCCAGGGCCAAATCGGAAATAAATGAGATAAAGTCATCGGAGCCAGGGTCCCGGCCGCCATGGCCATGCGGCCGATCCGAAGAAAGAGCGGTAACGTTGAAATCCCCCCCCCCAGGAGCCAAGGGGTATCCGCGAAATCAGAGGCCATCCCACGCAAATCCTCCCATAGTTCCCTCTGAAGCAAATGGCAAGAAGGAGCATAGATAGCAAAAAAAGCAATATTTACATTGGAATCCACGCGAGACAAAACCACTGTCAATGAGTGCCTCCCCGCACGAATGGAGGAGAAATTGAATGTCCCTGAGCGCCAAGCAAGAATAATACCACCCGATGCGCCAGTGGCATCAACGGATCTAAATTCATCAATGGCTAGAGCTCCGAAAGAACGCCACAAGGTGCCGTCGATACCCGAAAGCTTTGATTCTTGGATAAACACAACATCACATTCCCAATCGTTGAAGCGCATTCCCAGGGCCCGCCGTTTGTCAGGATCCTCGAGGCCCCGAACATTCCAAGAGAGGATCTTCATTAACAACCAAGTGAACGACCCCCAATAGGAGCGAGGCCTGTTGCCTCTGCCACCGCATCCCGCAAAGTTGCGCAAGAAGAAACCATAGAGGAGTCAAGGCGTGAACGAGATCGCCTGTTGTAGCATATGCCGAACCGCGAAGAGGAAGAGACCGCGGGCGCAGAGAGTGCTCCCCCAACCCCAGGATCAACAGCAACATCGACATCGAAGGGTTCCTCCATCGTAGGAACGAGAGGTTCTCGAAACAGAGAGATAGCCGTGGGAGTCCAAACAGGCGGTGGTAAGGGAGCCTGAGCAAATACCAGGGAGGATTCGAAATCCTCAAGGAGAATCCGCCGAGTCAGCACCGCTGAACCGCCGTGCCCGATAGGGACACCCGCCAAAGGCTCCGGATTAATAACCGGGTCATGAGAAACCCGCAAGAGAGGCCACGATCCGAACCGCAATAAGAATGCCATCAGACATCAGAGGAGGCGGTTGCAGGGAAGTGGAATCGTCCTCGGCAGCACCAAACCCAGATACATTACGCCTGATAGGATCTGAGCACGTCTTCCTAGAAGACCGAAAGAACAACGGGCCAGAGGGAATAGACAGAGCAGGCGTCTCCTCGTTTCCGCCACCAAGACTTGACACGTGGCCACTAGAAGTCGAAACGATCATCCCCAAGCCTGGGGACTTAGAAGTAACCATGATCGTCGGAGACGGAGACGCGGCCGCCGGCACCGGCGAAGGCGAAAGAATAAGGAACTCCACCTTAAAAGACCATTTGCCGATCTTCAAGGTCTCGAAGAGGATTGTATCCACCGCCTTTGCAAGGAAGGAAGAAGAGCACTCCATGAGGATTTTTGTACAAGTCCAATCGCCACTCGGGGATAACCCATCATCGAGAACTGCCAGCACTTCCCCCCAAGCTCCGATGGCCCTTGAGAGCGCCACAACCGTGCGAGAGAGGAATGGAACTCCCCGCACTTCCACCACGCAGACCTCCTGAGTCACAGAAGCACCGTCGGCCACCCTGAAGCACCGCCACAAAACGTTGCCATCGCCATTGGAAGAGAGGAGACTTTCCCGCTGGTCTCGGGAGAGCACGAATGCAGCAGCGGGCCGAATCCATCACGACAAAATCCCCGCCGAACTGGGGGCCCAAGAAAGCCAGCACGTTGTTTTACACCATATCCCATGACAAACCGGGGCGCTGCATGACCCCCACCACCGCGAGGCAACCAGCGGCACGAGAACTCCCCGCCGCTTGAGAGAACACCCCACACACCGCCACTCCAGGCGCCACCTGCCCCAAAGGAGACTCCCCATGCAAAGACTCCCCTCCTTCGAGAGCATCATCCCGCCCCAGCAACGACGAAGACCGAGCCTCCACAGCATCACCCGGCCTCCCCGCAGCTTCACCTGGCATCGCCACAGCTGCACCCACCCTAACCACCTGAGCGAAAGAACGCGATCCAACCCCACCGAAGTTGACACCGCGACTGCCATGCACCACTGGCTTCATCACCGACGAAGGTGGACGCGTAGAAAAATAACGGGAAGTCGAAGAAACCCGGCAAGAGAAGCTCCGATGGCCAACCCCCCCACATGCATAGCATAGCGGCGGGAGAGGACAAGAGGATGCAAGATGACCATGAGTGCCACACCGGAAGCACTTTTTTCCCCGTTTTTTATGCGACACCAACTTCCAGCTACCTTCCCCGCCATCAGACTCCACGGCAGCACCGACCACCCGCGCCTCCCCCTCCTCTCCAGACGGGACACCAGCCTGCATCGAACCTCCCCCCCCCCCCCGCTTCCCCTCACCCTTGCTGCATACGCCTTCCCCCCGCTGCCCCTCGCACGCACCGAAGGGCCTCCACCGGCTCCCCTCGCACCATCGCCCCTCGCACTCCCGAGAGACTTCACGCGCCACTCCATCTTCTGATTTTACCGTGATGATTTGATTAGGGAATGCAATACTTTAGGCTTCTACAACACCAATGGGAGTGAAGGTCTTCACGTGGATCCTAAGGAGTAAGGTTGTGACCAGAGAGCATATAGCGAAGATCTAGCTTGAGACAAAAATGTCATATCTGTTGATCAGGCTTTCAAGAGGATGCAGAACATCTGTTCTTTTCATGTGACCTAGCCAAGGACATGAGGTCCATTATTGTTTTGTAGCAAGCGGATGCCAACATGGCACGCTTCTAGGGTTCACATTGTGCAGTTTGCTCTAAGGTATGTAGGGATCGTAAGAACCCATTGGTTTTCATTTGGGTGATGTGGCTGGCTAGGAATGAAGTGGTTTTCCATCAATAGAGGTTCGATGTAGAAAACGTAATAGTTATGCCAAGGCTTGTTATGAGTCGTGGTTGTTGCAATAAGTGGGTTCATGTGTTGTTTATTAATAAACTTCATGTTGACCATCATTTTGGGTGTTCACCCTGTTTTTCTCAAAGAAAAACTTGAATGCTGGTAGCAAGAGGAAATGGACACAATGACAAGATTTACATTCAACATTGTTTTTCAAGCAAAGATTTATATTTGTTGGAGTATTTGGTTGCGCACCATATGTATGAGAGATGGGTAAATGGATCTCTCCAGGATACATTTACCCCATCCAAGAGTTTAGTCCCACATCTATCAGTGGTGGGACTTGGAAGCTCTGTGGAGGCTATATAAGGAGCCCTAGACCTCCTGTATCAGTTGAGAAAAAGCAATGAAGCATATGCCCCTTTGAGGGCTTCTCCCATGGTTTCATCCCGCTCCTCATGGAGTAGGGTTCCATAAAAATCATGGTGTTCCATGTTTATCTTTCTGTTCTTATGCTATGTTTATCATTATCGCTTCCGCTTCCTATTTTCTAACATGGTATCGGAGCAGGTCGATTCTCGAGGTTTTTAAGAGCTTTGTTGTTATTCGAGATTCGATTTGGAAAATTGTTTGTATTATTTCAATATTTGAGGATTGTCATCGTCAAGAAGGATTTTGCCATGTCCCTGTGTGTTCTATCCATGTTTAGGGTTTCAATCGAAACCCTAATTTTTGTCAGCTGATCCAGCAGCTCCGATCAGCGAAGAAAGGTGTCTAGGGTTTTCTGAAACCCTAGATCCACCATCCAGGTCGTGCGCCCATTGAAGATCAGTTCTCCGGCCATGCAGTTTCAGGGAGCAAGACAACCCTGAGCAGACGGACTCTAATTCTGATCAGCCAGTTCCATAGCCCTCGCGCAGGTGGCGTAAGGTTGCGGCGCACATCCAGGCCATATCGCAACTCCTTGCGCCTCTAGGCTCCAATCTCCAGAAGCGGCACCGTGTGAAATCCGTCTTCAGGATGGTGAACCCCAGTTCTGCGCCATCCCACTCATGAATGGGGGTTCCCAACAGGGGAACCCTAGAGGCGGCTACTCCGAGCAGCAAGGCATCCTCCCTCGCATAAAAGGCACGAAGACCGCACCCATGAGGCTACGATAGGCGGCAGGCCGCACCTCTCACTCTCGCGCGCGCGTGACTCCTCTGTGCGCAGCGGCACCGTCGCAGATGGCGCGACCCCCGGGCGGCAACATCTCGTTCCCTGGCTATCTCTCAGGCGACGCATCTTCCCCGGCGATGGCAGCGCCCTCCACCACCTCCAGGCTCCAGGCAGCTGCCCTCAAGCCCGCGCGACCTCCAGAACACGTGCAGCCCCCGATCTTCTTTCCTATGCAGGCGAGTTCATGGCCACAACAGCATCCATAGTTGCCCGCAACACCATCTGAAGCGGTGACGCACCCCCGATGATCCCCCCTCCCTTCTCGATGGCGGCACAGGAAAAGAAAAGAAAAGAAGGGGCTTCCCAATTAGGAACCTTAGAGTGAATCGTGGCCTCTGATGCAGTTCGGCCCAAGTGAGCCATTAGTTCCAAAAAAAGGAGATAGGGTCCGGTTAAGAAAAGAAAAGAGGTCCAGCAAAAAAAAAGAAGAGGGAAAGGCCGATGTATTAAAAAAAGGTTGCCAGGGTTGGGCCCTTTGGGCCGTGAGAACAGTTTCAAAATTGAGTGTTTGTTTTGAAAAGGCACGTACACCGGAAAAAAAAGTCGTATGCAGGTATTTGAAAAATTCTTGCAAAAATCAAAAAAAAAGAAAAAAAATTGCACAAAAAGCCGAAAAAAAAGGATTGGACGACTTAAAAAAATGATGATGAAAAGCTGATAAAAAAAAGTCAAACGGCTTATAAAAAATCAAAAAAAATGAATAATTTGAAAAGCCGACAAATGTGTGAATGGCTTATTGCTCGTTTGTTTTATAACCCTATAATCTTGTCTTCTCCCAACTTTGTTGACGTCCATGTTTTCCGACAAGTATGGGAGAAAGGGGGATTATGTAGAGTCACATGTCTATACAGATATTCCAGATTCAGACGATAGATTCCAGACCAACCATTCGTTCAGACTCTACAGATGATCAGATTTTGTCAGACTTGACGATTGCTTCTGAGTCCTCAATTTCAGACACGCACATGTATGCGGTCATTTTCAGATGAGCACATGTTTGCCATCTTCAGTTTCGTGGTCCCCATCTTTTCTTATTGTTCGGCCAGAGTTTTCATGTGAGCCATATAGACTCCAGAGTAGAGGACCATTCCCTGTGCCACGTGGGCAAGGGTTTTCATGTGGTATCATAGGGACTCCAGAGTAGAGTTCCATTCTCTGGGCCAGATGGGAGAGACCCAGTTCTCCGACGAGGAGACTTCTTTCAGACTCCATTGTCCATCGACCGTGGACTTCGACGAGGATTGCACTTCCACGGCCTTTTCCAGTTTGGATATTTTCAGAGATGGAGCAGTTGTCCACATGTTGTGGCGGGCAAGAGTACTCCGGCGAGGAGACTCATTTTCAGTTGCAGTGACTCTGACAGGCGCAATTCATGCTCTCCGAAGAGGAGATTCAGCAGACTCATACTCCATCCCGTTCGTCCTCCTCACCTGCACGACATGAGAAGCAACGTTCTCGACAGCAGAAGTTGTGCACGTTGGGTTGATATTGTTCGTAGTGTCCTGTAGCGTTGAGTTGAGTTTATTTATATTTGTCCAAGCTGAGCATTGCAAGCTCCAGCTTGAGGGGGAGTGTTGGAGTATTTGGTTGTACGCCATATGTATGAGAGATGGGTAAATGGATCTCTCCAGGATCCATTTACCCCCATCCAAGAGTTTAGTCCCACATCTACCAGTGGTGGGACTTGGAGGCTGTGTGGAGGCTATATAAGGAGCCCCAGACCTCCTGTATCAGTTGGGAAAAAGTAATGAAGCATATGCCCCTTTGAGGGCTTCTCCCGTGGTTTCATCCCGCTCCTCACGAAGTAGGGTTCCACATAAAAATCATGGTGTTCCATGTTTATCTTTCTGTTCTGATGCTCTGTTTATCATTATCGCTTCTGCTTCCTATTTTCTAACAATATTCAATATACAAGCAGGAGACTGAGAACAATGACTCGTCTCCAAGTTTTTTTTTTTTTTGAAGCTCAAAAACGGGGGACGCACTCGTTGGTGCTCGCCCCATAATTATTGAAAAAAACAAAGTTGAGAAGAGACTTACAGCGAGTATGCGGAGAGAAAAAGGGAGAGAGAAGAAACCCAAAGAAAAACCGAAGGTATCACAATACGATACCTCCACTACAGCAAGGACCCCCTAGGCAACAGACCAATCACGGACCATACGTGAAGCAGAGATGAGGACGTTTTCCGAGTAGAATCGCTGGCCAGCAAACAGGGCTGTCTCCAAGTTTTCCGAGATGAGGACTCGTCTCCAAGTTAACCACACAAACACACCGCAAAAGTTAAACAGCATTCAAAAGGTAGCGAACGGAGTGGCTTAACTAAAAGAAAACCCTAGGTTTTAGGTCTTTAATGGAAGGTTCGCTATAGAGTTCAGCACCCAGTCAGTGGAGAGCAAACCAAAAAATAGGGTGGTACTGCCACAGTTCCTGGATTATTAAAAATTGGGAACAAATTTTTAAGTATAAAAATAATGAAAGGTTTTACTTCAAAATAAGGGAAACTTTCAGATACCATGTTCAACAAAGCTGAAGAGAAACCAGTGTATTATTGTTTGCCACATGTGGGAATAAATAATTAATCATAAAAATCCGAATCACACAAAATTGACTTACAAGTCCTAGATGGTTGGTATAAAGGTTAAACAGTGTATTATTGCCAAATGAAAAATACCCGATCTGCTTTCCTCGGGTCAGAGGTTCTATAAGGAAAATGTTTCCATCCAGGCGAAATATCTTGTAGAGACCTGGCTCCTGTAATTTCTTTTTTGCTTCATGTACTTTGTTCTTAAACTTTTTAATACATTCTGGGGCGAGCACCTTTGAGTGCTTCCCCCCTCTTTGGCTTCAAAAAAATAAAGGTTAAACAGTGATGTTGTGGATATACATTTTTTCATAGAAAAAAATTATGTGCATAAAGCAACAAAATATAAGTTGGTTGATCGGTTAATGTCAGGTGAAATTCTGGGTTTAATGAGGACCTTACGTGCCAAGAAGAGCCTCCATATCTTCTTCCTCAGCCTGTGAAACCAGGTCTCTCTCAACGGTCACTTTTGAGTCACTTTGTGGCATTACCGAGGTTATAGGTCCAATCCCATCATCTATTAATGCTTGGGTAGGAACAGCAGGGGTATTTTCCTGGTCAATGAAGGAAATAAAATTATTAGAGGCATTAATCAATGAAACATTCAACGATCAATGCTACTACCATCAAAAATGACATAAGAATAAGCCAAAGTTTAATAATCTCCAAACCACCACATTGACAAAGGCTGTATGGTTTGCCATGATGCGGGATAAGCATAATGAAAACTTTAACAGAGATAACTACAAAAGAATATGATGATTCACAATGGGCAGTATAATGAAGATTCTTTAAAAGAAATGGAAAGGTTCGGAAGTCAAAACCAGTTTCAGATGTATCAACTTCAGGCAAACATATCCTCTTCCACCCATTGCCCTTGTTGTGCATTATCTCTGAAGGTGGGTGATCATCTTTTCTTTCCATGTGAATTATGTTCCCATTTGGATCTGCCTTGGTTATGACGTGCGTCACGGTGGAGTTTTGGAGTTCTATGCTCAAGGCCTACACTTTTACGTGTGACAGCTGTTTGTGACCTTTTATTGTTCTATGGGTGATTTGGCTCTCCAAAAATGTTGTGCTCCGTCAGGACGTTGTAATATAGAGAACATGTTGGTCCACTTCAGGGCCTTGTGTAAGACTTGGTCTATGTAAACGCTCGCCATTACATATTAGTTTCATTTAGGGTGCGACTGTCTTGAGTTCACACCCCTCTTCTCCAAAAAAAACATCTCTTCCAGATATAGGAACCAAAACACAAAAAATCTGGATTCCTGGAAACAAATTAAATATTTGCTTGCAGTTCTGTAGAATTAATTGCCAGATGCAACCACAGAGATCTATTTACGTAGACTGATATTCAACCAGAGATGCACCTTGGCCCATAGTGCCATCTCCACAATATCCATGCCAATAACTTTTGGAAGACGCCCAAGAACCTCTTTGCACAGGTTTAAGACGCACATGAGGAGACGGTTTCTGCAATGAAGAAGCAATCCATTAACTATGTAGAATAACATAATTCAACTTCAAGGAGTAATGTGGCCACTGACCAAGAATTTTATAAAATATTCAAAAGAACATGAACGAAGCATTAAAGGAACTGCAACATGCAAAAGGACATGCAGACCTTCAGTTATCTTACCTATCATCGACATTTCGCATAGTCCATTGAGGAGGAGCTATACTTTGGCTTTTAAGATTATCAAAACCCTAAGCATATAATAGAAAACTATAAGATTATGCTTGAAAATGGCGCATTAAATCAAATATTCCAACTTTCTTCAGAACATTTTGTCACCTAATAAAGGGATTAAAAAAGGAACATCGTTTGATCAGGTGAGTAATTTTACCAACGTAAAGGTACAGCCACTGGGATCATTTGGAATAACTTCAACCTTTGAAAGATGCTTTATCTTGTAAATCTTGGCAGCCTAGATATGTCACATGGAACGAATAGTCAATGTGTACATACAGAGCTAGATAACCCATAGTTGAATATTCAAAATTAAGGAAATAAGGGCAATTTTTGAAATAAATTCGAAGTCCACACTAGAATAATCTGCTTCCAGTCATCATTCACTAGTACATAGTTCAACGAGAAGCAGATATGAAGCTAGTGGAAAAGGCATTAAAAATGAAATTACAGCTTAATACCATCCAAGCTGGGAAGGCATTTGTGCACAGAAAATATGATTTTATCTGAGTATACCCTCAAGAGATCAGACAGGAATGTTTGGATCATTTTATGTGGTTTTACTCTTAAAGAAGTCATGGAGGGATCATACAGAAAACAGCAAGCAACGACATAATTACTTGGGGAGACAGGAACTGTGGATCTTTTCTTGCAGTTTAACTCTTTTTAAAAGTCGTAGAGGGTTCGTCTAAGAATCAGCACCAATGATCAAATAACCAAGCAATTACTGTTATTGAGAGGGGGGCTGGGAAGAAGGAACGTCGGCATTTCATCATCGTCGTTGCGGAGGGGTGGATGTTGGGATGCTCCAAAGGTGGCAGGAGGACAGGCAGCTCTCATCGGCATGTGGTTGTGCAGAAGGATATATGTTTCCATCATAGAGTGCAGGGACAGCAGGCCCAAAACTGCAGGGACACCATTGTCTGCATACCGTGTCAGGGAGCGGATCATAGATGAGGGTATTGCAAAAGGAGGCAATTCTTGTCGAGCAAAGAAATCCATGGAGAAAAGTTTTTTTAATAACCAGAGGGGTGGGATCCCGAAATGGGACCGACCACAAAAATTCTATTAATTAGTTAAAAAAAAGTTCTATGCCTTCTCCCACTATGGGTAGGGTCGGCTACATGGATTCTTGCTCAAATCCATGTTGAAAGATTCGACTATTTTTTACGCTGGTTGTCGACTACCTAACGCAACCCCTGCAAGAGGGGGATTTGAACCCTGGTCTTTTGGGTGGTAGACACACTGCACTACCACCAGACCATTTAAGTGTGTGAAAAAATTCTATTAATTAGTTAATTTGTAAAAATTACAGTGCACGTGACCAAGGTGTAACCAAAGCCCTACAGTACTCCAGAATATCCTCCAAAGCCCCGCCGAATGAGCACAAGTGAAGAAGAGGTGGTTCATAGCTTCCCCCTCGTTGTCGCACCTATCACATATGACCTCGTCCTGTAGAATTCTTTTTTTTGAGGCTCAAAAGAAGGGGGATACACTCGTTGGTGCTCACCCCAGAATTACATATGACCTCGTCCTGTAGAATTCTGCCTCGACGTTCCTTGGTAAGCAGCTTTCCATATCTAGCCAGCCACAAGAAAACCTTGACTCTTTTGGAATTCTGCTTATCCAAATAATTTTGTTATCATCAGAGCTCTTAGTGCACATCATGTTGAGTTTCTGTGAAAATTCTATATGCTTTCTTTACCGTGAACCTTCCATCACACCATTCAAAATGGTCCCTCCCACCAATAGGGCCATCTGAATCCGTCACATCAACGTGCATCCTCCAGAACTCGTCCATTCTCTGATCGGAAAGCTATGAAACAAATGTCGATGCCTATGCCCCATTCTGCCAAATATCATGAACAGTCGCATTGCAGTCGGTTGTAAGCGCCAAGAGCTTAGGATATCGCTCCCCCAAAATACCATTGTCATTCCAATTATCAAGCCAAAATATGAAGATGCGGCAGTTGCCAAGCACCGGTCGCATTCGCATCTCATCTCTCTGGTATAATCTTGCAAATTCCTTGCCACAAGAACGAAAAAAAGTGGATGTGGCTTCGCCTCCAATGAGCCCCCAACGCCATAGATCCTCCTCACAAGTCTGCATACCAAATAGTCGGTGTTAGAAGAAAGGAGTCTTCGATATATTTCATAGAAAAACCCTAGGCTCTCTTATATAGGGAGAGGCCTTAAGGGTAAATTACAAAGACGTCTACATAAAAGAGGAAAATAGCAAAAAGATACATAAACCATTATTAATTCTAGAAACTATCTCAACACTCCCCCTCAAGGTGGAGCATAGATGTCGATCATGCTCAGCTTGGATGAACATCTCTGAAAGGGTCCTCTGAGCAGTGGCTTGGTGAAAACATCGGCAGTTTGATCTCCTGAGCTAACATGTGCAGTGGATATCAATCCTCTCTGGATCAGGTCCCTGGTATAATGGCAGTCAACCTCAATATGCTTGGTCCTCTCATGAAAAGCTGGATTGTTGGCAATGAACAATGCAGCCTGATTGTCACACTGAAGCTTCATAGGTAGAGGTACAGCTACATGTAGATCTTCTAATACGGAGCGAACCCACATCATTTCCGTACTAGCTTGAGCCATTGCCCTGTATTCGGATTCCGCACTGGACCTTGCCACCACAGTTTGTTTCTTGCTTTTCCAAGAAACCAGAGAGCCTCCAACAAAAACTGCAAACCCTGAGGTTGATTTTCTATCCTTAGGGCATCCTGCATAATCTGCATCTGCACACGCTGAGATGGATAAGTCTGTGCCCTTTCTGAATAGCAGCCCTAATCCTGGAGAAGACTTCAGATATCTCAGTATCATGTGTATAGCATCCATGTGGATCTGTCTTGGCTGCTCCATAAACTAACTCACCCGGCTCACTGCAAATGCAATGTCTGGACGGGTTATGGTAATGTAGAGGAGTTTTCCCACCATCTCTCTATATCTCCTCTTATCTACTTCATCAGTATCACCATCATACAACTTCATGCTGGGGTCCATGGGGATGCTTGATGGTTTGCACCCATCCATACCAGTCTCAACCAGGAAGTATGTAATGTACTTCCGTTGTGTCATCACCAAACCATGTGCATTCCTTGCAAATTCTAACCCCAGAAAATATCTTAGGGTTCCAAGGTCCTTTGTAACAAACTGACGACCTAGGAATGCCTTCGCCCTCGCTATGCCCTGAACGTCGTCTCCTGTAACAAGAATGTCATCCACATAGACCATTATGACAACCGTACCTGCCGAGGACTTCTGGACAAACAACGAATGATCAGCATTGGACCTCTTAAATCCCTGGTGCTCAAATAGATTGGACAGCTTCTGGAACCATGCTCGTGGACTTTGTTTGAGGCCATATATTGCCTTGTGAAGTCTACAGACCATATGCTTCTCCCCCTCAGCAGTAAACCCGGGTGGCTGCTGCATGTAGACTTCCTCCTGTAAATCCCCGTACAGAAATGCGTTCTTGACGTCGAGCTGAGAAATGCTCCAATCACGAGCGACTGCAACAGATAGTAGAATACGGAGAGTCGAGTGTCTCGCCACTGGAGAGAATGTATCCATGTAATCCATGCCATATGTTTGTGTAAATCCACGGGCGACCAAACGTGCTTTGTACCTGTCCAACGTGCCATCTGCATGATATTTGACTGTGTAGACCCATTTGCAGCTCACAACGGATGCATCAGGAGGTGCAGGAACCAAAGACCGTGTACCACGGGACTGCAAGGCCCTCATTTCTTCTTCCATAGCTAATCTCCAGCACTCACTCTTCAAGGCTTCCTGGTATGTCCGTGGTATGACCACAGAAGACAATGTTGTGGCAAACTTCTGAAAATCACCTATGAGTCGGTGGAAGGAAACCTGTGAAGCAAATGGATAGGATGCACATTGTCGTCTCTGTTTCCGAATAGCAATCGGAACATCAAGATCATCATCTGGGTCCACCTGTAATGAGTCATCCTGCATATGTACCGAACCTGACCCGTCAATAGTAACATCATCTGAACATACCTGAGGCGTAGTGATTGGCTGATCTGTTGTCTGAGCAGGACCTGACCGACGCGTATAGTGGTTAGGAAACGGTGATATGATTCGCTGTGGAATGGGTGGAGGTGGAGGTGGTGGTGGCGGTGGTGCTGGCATAGGAACTGACACAGCAGACGACTCAGGTGAAATACAAGCAGGTGGTGGTGGAACATAAATGTCATCAGTGTTGGTGGATGGTACCATTCTGTCCCCAGCTGGCGAGAAATACATAACCGACTCGAAGAAAGTGACATCCGCACTAACAAAGTACCTGTTGGTTGTAGGATCATAACACCGGTATCCCTTCTGGGTTCTGGAATAACCAACAAAGACGCACTTGACTGCTCTTGGAGAGAGCTTGTCAAGTCCAGGAGATAGACGATGAACAAACGCCACAGCACCAAAGACACGTGGTGGTAGTGAGAATAGCTCCTTGTCTGGAAAAATAAGAGAGATGGGTATCTTCTCTCCAAGGACAGAGGACGGCATTCTATTGACCAGATAGCATGCAGTAAGGACAGCATCCCCCCAGAAAGAGATAGGAGCACAACTTTGAATCAACAGGGTACGAGTAATATCCAAGAGATGGCGATGCTTTCTTTCCGCCACACCATTTTGTTGGGATGTATATACGCAGGTGGTTTGATGAATAATACCCTTCAATGACAGAAATTGAGAAAGAGAGCGTGTACAAAATTCCAGGGCATTATCAGTCCGAACATATTTGACTGACGAAGAGAAAACATTCTGCACTTCAATAATCAAGTTTTTGATAACATCTCCTGCTTCAGATTTATTCTTCAAAAGAAATACCCAAGAGACACGAGAAAAATCATCGACTACCACAAGATAAAATCTGTGTCCCTGATGATCGGGAACACGACTCGGACCCCATATATCTATATGTAACAACTCAAAAGGGGAGCTACTGCTCCGACTCTGACGACCTGGAAAGCTCGACCTATGATGCTTTCCCAACTGACATGTTTCACAGCGAAACAACGAACTTGGAGAGATCTGGGGCAGAAGATGGCGCATTTTCTGGAGCGGAAGGTGACCAAAACGAAGATGCCAAATGTAAGGTGAGACTGGTCCAGTGGAGTGAGAGGAGACGCCAGCATAGGATTCCCGAACCAGCCGATATAAACCGTTCTGCTCAGAGCCACAGCCAATCACCTTGCCCGTGAGTATGTCCTGAAAAATGAGAGAAGACGGGTCAAATATAGCACGACAATTCAAATCCTTTGTAATCTGACTAATAGACAGCAAATTCAGTGAGAACTCAGGGGCATGTAAAACATTCTGCAGCTGCATAGTGGAGGATAAGAAAACCTCCCCCTGGCCAACAAGGGGTGAGTGAGATCCATCTGCTATCTGTACTGAGCGACCGAGAGGAATATCCCTGTAGGCCTGTAATCTTCCTCTATCTCGACAAAGATGATGTGTGGCTCCGGAATCGATAACCCAGTCAGATATATCATGAGAAGGTATGAGTGCTGATGATCTACCTGAGGAACTGGCTGCGGCGGATGAACTGGCAGAGGCTGTGGCTGCAATATCAGAAGAGCCACCCGATGAATCACCAGAAGAATGTGGCATAATATCGCGGAGACGGGCCACAAGTTCGTCAAATCTATGATCTGCAGTAGACGGTAATGGAGACTGTGAATGCTCTGCAACCCGTGCCGATGCTGGGAACCCATGCTTTGAGTAGCATGTCTCCTCCGAGTGTCCAGTTATGTGACAATACGAGCACATCTGACTGAAGCGACCTCCTCTACCTTGAGGTCCACGGCCACGTCCACGACCACGCCCTGAAGGCGGTCCACCTCTCCCACGCGAAGCTGCCATCGCAGATGGGGGTGGAGTAGAAGAGCTGGAGGAAACAGGAATGCGACTGAGCCTTCTGTAGACATCCTCCACTGGAGGAATTACTGCATCTGCTAGAATCTGTGACCGTGCAGCATCATACTCAGGATCGAGAGCCGCAAGTAGAACGCCCACCATGGTGGCGTTCCGAAACGTCTTCTGCTGCTCCGGAGTAGCAGTCAGAGGAATGGTACTGTATAGCTTCTCGAACATCCCTCTCAAGGAGGTGTATAGAGAATGGAGAGGTCTGTCGGCCTGCTTCATCGTAAAGATGTCATGTTGAAGCTGCAACATCTTTGTCTCATTTCGCACCTGCGAGTACGTAGCAGCAAGGATGTCCCACATTGCCTTAGCAGTGGGCTGATGGAGGACATCGTTAGCTATCTCCATCGTCAACGTACCAGACAACCAGACTTTTGCGTAAGCGTCATGAGCCTCCCATGAGGCATAGATCCCTGTCTTCTCCGCATGCTCATCCTCGGTAAGAATGTGTTTCTTACCATTTGATTTCATGAGGCTCATGAACTGCATAGCCCATAGCTCATAGTTAGACCCGTCCATCTTCACTATTGGCGCAGGACCCTTGAATGCGCCGGTGGAGGGCAAATCGACTTTCGGTTCTGACATACTGCTGCTCGGAGAAAACGAGGGGTAAATAAACACGGTGATGATCGTCTACACCAACTGCATTGGATTTGAGTACGTGTGTAGACTTTTACGCACTCAAATCCATAAACTGGAGGAAGAGATGTCTAGGGCACGCCTCCAAGGAAGCTTACAGCCCTTGAATCGCCTCGAGAACGATGTCTATGGACTGCTGGAGGCCACTGGACGGCCTACGGCGGCAGATGGGGGTGCCGCTGGGGTTGGCAGGGGCCGTTGGGGCGGCTGGAGGCGGCAGGCAGATGCCGCTAGGGCTGGTGGTGGCCGCTAGAGCAGTTGGGCGCCGCTGAGAGGGGCTGCGGGACCACTGGGGAGGGCGGCTGGGAGCCGCTTGCGGCTGGCGGCCGCTGGGGAGGGCGTTGGGGGCCTCTGGGAATGGCGCTGGGCGGCTGGGGGCCGCTGGGCTGGGCGCTGGGGGCCGATGGAAGGCGCTGGCAGCGGCTAGAAGGGAGGAGAATGGAGGGGCGGCGGGTGGGGAAGGGAGGTGTGGCGGGTGGGGAAGGGAGGAGAGCCCTAAGGCGGCTCTGATACCATGTTAGAAGAAAGGAGTCTTCGATATATTTCATAGAAAAACCCTAGGCTCTCTTATATAGGGAGAGGCCTTAAGGGTAAATTACAGAGACGTCTACATAAAAGAGGAAAATAGCAAAAAGATACATAAACCATTATTAATTCTAGAAACTATCTCTACAGTCGGACCTCCTCCACAATCTTATCACGCATTTAACCAGCAGGGCCCTATTCATCCCTTTAACTTTCAGGACACACAACCCTTCATTCCTCTTCGACGCAGTGATCCTATCCAACAAGATCAGGTGTTTAGCCTCCATCCTATCCAAAACTGGCTCCCAATCTACCACTCTCAACTTCTCAGCAACATGTGGTAGCCCTAAATAAGTGATCGACAAATTCCCCAAAGGGTACCGCAAACGCCCAGCAATAAGTTGCCCCTCTTGTTGTGAAGAACCAAAAGGCACCACAACCGATTTCTCCATGTTAATCTGCAGCACCGAGATGTCACTAAGTATATCCATGATCTGGAGTATTGTTATTTAGCGAATCTATTCAATGTTATTTGGCGAAGCAAGTGCCTGAAGATTGGAAGAGGATCACTGTGGTGCCTCTTTAAAAGAACAAAGGAGACGTTCAAAATTGTTCAAATTATATAGGTATCAAGATGATGAGTCACACTATGAAAATTTGGGAATGTGTGATCGAAAGAAGGTTGAGGTAAGTTTCCAAAGTAAAGAAAACCAATTCGGATTCATGCCAGGTCGCTCAACTATTGAAGTCATCCATTTGTTGAGGAGAATAATGGAGATTTATAGAAGTAAATAGAAGAACCTTCATATGATTTTTATTGATTTAGAGAAGCCTTATGATTCTGTCCCACGAGAGATATTGTGGAAAGTTTTGGAGAAGAGACAAGTACTTGTCCTATACATTAATCTAATAAAGAATATGTATGATAGGGCTCTATCTTGTGTAAGGATCCAGTCTGGGAAGACTGGCTATTTTGACATCAACATTGGTTTACATCAAGGTTCATCTTTGAGCCCATTTCTTTTTACTTTGATTATGGACGAGTTGACAAGTCACATTCAGGACGAGATACCTTGGTGTATGTTATTTGTTGATGATATTGTGTTGATTGATGAGACTAGAGATGGAGTAAATGAGAAGCTTGAAGTCTGGAGACATGTGGAGACTAAAGGATCTCGTATAAGTAGGGCTAAGATTGAATATATGCAATGCACATTTGATTCAAGCAATGGTGAAGGAATCGAGGTGAAGATTGGTGATGATAACATTTGAAGAGAGATTCTTTGAGATACCTGGGATCAATTTTGCAACATGTTACTAATAGAATTAATGCAGGGTGGTTAAAGTGGAGAGGAGCCTCTGTTGTTCTCTGTGATAAGAAAATTCCTTTAAAAATCAAAGGAAAGTTTTACAAAGCAACCGCGAGACCTGTTATGCTCTATGGAGCAGAATGTTGGTCTGTGAACTGTAGACATGCACAGAGAATGGGTGTAGAAGAAATGAAAATGTTAAGGTGGATGCGTGGTCACGTACGTAAAGATCAGATTTGAAATGATGCAATCGGAAAGAAAGTTGGTGTAGCTCCGATCGAGGATAAGATGCGAGAAAACCGCTTAAGATGGTTTGGTCATTTGTAAAGAAGGTTGGCTAATGCACCAGTTAGGAGATGCGAGTTTTGGGATGTTGAGCTGGCTAAGAAAGGCCGAGGACGGCCGAAGAAGTGTTGGAAAGGACTATACGAAGGGATCTTAGTTTTTTGGATATAAGCCCGAGATTGACCCAAGATAGATCTAGATGGAGGCAAGAACCAACTTAATTGTGGGAAAAGGCTTTGTTCTTGTAGTTGTTGAATCAAAGGAAGACTTTGATATGAGGCGGAACATTGCACCTCCAAATCGGTTTAAAATCTTGATGCAGATCATCCCGATCCTTTGACATGCAAAAGAAAACATTCCATGAACTGTTTTTACCAAAAAGGACCTTATGTCGAAGCTCGATGGTCTCTTCCCACTATCGGTGTCTCCACAACTTCCAAAGAGCTTGTCATCTTTTGAAAGCCATGCAAGCATTGCTCAGAAAAATCCACCACAAAGGGTGGAAACAAAGTGATGTTCATCCAGGCACACGCCATTGTGGCATCTTAATTTCTCCCAAGAGCCAAAAGTTTGGGAGTCAATCTCCAAGGGGCCCCTTCTACGTCCAATTATCCAGCCAGAATCTGAACAATTCCCTCTTTTGTCGCAATAAATCAGTTATTTCTGGAAGGACCTGGCAAATGCCTCGCCAATGAAGGCATGTAAGTTGCATTAGGCACCTCCGATAAACTAGCATCCTAATTGTAGATATTATATGCTAGCTAGCACCCCAATCCTCATTCTCATCCCATAACCTAACAATCTAGAGCTTCAAAAAAAATAACCTAACAATCTACTTCACCAAGAGAGACATCTTCATACAGTCGAGATTCAAGATACCAAGCCCCCCCTCAGGCATGCACGGCATCTCCCGATCAAGGAGATGAAGCCCTCCATTCTCCTTCCTATAATCTATCCAGAAGAACTGTTTCATCAACGATTCTTGTAGAAAACAACAATGCGGAAGCGTAATCAGAGATAGAAATACAAAGAACATAAAAGAACACTGGGATTTTACGTAGAATCCTACTCCATAAAGAGCGGGATGAAATCATGGGAGAACCGCATCAACAAGATGATGTTGCTATTAATTTCACCAAAGAATACAAAAGGTGTGGGGCTTCTTATATAACCCCACCATAATGATCAAGTCCCACTAATAGATGATGTTGGAATAACATAGGTGCATGTGGTAATTAGACCCTGAAGGGATCCAGTTACCCACCTATGGACGCATACTCTAGCACTCCCCCACAAGCTGGAGCATGCAATGCTCAACTTGTACAAATAGACAGAAAATACTCACTTAAAGAATACAAGACACTACGGACAATAACATCTCAAACTCTAAATGTTGCCTGGTGAGGACGCTTTTTCTCATATCGTGCTAGTGAGGAACTAAAATGTTGGAGTGTGAACTAAGTCTCCTCGTCGGAGACTGTGTGCTCTGCAAAGTTGCAGAAAGCGGTAGTCGGTACTCGGGGTCATTGACTAAGGATTAATCGACATTCGGGCTACTAATCAGATTTAGTCGGCCATTAGTCAGGTTTTGAAACTTTTTAAATTATTTTAAATATATAAATCATTTTTATACATATATTCTTATATATTAACATAGATTTGTACATTTTCTATACTTCCATAATTAAACAAAAATAATTGACTATAAATATAACATTAAGCAAATTACAATAAGTTTACTTTTACAAAAAGCAAAAAACTAAAAAAATATAAAAGATAGATGTAGAAGTCGATTGATTAGTCGGGTTGACCGACTAACAGCCGTCTAGGCCTAAAGTCGTCGGTTACCCCCCCCCTCCCCGACTCGACTAGTCGACTGACTCTTACAAGCTTGGTGCTCTGTACTAAATATGTCAGAGCCATCGGAACTAAAAATGAGTCTCTTCAGAGAAAGTATGCTCTATACTGTGTAGTCAATTGAACAATAACGAGCCTCCTCACCAGCGAATTTGTGCTTCATATCTGTCAGAGTCAATGAAACTGGAATAAGTCTCCACATCGAAGAACTTTGCTCGCAACATGTTGGAAGATAGCGTAACAAGTGAAAAAAATCGATCCATCTCTCAGAAGGGCCAAACTGATGAAATAGTGGGGAATATCGGGTATTGGAGGACAAGGTTGCTGGATAAAGTCGTGAGAATGTTCATACAGAAGTCCACAATCGTTGGAAATAGAGGTTGAAACTAGTCTCCTCATCAGAAAACTCCGAGAAACGAGGTCGCTCGAATATGAAGTACCTCAAACTGGTAGAGTCTGAAATATGAATGCTCTACACAATACTCACCCTTTCTCCCAAACTTGTCAAAAAATGTGACACTCGACCAAGTTGAGATAAGAACTGAAGAGGGGAAAACACAAATCAAAGTCTATTCCATTTCTCTCTTTTTTGCCTTTTCTTCTTCTTTTATTTTTTGGACGATCTTTTTTTGTACAATAGCCTTTTTCAAACAAAGTTTCTTTCTATATACCACTTCTCTTTTTTTCTTTTTTCGCACTCGATCTCTTCTAAAATTTTCAAATCAAATTTTCTTTTACGTGCCTTTTCCTTTTTTGATCTGAAAAACGGATGAACCCCCCCTTGCGGGGGTCACCGCCGAAGTATTTCATTAAAAAAGTTTAAAAGTACATTACTGTGAGCTCCAGAAAGCATAGAGTGTGTTACAATGAGAAACTACATTTTCAAAATAAAACCTCTGATTGTTGAAAATCAAGTTATTCCTTGCCATCCAGATTGCCCATAGAGCCGCAAAGGCCTTCGAGCAGTCATCCGTTGAGTTGCCTCCGGCCGCCTGTATGGATCTCCAAAATTTTGTCGCCCTCTCGCTCCCGACCCAATGAATGCCAACCTCCGTCCATACCCATTCAGACTCCGGGCACTTAAAAAACAAATGCTCCGAGTCCTCTTCCATCCCATCACACCTGTCGCACATCATCTCGTCAATTTTCCTTTTTTTCCCATGGCCCTTTTTTGTTTTAAACTTGGGCCCATTTTTTTAACTCACAAGCCATCCCCCCTTTTTATATAGGGGCAGCAAACTAATTGGGCCCCTATTAGGCCTTACAATGTTGTAAATAAGAAAGAAAGCCACAGCACATACCATTTTTTCACGCTAAGGTGTCCGCCCTAAATATATTAATAAAGAAGTATTAGAAAGACTTACAGAAGCCATGACTCGAGGAAGCTCTTCGCATGAGAACCCAACTTCCCTTGGGCCCAAAAGAAAAAATTCGTTGTTATTTAGGGTTCCCCTTGATGTGAACCCAACTCCCATCGCCCATGATGGGGCCCCTACTTCCAAGATGGCAGCATACTGAAGAGCGGCATAGATATGGAGGTTCAGGAGTCATGTGCAAGTGCAAGGCGATGTCAATCACCTGGAGGACTCGTGCACAGAACGGATCACTCGAGGGCCTCGATATGTAAAGGTGACGCTCGGAGGAGAAGCATCGCATGTGAGATGATGATGGGGATGTTGTGCAGTGATTGAATTTGGGGCCTCACAGGTTGTAGATCGTGATCCGAGTTGAAATCGGAGGCCTCTCATGCTTCTTTTCTTCTTCTCCGAGGGATTTGGTCAGGAGGGTACGCCTCCAAAGGTGCGAAGGCTACCCAAGACCCATAGATATTGTGGGGTTATTGTGTCTTGTTGTTGCATTTGTAGGAGACCCCTGATCTTGGAGGGGTGACGGTACCAATAAGAAATACCATAGGAGAATCGAGGATACAAAAACTTGTTGGAATCCCTGGAATCATCTTGATGCACGTGCATCTGTCATAATTAGCCCGAAAGACGATGAGGGTTTGCACAAGGTGACGCGTTGAAGCCAATGACATAATTGCATGGAGGCCGCTCTAATAATCGAACCATGCAAAATTAGGATTTAGAAACCTTAGAACACTCTTGAATCTCGAACAGATCACGAATATAAACAAAATCAAGAATAAATTCTTCAAGAACCAGCGTTGTGATGCACTCGAATCCGGGCATCGTTTACACCGCATTTGCACTATTACATTCACAAGCGATCTCACTAAGTTAATGAAAATCAGGGAAAATTTTCGCGTTGCTACTGCATATGACATTCAATTCGTATTTACAACCACAAGACTAATAATGACAAGTGCCACCAATCATTGTATTTCATTAATCTCCATATTTTTACATCATGTACAAAAGGCTGACAATACATATAGTATCCCAAACATATGCATAAGAGAAAGGAAACACTTACATCATAACTGAACAAAAACTGCAACAAAAAAATTATACCGTCTCGAATATACCCTATCGCCCGGAATCAACCCGCTACTATGTTGCAGGTGCATTGGTGAGCCCAAACGATATCACCACAAACTCGTAGTGTCCACAGCGAGTCCTGAAGGCTTTCTTCGGAATATCAAACTCTCGAATCCTCAGCTGATGATAGCCTGAACGAAGATCGATCTTCGAAAACACCGAAGATCCCTGAAGCTAGTTGAATAAATCATTGATATGCAGCAAAGGATAACGGTTCTTCACCATTCTCTTATTCAGCTGCCGATAATCGATACATAATCTCATGGATCCATCCTTCTTCCTGACAAATAGAACCGGAGCACCCCAAAGGGAAGTGCTCGGCCTCACGAATCCCAAGTCAAGTAACTCCTGTAACTGCACCTTCAACTCTCTCAACTCAGTTGGTGTCATGCGGTACGGAGCCATCGAGATTGGTTGTATATCTGATAGTAGTGTGATCTCGAACTCGATTTCTCTCTCATGAGATAATCTTGGTAGCTCATCAAGAAACACATCTGGGTAGTCTGATACTACTCGGATGTCTTGTGCCATCGGCTCATGATCAGATACCTCTCGAACAATTGCTAGATAGGAATCACAACCCTGATCAACAAGTCTCTGAGCTCTCAACACTGAAATATATTCCATTTTGGAGTCATGTAATGTACCCTCAAAATTGAACTCGGGTAGATCTGGAATCCTGAAGACAACTGTCTTCCTAAAGCAATCAACAAGTACATGATAAGTTGATAACCAATACATGCCTAGAATCAAGTCAAACTCATCTAGTTGTAGCAGTAGACAATCTGCGATCATCTTGTGACCGCCAATCAGTACCGGCAAGTGCCTAACTATGAGTGAAATGACGAACAACTGGCCACCTGGCCCATGGATGTGATATGGAGAAGATAGGGTCTATGTGGCTCATCCTAATAAAGCTAGTAGTCTCGAAGCAAGAAAAGTATGTGTCGCTCCAGAATCAAATAAAACATGGAAAGGTCAGCCCAAGACTGAGACCATACCTTTCACCATAGTAGTTGTTGAACGGGCCTGCTCCTCGGTCACTGCGTGTAGCTGACCCTGTCTGGCCGGTGCGGTACTGGAACCTGTCACACTCTGTGTCTGTATCTGATGCTGCCTCCTGAAGTTGGAGTTCCTGCCACGGGAACTCCCTGTATGTTGTACCTGTGGCAGTGACGACTGCGGTTGTGGGCAAGGCTCACCAGATTTCTGAGGACACTAATGCTGGTAATGTCCCCACTCATGGCACAAGTAACATCGAACTGGCCGGGTAGATGGAGTGCTCGTGTCCGTGCTCCGAGACGATCCTGCAGGGGGTCTGTCTGCTCGTTGCGACCGAGATGGTCGAGCGGAATCAGTACCACGTCCAGCAAGTGCTCCACCTAGGGTAGTCGTTGGAGATGAGCGAGCACTGCATGAGAATGAAGAACCTGTAGGTCAGAATCGTTTGGCTGACCTTTGTTGCTGAAATGGTCGACGAATCGGCCCAAAAGATCATTGTAGTCGAGGTACCACTCCAGACGAGCTCCCAAAGCATCTCTCTCGGATGTCTTCGAACTACTCCGCTGCGTCAGTAGCCTCGGAGATAGAAGTGATATGCAATCCAGCTAGAAGTGATACGCTCGGAGGTTTTGGTTTGAGATTGCGTCTTTTTTGGAGTCTAGGCCTCCCAGAGCGGATTGGCTTCTTCCTGTGGTTGTTCCGTAGGCAAAGGTTGATGACGAGGGACCGGTGTGCTAGACTTTTGGACTTCGTCTCTAATAGGTGCCTCTTGTGCGAGGAGGCAGTTGAGTCCCTTGAGCACTTGTTCTTCAAATGTCCTAAAACGCTTCTGGTTGCGGGTGAGGCAAGGATGGCTTGGTTGTGCACGGCGGACCTGGCCTCCTTTTGCGGCTCGTTGGTTGACAACAGGAGCAGAGCATGGCGGGAGCTCCTCAGTCCCATTACCATCCTGTGGGCCATTTGGTTGGGCAGGAATGCGGTCCTCTTTTCTGGGCAGAGATTCTACAGGGAAAATGTGGGGATACATGCGGCGAGGCTGGTTGATGAGTGTGTTATGTAGTTGTATGTATGTGTTCCTGTCTCCCTTTGTCCTTCCCCGTTTTTTCGTCCTTTAAATAAAAGTTGGGGCGAACACCAATGAGTGTATCCCCCTGTTTTTGGCCTCAAAAAAAACTTCTCATGCACTTCTTCCCTCATGCCTCTGATGAACTTTTCCAAATTCTCCTCTGGAAATATGGCAGTTGCTGGTGTATGTCGTGACAGCTCGGTGTATCTAGCCGTCATCCGTCCCTGACGAAGCTCTGCAAAAAATCGGTACTGGGACTCCTTCCACTTCGCAGAAAAGAAGTGGGATCTAAATCGTGTCTCAAAATCATCCCATGTAGGCTCACGGCCCAACTCAGATACTACCGCATCCTACCACCTCTCAGTGAAATCTGTCAGTGGGCACTCCATGAAAGATAGCCATGTATCTTATGGCGCACGAATCATCCTCAGCACCTTCATCACCCTCTTCAGCCACTGCTCAGTAACATCTGATGTACCAGTGCCCTAGAACATGGGCACATTGGCCCGCTGATAGGAAGTGAAAACCGTCTTGTGCTTGTGGATAGCGGAGTACTCGTATGCATCCTCATCTGCAAAGTCAACAGGCTCCTGCTCCCTGTCAAAGTCTCCATCCTCAACTCCATGCTCTGGTATCTCCTCAAGTGGATCATCGAAATGAGGTTGTTGTACCTCTACCGATTGTCGTTGATCTTGTCGTATGCCACCATGAGACGGACAGTAGGTGGAATCTGACAGCTCCTCAAATCTAAGCTCCATGTCCGTCTGTCTGTTAGCAATCTCCGTCTGCTGAGCCAAAATCTGATCATGTTGATCTCGCATAGCAGCCTACTGCTGCTGAAGATCGGTGAGAGCGATCAGTATGCGTGTTAGTTGATCATTCGTCTCCTGGCCTGGTCGGGATGCCATGGCTCTGCATGAAAATCATTTTTTAATCATAAAAAATGCCATTCGCATATACTTATCATATATGCTTTTTCTCTTCTTGGGATATAATATGAAAATTAATGAAATTGATGACATCCGTGGTGATTGAATTCGAATGTCATATTTCCCTTCTCGGACTCACAACAAGTCGGAATACTATCGCTATCTGAGAACTTAAGCGATCGGAATTATAATATTACGAATGCGTGTAGCGGGGTACCATGCTCTGATACCAAACTGTGACGCCCTCAGATCCGGACACCCGTTTACGCCGTATTTCACACTATTACATTTACATGCGATCTCACTAAGTTAATGAAAATCAGAGAAAATTTTTCGCATTTCATGTTTTTCTGCCTTGACATCTCAACAACGGAACAATCAAAGACATATGCTACCAAAATCTCATTTCATTAACTTCCATTATTTATACATGTACAAAAAAGGTAACAATGTATACATATATACCAAATATATTCATAAGAGAAGAAAAGCATATTCATTATGAGTTGAACCAAAACTACAACAAAAGTGACCAAAGAAACTGTACCATCTAGAATATACCCGATCTTCCGAAGTCATCAACCTGCTACTGTGTTGCAGGCTCCTTTCCTGCCAAAACATGTAAAGAAGAAGAGGCGTCAGCGAGCGCTGGTACACCCATATACTTGCTTATTATAATAATATGACATACGGGTATACCAGCACTCGTTGACGCCTCTTCTTCCTTATATGTTTTGGCAGGCAAGGAGCATGCAGCACAGTAGCAGGTTGATGACTTCTAGAGATAGGGTATATTCTAGACGGTACAGTTTCTTTGGTTACTTTTGTTGTAGTTTTGGTTCAGCTCATAATGAATATGCTTTTCTTCTCTTATAAATATATTTGGGATATATGTATACATTGTTACCTCTCTTGTACATGTATAAATTATGGAAATTAATGAAATAAGATTTTGGTGGCATATGTCTTTGATTGATTCCATGGTTGAGATGTCATGGTAGAAACACGAAATGCAAAAAAAAACCTGATTTCCATTAACTTAGTGAGATCGCATGTAAATGTAATAGTGTGAAATGCGGCGTAAACAGGTGCCCGGATCCGAGGGCGTCACAAACGCAAATAAAACCAGCTCTGATACCATATAGAAAACAACAATGCAAAAACATAATCAGGTAGAAATATAAAGAACATGAAATACCACTGGGATTTTACGTGGAACCCTACTCCATAAGGAGCGGGATGAAACCTCTGGAGAACCACCTCAAAGTATTGATGTTTCTAGTAATCTTACTTATAAAATACAGAAGGTGCGGGGATTCTTATATAGCCACACCATAATGACCAAGTCCCACTAATAGATGATGTGAAACTAACACAGGTGCATGCGGTAATTGAACTCTGCGGGGATCCTGTTAGAGTATTTGGAGCATACGTCACTTATGTCAGGATCCATTTACCCCACCACTGAGTTTAGTCCCACATCTACCAGTGGTGGGACTTGAAGGCTCTGAGGAGGCTATATAAGGAGCCCTAGACCTCCTGTAACCATTGAGAAAGTCAATAGACAAACACGGCCCTTTGAGGCCTTCTCCTGTGGTTTCATCCCGCTCCTCACAGAGTAGAGTTCCACTTTAAATCCCGTTGTTCTTATTGTTTTTTACCTTTTTCCATTTTTTCGCTTCCGCTTCCTATTTTCTAACATGGTATCAGAGCGGGTTCGATTCTCGAGGAATCATGTTATATTTTTATTTAATCGACTTTCGATTATTGTTCTGGATTTATTCGTGGAGAGTGTTCATTTTTTTTATTATTCAAGTATAGGGTTTCATTCTGAAACCCTAATTCTCGTTATTGTTGTTCGACCGCGAGAGCATCTCCTCCTAATGCCATAGATCTCAAGGCTCCCGACATCTTATTCCAGGAAGCTTCTGGCACCTCCTTCTACTCCTGGCGCCCACCGTGGGGCTCCCGCATAACCTCTACTCAGCAGCGTCTCCAGGACGCTATATCCAGCCATTGCGGTACCGCACCTCTCTAACAACCCTCCAGGTGCAGGCGGCTCTTGTTCTTCAGACATCAGGTTCCAACTGGGAACCCTAGCGAGCCAAACATCTTCCAGCAGCGCCGTTGTTCGCAAGGAAGGAGGAGCATCCCCGCGCACACAGCACCTGGTTCTTCCCCGCACAACTCTAGATCGCCGCACAACCCATGACTCGTCGCGCAACTCATCGTGCCTCCCTCTTTGGCGATGACTCCCCCTCCAGAACCCTAGCGGCGATCCCCCCGCTTCTCTTTCCTCGTGCCATCACATCTCCTCCCTCGTATGCGCAGGCATCGCGCGACATAATGAAGAACCTCCAGGAGGGGGCGGCACCATCGGGTGGCGGCACCAGCCCCGCTGCGGCCCCCAGGCACGCATCTTCTCCCGTGCTGCCCCAGATTCTCTGCGCACAGCGGCGCGATCAGGCGGTGCCGCTCCGTGCTCAGCAGCGCGTGCGAGCCCCATCGCGCCTCTATTCTTCATCGTGCCTCAAGACATCAGACTCCAAAGGGCGGCGGCGGCACGTGATGAAAGGGATTGCCATTACGGGGAACCCTAATCGGGGCCCAACGTTATAAAAGAAAAAAATATTGGTTATTTTCTTGAGAGCCCAGACGTGGGCTGTGTTAAAAAAAAGGAAGAAGAAGGAAGAAAAGGGAGAGTCTGCAATGTTTAAGAAAAAATCCGGAAAAAAAGAGAGCGCATACATGAAAAAAAATCATACGCTATCGAAAAAAAAAGGGAGGAAGTATAGTTTTTGAAAAAAAAGAGGCGCGTACAAGAAAAAAAACTGTACGTAAGAATTTAAAAAAATGATGCAAAAGCTGAAAAAAATATTGTTGAAACGGCTTATAAAAATGTTCAAAAAAATTGGACGGCTTATTAAAAAAATGTGAAGAAGATGTTTTCCCCATATTTATGTATTATCTTATCTTCTCCCAATGTGGTCAACAATGTCATTCCGACCAATATGGGAGAAAGGGGGAGTATATGTAGAGTCACAGGTCTTGTTCTAAGATTCAAATGTCAGATTCTCCAGACCGGTCAGATGTTCAGACTCTACAATTTTCAGATTCAGACTCAACGACGACGCATGCCAATCATTTGTCATTCTTGTTGGTCGGCCAGAGTTTTCATGTAAGCCATAGGGACTTCAGAGAAGAGGACCATTCCCTATGCCATTAAGGGCAAGGGTTTTCATGTGGTAACATAGGGACTCCAGAGTAGAGTACCATTCTCTGAGCCAGATAGATCCAGTTTCATACTCCAGCCCGTTCGTCCTCCTTACATGCACGCCATGAGAAGCAACGTCCTCGACAGCAGCAGTTGTGCGCGTTGGGTTGATATTGTCTGTAGTGTCATGTATTGTGAGTTGAGCTTCTTTCTGTTTGTCCAAGCTGAGCATTGCATGCTCCAGCTTGAGGGGAGTGTTAGAGTATTTGGAGCATGCGTCACTTATGTCATGATCCATTTACCCCACCGCTGAGTTTAATCCCACATCTACCAGTGGAAGGACTTGGAGGCTCTGAGGAGGCTATATAAGGAGCCCCAGACCTCCTGTAACCATTGAGAAAGTTAATAGACAAACACGACCATTTAAGGCCTTCTCCTGTGATTTCACCTCGCTCCTCACGGAGTAGGGTTCGACGTAAAATCCCGTTGTTCTTATTGTTCTTTATGTTTTTCCATGTTTTCGCTTCCGCTTCCTATTTTCTAAGAGATCCAATTACCCACCTATGGATGCATACCCTAACCCCAGTAGGGAGTAGCCTAGTCAAAGTAGTAAAATATCAAAATAGGCAAGGGTGCACGCTTGAGCAACACCAACCAACCCCACTTTGAAAGAATCGAGGCCTTCTAGATCGCGAGCTTACTTCCCAGCATTTAAATCAAATTATCGAAGCCTACCCCTATCAACGTAAGATAGAGGTACGTGAGAGGAAGAATAGTAGTTGGAGCAACATCACTCTAACACACATTTTCACCTCCTCCTACAAGAGCCCAGAAGGCCCGAGATCTCACCAAAGATGTCTAATATCATAGAAACACCCTTACATGCTCCTCACCATCCTCAATAAACAAGATTGTATCATTAATATATTACAAAATTAGGATGGATACATCAGCAAAACTGTATCCTAGAATAAATCTGCTATCAGTCGCCAACATCACTATCACTAGAGATGAAGGGAGCTGGAGCGAGTGCGGGTTCGGGAGCAGCGGGTGTGTCGAGGAAACACTCTCAGAAAGGCGTGTGGGTTCCGAAGCAGTACGGTCATCGGCATGGCGATCATGGTGGTGCCACTCGTCAACCAGGGATGCGCTCGGGTGTCTCTATCAATGACGAAGGTAACAAGGACGGGTGGGTGAAGGTCTCACACTCCAAGCCCGGCAAGCGGTGCTTTCGCTGCGCGGGAGTTGGTCATCTGGCATCTGCATGCTCGGCGCCTCCTCGGTGCTTCCGGTGCGGTGGTGTCGGGCACCGCTCATCCTCGTGTAGGGAAGTGCTTATGGATCTACGGCGGCCCAAGCGCTCCTCTCGTTTGGAGGATCCTCATCGTGGGCGACGCTCCTCGGCCTTGCGGGACTCTCGCTCTTTTGCTCAGGTGGCTTCGGCCACCATTGGAGCTGCTTCTTATAAAGGGAAAAGCATTCCTTCTTCTTCGACCTCTGCTTCCGGGAATACGGGTATTCCCTCCTTTCCAGCGAAGCTTGACCGTCAGAAGTCGCCAGCGATGGAAGGTCCTACGGCGGGGGCTTCTTCGGCTCCTTCGGCATGGGCGAGCTCCGGTCTCAAGGCGATGGATGCCAACCATGGTGTGGCGATTGGCATGGTGCAGCAGCGGGGATTCGACCGCGACGCGATCCATTCGGCAACTCTTCTTCTACTTGGCGAGGGATTCTCGGGGGATTTCTTCTTCTTGGATGACACTAGATGCTGTGTGCGAGGACTTTCCCCGGAGCAACGGGAAATCCTCCTTTATCGCTCGGATTCGTCGGTGATTAAATGGCGTCGACCTCGGGTCGCTGATGGTGCTTCTATAACCTCCGAGAGATGTGAGGTGGAGGTACGTGGGGTACCATTCCTTTCTCGTTCGGCTCATTGTCTCTCTAAGGTTATTCGCAGTTGGGGCCAGGTGGTGGCTATCTTGGACGATGGCCTGTCACCGGGGTCGGATTGGTCCTGCACTAGGATTTTGGTGGAATGTTCTTCCAACCTTTGTCGCTCCATGTCTGGCAAGACTTTCTCGGAGATATTGGACCTTGGCAGATGGTCCTTCAAGCTCGAGTTTTTCTTTCCGCCGCCGGTGGCTTCGTCGGCGCTATTCTCCGCTGGGAGCGACGACCACGGACTCCACGACGGCGGTTCAACTTCGAAGGTCCACGTGTCTTCATCGGTGGTTTCCGATGCGTCGCTGATGCAAGGCGACCCTTCGACTTCGCCGCCTGTGTTTAAAGTCGCGTGCGATCTTGGACAGGCGCCCTCTCACGTGCATAGGGGCCTTTTCGAGGTCGATTCGCGGCCGCTGGATTTTTCTGACATTACACTATCGAAGAGATGCGGCCCCACTCCATGCTTCGAGGTGGCGTTTCCACTTCCTCCTTCCGGACCGGTTCCTATTCGAACCCTCTCGTGGGTCGGGTCTGACCCGGATATGCTTGGAGAACCTCTTTCGTACTTCGAAGAAATCCCTTGCCCTAATCCTATTTCAGCGATCCCATTCTATCAGTCGCCGTGTTATGAAGACTATAGTCCCTCTTACACTCTATCTTCGCCTTCTCTGTTGGCGATCGAGCAGGGCTTATCGATGGTGGCCCCTGAGCACGGTAATGCCGCTATCCCTATGCTTTATGATCAGCCCCCTTCTGTCTTTGGGTTCTATAGGTCTTCTGCCGATCAAGGGGATTCTTCTTCAAATGCCTCGCCGCTTCCTACAACCCGAAGTGCAGCCCCGTGGGACTCTTGGAACGCATCGATTGCTTCCCCGACTAGATATGGAGTGGTTTATGCTCGGCGCCTGGACCTCTCACTCGAGGGGATATCTTCTCCGCCGATCTTATTATCCCGGGAGGCGGTGGCGGAAGCGGCTGGACTTCGCCGGTTGAACCATCGCCGCGCTTAAGTTTAGCGTATCCTCGGTCACTTTTTGGGACAATTTTTGTAATATTTAATGAAGCTACTCTCTTGGAATGTCCGTGGTCTGGGTGACCCTAATCGTCGCAGGGCTTTGGGCTCTCGTTTGGTTGATTGGGATTATGATGTCGCTATGCTACAGGAATCTAAGCTCGCTGGAATTGATGACGTGCTTTGGAGATCATTTGGGGCAGGGCCGATGGATGCCTTCTGCTCTTTGGACGCGATTGGTTCTTCTGGCGGCGCTATCGTGGCTTGGAGATCTTCTAACTTCTCTTTATCCTCCTCTCGCATGGGTCGTCACTCTATATCTGTAATCCTTGTGCACGTGGCCACTAACATACATTTGGCTTTCTCTTGTGTCTATGCGCCTTTATGCCACACCGCACGTCGTGATTTATGGGAGGACTTACTTGCTGATGCGGCCGCTTTTGGGGATATTCCGTGGATTTTGGGAGGGGATTTTAATGTTACATTGCTCTCATCCGACCGTCCTCGTGGTAGGGGGGGAAGGGATCCAGGTTCTGACGATTTTTTGGACTTCATCAATCATTTGGCACTGGAAGATTTGGCAGCCGCGGATATCAAATACACTTGGCGTAATAATTCATCTCGATCTCGGCTCGACCGGTTTCTGGCTAATTCGCGTTGGATGAATGCTTTCCCCTTGTGCTCGGTATCCTCTCGTCCTCGGACTTTTTCGGACCACAGCCCCATTTTGTGGGATTCGGGCGAATCATCCCGGCCGCGTGGTATTTTTCGTTACGAGAAGAGCTGGCTTATGGAGCCTAATTTCAAGGAGATGGTGCGGCATCATTGGTCTCAGACGTCTTTTACGGGTAACGCGGCTCATCGCTTTGCTCTTAAACTATCATCCTTGCGACGCGTTCTTGCCTCCTTCAAATATTCTACACGTCAGGCTCGGATGTCCGTTCGTAACGAGGCGGAGGCGACTATCATTAGATTGGATCGCGTGGAAAATGTCAGGGACCTAACCCCGGATGAATTATCTGAGAGAGCATCGGTTGCCCTAATCGTGGCGGAGGATGACAGGAAAAGATCCATTGAGTGGAGACAACGTTCGCGTAGTCGTTGGATCAAGGACGGGGATGCTAATACCGCTTATTTCCACCGGGTCGCTAGTGCTCGTAAACGCGCTAATACTATTACTTCCATTGAAATTGGGGATGCCATATATCAATCTGACCGCGACATAGGCTCGGCCTTGGTTAATTACTTCAAGAACTTTTTCAATCGTCTCCCTTCTTCTCCCTGGGAGTGGATGGCTCCCGGCGTCACCTCGCTCTCTTCATCGGATGCTGCTATTCTTTCACGACCTCTATCTATGGACGAACTTAAATGTGCGACATGGGACCTTAACGCCGACGCTTCTCCTGGGCCAGATGGGTTCCCTATAGCCTTCTATAGGGACTTCTGGGACGTTATCGGCAACGACGTATTGGAGGTGGCCCACGAATTCTGCGAGGGGAACCAGGGATTCAACAGAATTAATCGGGCTTCTTTGGTTCTCATTCCGAAAACCCACGGCGCTCGTCGTATTGAGGATTTCCGCCCTATTGCAATTTCCAATGGCATTTACTTGATCATTGCGAAGGCTTTGGCCCGTCGATTGGCGCCCTTGCTTGGCTCTCTCATCTCTCCTTGTCAAGCTGCATTTGTTCAAGGGAGGCAAATCTCGGATTGCTATGCTCTTGCCTCAGCTATCATCGACGGTTGGCACAGAAATGGAACCAAGGGGATTTTATGGAAAATTGATTTCGCTAAGGCTTACGACTCCTTGGACTGGCGATTCTTATGGTCAGTATTGAAATCTCGGGGCTTCCCCCCGCTGTGGATCTCATGGATCCGTCGCTGCGTAACTACGGTTTCCTTCTCCCTATCTATCAATGGTCGGCCGTCTGGGGGACTCTTTCAGCCTAGAAGGGGGGTTCGTCAGGGTTGTCCTCTTGCCCCTCTTCTCTTTGTTTTGGCGGCAGACGTGTTACCACGGATGATACAAGGTGTAACGGACGCTGGTCTTACTCGCGGATGTTCTATGGGTGACCTACATATCCCGCTCCTTCAATATGCGGACGACACCTTATGTTTTATGGAGGGGGACAGGCCGCAATATGCAGGAATGGCCACTACGGTCCAATTATTTTGTGAAATGTCGGGCCTCCGCATCAATGAGGAGAAATCGAAATTTGTGCCCTTTGCTCTATCGCCACTGGACGTTGGGGAATGTTCCTCCATTTTGGGGGCTGCTCCGGGGGCATTACCGCTGGATTACTTGGGGCTACCTCTCTCGGTGGGAAGGGCACGATTGCGCGATTATCAGAGGGTGGTGGAGAAGGTTGAGACTCGGCTGGCTGGCTGGCGATCTTCATTGCTATCTCGCGGGGGGCGATTGGTGCTTCTTAAATACGTCCTCTCGGCTATACCTATTTATTTCCTATCCACGCGCGGTCTGCCAAAGGGGATTAGGGTTCGCCTGGAGAAATATATGAGGGGATTCCTTTGGGGTAAGAACGCTCCTGCAAGAAGAGGGATACATCTGGTCGCTTGGGACGACATTACGCGTCCTAAACGCGACGGCGGGTTGGGCGTTCGGCGGCTGGAGGTAATACGTGAAGCTTTTCTTCTCAAATGGGCGTCGAGGCTTCTTAGCAGAGATGACGGTTTCCTGGTTCGTTGCCTTCGCTCGGCGGCGGGTAATGCTTTTCTCTCGGTCTTTGACGGTCGATCTCACGATCATTCTCCCCTTTTTTGGCGCGAGGCCTTTGCTATCTTCAACCGCAATCGGTCCTTGTTTCGGCCGTCTCTCGGCGATGGGACCTCCTTCCGATTTTGGACTATGGACTGGTCTGGCAAAGGCATCTTCATGAACCTTTTCCCGAGACTTTTTGCGTTGGCAAGGGACAAATTTGCTTCGGTTGGTTCATGCTGGACCAATGGGTCTTGGTGCCCGATATTGGTCGATTCTCTCTCTGCTCAGCGAACTATGGACTTCAGCTCTCTGATGACCTTACTCGTCGACGCCCCAACTCCTTCGGGGGGTCTTAATCACTTCACTTGGGGTAAGGGGTCCTTTTCTTCGAAGAAGGCATATTATGCCCTTCTCCCCGTCGCCGTACATATGGAGCCATCTCTTATTGGTCACTGCAACCTCATATGGGGCCTCAGGCTTCCGGAAAGGATTGGTATTTTTCTGTGGATCCTTAGGCGTGGTCGTCTTCTTACTCGCGACCGTATGGCATCTCTCCTCCCAAACCTTCCTAGTCTTTGCGGGTTGTGTGGGTCGGCTGTGGAGACGGCTGACCATCTCTTTCTTCATTGCGACCTTGTGCGGCCCATTTGGGATGATGTTGCCTGGCTGAATCATTCGTCGTTGGAGTCTTTCTGGGCTAGTCTTGCAATTCCTGCAACTCGTCCGAGGTCGGAGAAACTGATCCCTATCGCGCGCATTTGGAGTATATGGCTGGGAAGAAACAAAGCTATTTTCGCGGGACAGCGATTCTATATTGAAAATATCAGCATTGATGCGAACCGCTTTTGTATGGATTGGTCAACTATGTAATTTTCTGTATTAGGGGGTGATCGGTATCATTATTGATATCATTTCCCCTTTCTTCCTTTCTCCCTTCCCTCTGTAAGTATTTTCTCTTCATAAGCTTTAATAAAACTGGGGCGAACACCTATGGGTGTCTCCCCCTTTTTGGAGTGTCAAAAAAAAAACATCACTATCACTACCAATGCAACTGCAACAATTAGAAAAAGGAGAGGGGCCGAGGGAAAGACTTGACAGGCACCCCCTTTGAGGTTGAAAGAAACCTCCCTTATGACAACAATTCACCAACAATGCATAGGAAGTCGTCGTGATACACCTCTTCATCCAATCAACTTAGATCTCTGGAAAACCCCTCTTTAATAGTGAAGCTCGGGCAAAACACCAATCCATGCAATCATATGCCCTGAAAAAGTCGGCCTTCCATAGTAGACCTTTGGTGCTCCTTCACAATCTCTGATGCCATAAGCAGACTTTTTACAATCTACAGCTCTAGAAGAAAGCCACCTGCATCAGAGAAATAATTTCATCTACCAGTCTCAGGAGGCGATTTACTTCCATGTACAGCATTGAAGCGAGTGATAGGCCTAAAATCCTCCACATAGGTAACCACATACCGTTTACAGAGTAGGAATTTGTTTTCCAAGAGAAAAAAGGGCGTGATCTCAAGGAGAGTCGCACCTGAATCAATTAAATCAAGATAATGTAACATGGACTAGGTCTTAATTAGAGCCCTAACATGATGCAACAATAACAACAAAGTCTTTTCCCACAATTAAGCCCTGACATGATGCATCACACTAAAAATGGTGAAGCCTTTCCCACTTTTAAGTAGGGTCGGCTACATTTATTCTTTGCTCAAATCCATGATGAAAGATCCAACTATTTTTTACATACCTAACGCACCCCCCACAAGGTGGGATTTGAACCTTAGTTTTTTGGGTGGTGGGCACAATGCACTACCACCAGACCACTGAAGTAGGTACAATGACGCAACACACTCTCTAAACATGTCAACTACCTAACATGATGCAGCACACTCTCTAAACAAAATCTTTTACACCTAAGTAAAATCCCATTTTGCGAGAGTTAAATCACCCAAACACCGAGAGAATGCAAGTAGCAATTTTAAGAAGCGGTGCAAGCATAGCATGGAGATAATCGGTATTCGACAGATCCTGATTGATTCAGCCAAGGAAAGTCCAATCCACACCAAATCTCATCAGAGCAACGGAAAGCAAAGAAAATACGGTCGATGTATTTGATTGCACCCTTACATCTTGGACATGTGAAATCATTTGTGTGCCTCCAGGCTCCACCTAGCCCCAAACTCCTTTATCGACAATGGCCATTCCGTAGTTGCCATTAGAAGATCTTTATATATGTGGGCAAAGGAGATAGCCATAACAATTTATAATCTTCTAATTCAGTTCCCAACGTATATGCAATCTCCATTGTGATGCATCTATAAGCCTTCTTCATCAAAAAGCCATAGCAATCTGAATCCAGCCATCATGACACTCTAACAGGCCCTCCAAATCTACCGTCTCCCTCACCATCTCCATGTACTCTTCATAGATAACCTATATCCAATTCGTATATGACATTCTAAATTTCCAGTTGAATGGAATGGCTTGGGAGGGGATAAAACTGAAAGGAAGGGGATGAGGAGTAACAATGGAGTTTGGATGTAAATAATAAAATGAAATGGAAGGAGTAGGAGAAGGAGGAAGTCAAGGGATAAAAGACCATTAAAACAAAGAATCTGATCCCCTCCCAATCCCAAATTAAGCTGACTGCAAGGAGAAGGAAATGACTCATTTACTAGACCTCCGCAACCATGGCATCATGATCTTCTACAAGCACGTAAATCCTAGGGAAGTGTATGCCATTGTGAGACCAATCACCTCTACAAAACTAGAAGGAACAACCGTAGCCCAACTGCGGTTTCACTGTGAGACCAATCACCTTTACAAAACTAGAAGGAACGACCATAGCCCAACTGTGGTTTCATCGTGTCTCAAAAAGGACAGAGATCTTTACATACTATGGAGACAATGAACATTAACATCAGACTGAATTCATGCCAGGTCGCTCAACTATTGAAGACATCCACTTGCTGAGGAAAACAATGGATACTTATAGAGCTAAAAGGAAGATCCTCCATATGATTTTTGTTGATTTGGAGAAGACTTATGATTCTGTCCCACAGGAGATATTGTGGAGAGTTTTGGAGAAGAGATAAGTACATGTCCTATTTTTTTTTGAGGCTCAAAAAGAAGGGGGATACACTCGCTGGTGCTCGCCCCAAGATTATATTAAACTAAAACGGAAAAGGAAGAGAGATACTTACATCGGGGAGGTGGGATAGAAGGGGGCAGAGAGTGATTAGGAATACAAGAGAAGTAGCCACCACAGATGGGCCATTAACCTATGAAGTACACCAATCGGATATAAGTCTATTACCCAAAATGATAACGTTCTCCCGATAAAATCGCATGCCCGAGAAAATAGCGTCTTTCCTTGCACGCCAAATGCACCACAGCCGCGCGATAGGAGCCAAAACATCAGATCTGGCCCTCGACCTGTTCGACCAAAGGAGCTCGCAAAAGTCTTCAAGATTGTCCGTGTGAGCCCAAGCCACATCGTCCCAGACACCCGCAACCAAGGAGCAGCGAAAGAAAAGATGATCGACAGTTTCGTCGTCATCACCGCAAAGATGGCAGGCAGCGCTGATCTGAGGGAAGAACTTGGCGCACCGATCACGAGTCATCAATCTCCGTTGACGAAGTAACCATAAGAAGATGGCAATGCGCTCCGGCAAGCGCAAACCCCAGATGAAGGCACAGTCGCGCACAAGAGGGGAAGATGTAGGAGGTGGGGGAGAGAGCAGTGCCCTGTATGCCTTCCGAGTGGAGAAAGCCCCATCTATCCAATGCCAATGATCCCACTGCAAAGAAAGCGAAGCAGCAGAATTGAGAACCTCCATCATCGAAACGAAGTCATCCACCCGCTGGTCAGATAAGTTCCCAGAGAACCGAGGGCACCAACAACCGTCAGCCCAACACTCGGCGACAGACGCGTGCCGATTCGACGCAAGCGCGAACAATCTCGGGAAACGCACCCAAAGAGGGCCCCCGCCCAACCAGTCATCCAGCAAAAACTTGAATGATCCCCCGTCCCAAGCACCGGGGTGAAGAGCGCGACATTCCTATGCAAAGTGGACAAGACGCTGCGCCAGAAATGGGAAGAATGTAATTGCGAGGCCCCCCACTGCAGCCCGAACTAGTCGTTGCCCAATAGCTCCCGAAGAACGTTGGTGAAGAAGGTATCCTCCTTGCCCCAAATTCTACTCACCCATTTGAGTAGGAGTGCATCATTTACCAGATCCAATCTCCGGACACCAAGCCCACCGAAGCGCTTAGGCATGGAAACCACATCCCAAGCGACAAGATGCATCCCCCTACCGTTCCCGTCCTTACGACCCCATAAGAAGCGTCGCATACATCGCTCCAGTCGTAAGCGGACCCCCGCAGGCATTCTTCGAACCGAGAGGAAATAAACTGGAATAGAAGATAGCACGGATTTGAGAAGGATAAGGCGTCCACCCCGAGAAAGCAAGGTGGCCCGCCAACCCGCAAGGTACGACTCCACCCGCTCCGTGATAGCCCGTCAATCCGTAGATCTGGCCCGCCCCACCAATAGTGGAATACCAAGATATGCAAATGGAAGCTCCCCAGGCGCAGAACCGAGCAGCTGGCCACATTCGTCTGCCTCCGTAGGCGACATGCCAATAGGCACCACGTTGGATTTGGAGGCATTAATCGACAACCCTGATAATTCACAGAAAAGAGCAAGAGTATTGGCCATACCGGACACCTCCTCCGGACCGCCCTCAATGAAACAAATCGTATCATCAGCGAACTGGATCAATGGCACGCAAACATCCCCCTTGCGGAACCCATTAGTAAGGCTTGCGTCAATGACGTGGTCGACCATTCGTGCCAGCACATCAGCAGCCAAAACGAAGAGAAGGGGCGCCAGAGGGCATCCCTGGCGCACCCCCCTGCGTGGCTGAAACGATCCACCAACCGGCCGCCAGGGCTTCATCTTGTATAAGGATCCAATCTAGAAAGACTGACTATTTTGACACCAATATTGTCTGCATCAAGGTTCAGCTTTGAGCCCATTCCGTTTTACTTTGATTATGGACGAGTTGACTAGTCACATTCAAGATGAGATACATTGATATATGTTATCCATTGAATATATTGTGTTGATTGATGATACTAGAGATGGAATAAATGAGAAGCTTGAGGTCTGGAGACATGTATTAGAGACTAAAGGATTCTGTATAAAGGTTACGACTGAATATATGGAGTGCACTTTTGATGGAAGCAATGGTGAATGAATCGGGGTAAAGATTAGCGACAATAACATTCAGAAGAAAGATTCTTTTAGATACTCGGTATCTATTTTTGCAACATGATGGAAAAATTGCTGGAGGTGTTACTCATAAAATAAATGCAGGGTGGCTAAAGTGGAGAGGAGCATCTACTATTCTATGTGATAAGAAAAATCCTTTGAAAATCAAATGAATGTTTTACAAAGCAGCCATCAGACCTGCTATGTTCTATGGATGTGAATGTTTTTTTTGAAAGTCCATGTTAGGGGGTAGTACTCAGCGGTACCCTCCCCGTCAAAATTTATTCCAAACAAAAATCAAAAGTCAAAGCTTTACAAAAACAATACAGCAATTAACCCTCCCTTACAAAAGCATTATAGCACCCAGTCCTCAACCAGCCTATTTGCGAAGATAATGACGTTTTCCTTATAAAATCTTTGTCCGGAGAAAAGTAAATCATTTATGTCACGCCATATTGCCCAGAGGAAGGCCATGGGCAGCAAACGATCCTTCCTCGGTCTTCCCCTGTTCATGTAGAGCGAATTCCAGAACGCCTGGAACCCCTCAAAGCAGCACCAAGTAATCCCCGTATCCAGCCAAGCCTGAGAAACCACAGGGCAAGCAAAGAAAAGGTGATCCACAGTTTCGATGGCACTGTCACGGATTACGCATTTGTTCGCAATGATACCAAGAAGTTTGACGCACCGGTCGCGCGTCATGAGTCTCTTCCGCCTAAGGAGCCAAAGGAAAATCCCCACTCTTTCCGGAAGACCTAGGGCCCAGATGGCAGCACAATCTCTGATCAAGGACTCCGAGTTTGCCGGTGGCGGTCCAGAGATTGCGTCGTAAGCCCCCTTCACCGAGAAAGGCCCATCTCGCCAGCACCAATGGTCTCTGCCCCCTCTTGGGGCTTCGACATTCTTCACGGCCTCAAGGAGCTCAAGGAAATCAGCAAATCTTCTGTCTGAAAAATTGGCGGAGAAGGTAGGGCACCAAGAACCATCAGCCCAGCAATTTGCCACCAAGCACAGCCTATCATTCGCCAGGGCAAAAAGACGAGGAAAGCGAGAACACAAGGCTCCCGCCCCCGACCAATCGTCCTCCCAAAAAGCAAGGTCATTTCCGCCCCCCCAGAACCGGCTTGAACAGTGCTAAATTCTTCAGAAAAGATCTCATAACGCCCCTCCAGAAAGGCGTAATCGCCACGCTACAGATTTGCTGCGATCACGGCACCCCCTTCACACCATAAATCTCGCGGATCGTCAGACAGAAAAGATCATCTCCCGGGCCCCAAACTCTGCTAGCCCATTTAAGCAAGAGCGCCTCATTCATTTGCTCCAAAGATCTGACCCCCAGACCCCCCAAAACCTTCGTGCGTTGGATATCCTCCCGGCTCACCAAGTGGATCCCCCCTCGCCCAGTAGTCCCGTTGCCCCATAAAAAGCTGCACATCTTTTTCTCCAGCATCGCACGGATCCCTTTGGAATCTTGCGAGAAGCAAGGAAATAAATAGGGATGGCAAACAGAACGACCTTGAGTAGAACCAGCCTGCCTCCTTTGGACAAGATAGAAGCCTTCCAGCCCGCCAACTTCGATTCCACCTTCTCAATATGGATGTGAATGTTGCCCTGTGAATCATTGAAATGTGAAAAGAATGGCAATAGCAGAAATGAAAATGCTAAGGTGGATGTGTGGACATACACTTAAAGATCAAATTTAGAATGATGCAATCGGAATGAAAGTTGGTGTAGTTCTAATCGACAAGATAAATCTAAGTGGAGGCAAAGAATCCATGTAGCCGACCCTATTTAATGTGAGAAGGGGTTTTGATGTTGTTGTTGTTGTGGTGGTGGTGGTGAACCCACTTCAATGGTATGTCGGTAGTCAGAGTGCCTAAGATCTGGGTTCAAATATTGGAGCAAACACTTGTGCGTGTTTCCCCCTCTTGTTTCAAAAAAAAATATTAATCACATGATTATTAGGAAGTTTCATTGGGGTGGTTGGAGTATTTAGTTGTGCGTCACTTATGTAATAGGAGGGAAAGTGGATCCCTCCAGGATCCATTTACCCCATCCATGTGTTTAGTCCCACATCTACCAGTGGTGGGACTTGGAGGCTATATAAGGAGCCCCAGACCTCCTGTATCCATTGAGAAAAAGCAATGAAGCATATGGCCCTTTGAGGCCTTCTCCTGTGGTTTCATCCCTCTCCTTAAGGAGTAGGGTTCTACGTTAAATCCCGTCTTGTTCATATTTTTATCATTATTTCTGATACGCTTCCGCATTCTTATTTTCTAACATGGTATCCGAGCGGGTCGATTCTCGAGGATTTTCTTTATGTTCTTTATTTTTGTTCGAGATTCGATAAGTTCTTGAATATCATTCTTACAAAGATCATGTTATTAGTTCAAATTCATATTCAAGGCTTTCATCAAAAACCCTAATTTCTAGGGTTCCATGGTTTTGTTGTCAACCCTAAGATCCAAGCAGAGTCTCATGTCTCACGACCTTCAGCCGCTTTCGCTCCAGACTCCATGATACATCGTGCAGGCTGCCACGGCGCAGCACCCTCCCATTCTATGGTTGCAGCACCGCTCACTTGCAGATCGCATCTTCTCCAGCATTGCAGCAGGGATACTCATCCCAGGTGGCTCCAGGTGGATCCCTAGCGCACTTCTCCTTCAGTGGCAGCCATAGGCAGCACTGCCAAGCATCAGGTGGTTCCTCGTGCCCCTTCAAGCGGCGCAATTTTCTCGTGTGTGCCCCCATTCGAAGAAGCTTGATCATCGGGGATGCATCATCTCCAGCAACATCTGGGGACCACGATAAAGTCGTGAAGGCGCGGTGACGACAAAGCCTGATCATCGGAGGTGCGTCATCTCCATCGGCATCGCCTCCTCCTATCCCATCTCTCGCCGGCAGCAGTGAGGAAGAAACCCCCATCGTGGAGGCGCGCAACTATCCTCCCTCCATGTACGCCGGCGGCGCGCGAGTACAGGCGAGATGCACTCCCTTCATCGTCGAGCAAGCACTTCGCGTCAGCCCCAGCCAAGTAGCGCTGCCCCAGCCCTCCCATCCAAGCAGCGCCGCTCCAGGAGGCAGAACCTCCAACGCCACCCCCAGATGGCCTCCCCATCTCTCGCGAGTGGCGGTCTTCCGAAGAAAGGGTTCCCAAAGGGAACCCTAAATAAGGGCCCGCGCGGTGTTTTATAAAAAATCTGTCATATATTTTTGGCCCGAGCGAGCGTATGTAAAAAAAAGGAAAGAAAAGGAAAAAAAAGAGAAGGGAGAGAGAGAGAAGCCCTATTGGGCTGAGTTCTTTTGGGCCCCTATTTGGGCCTAGTTTCATTGTTCAAAAAAACCGTATGCGAAAAAAAGGAATAAAAAGCCGTACAAAAAATTGATGATTAAAAAAAGAGATTTTTTTTGAAGAAGGTGCGTAGAAAAGAAAAGTCGTACGCATATTTGCGGGAAAAAAAGGTGAGAAGAAAAGACTGGAAAAATGATGAATGCAATAGCCGAAAGGACAAAATTTAAGCCGAAAGAAATGTGTGATTGGCTTATTGTTTGTTTTTTTCTCCCCATTTTATTGTCTTATCCCAACGTAGTCGATGTCATGTATTCCGACTAGTATGGAGAAAGGGGGAGTATTGTGTAGAGTCACATGTCTTCTTCAGATGTCAGATTCTCCATACCAACTGGATTGTTCAGACTCTACAGTTTCTCAGATGTTTTTTTTTATAAAGCAACAGGTGAGCCCCCCAGTTGGGGGGGGGGGGGGGGGGTCACCGCCCAAATTTCATTAAAAAGTTTCAGGGTACATTACCATAATAACCATTGGTTATACAGGGCATTACAATGTGAAAGGATGTTTTCTACATAGAATCGATGGTTGTTGAAGATTGTGTCGTTTCTACCGATCCAAATGGCCCAGATGGCAACAAAAGGCTTGGAACAATCATCGTTCGAGTTGCCACCCACGGTTCTAATGGATCTCCAAAAGTTCATGAAGTTCTCGGTCTGCACCCATGAAACCGCCACCTCCGTCCAAACTGCCGCCGGTGAAGGGCATTTGAAAAAAAGGTGCTCAGTGTCCTCTTCCATAGCTCTGCACCTGTCCCATCCTGTGTCAATGACTCCAAGAATGCGCCCCCTCCGTACCTTGTCACTAATACGGTTCCTTCTCAAGCACCATAGAAAGATCTTTATCCTCAAGGGAATCCTTGCAGCCCAAATGATGTTGACGTCCTGGCAGAGCTTCCTGTCCCGATCCTCAGTCCGCGTGAGTTCCTTGTATGCATTTTTCACGGTAGTTCAGACTCGACATCAGGTTCCGAGTCTGCAGTTCAAGACGCACGAGTATCTTCAGTTTCCGGTCACCATCATTCGTGTTGTTTCGGCCAGAGTTTTCATGTGAGCCATAGGGACTCCAGAGTAGAGGACCATTCCCTATGCCATGTGGGCAAGGGTTTTCATGTGATATCATAGGGACGCCAGAGTAGAGTACCATTCTCTGTGCCAGATGGGAGAGACCCAGTTCTCCGACAAGGAGACTTCTCTAGACTCACACTCCAAGCCCGTTCGTCCTCTTCACATGCACGTCATGAGAAGATTTTATTGTGTAGAGTCACATTTCTTCAGATGTCATATTCTCCACACCAGTCAGATTGTTCAGACTCTACAGTTTCTCAGATGTTCAGACTCGACATCAGGTTCCAAGTCTGCAGTTCAAGATGCACGAGTATCTTCAGTTTCGTGGTCTCCATCATTCTTATTGTCTCGGTCAGAGTTTTCATGTGAGCCATAGGGACTCCAAAGTAGAGGATCATTCTCTATGCCATGTGGGCAAGGGTTTTCATGTGGTATCATAGGGACTCTAGAGTAGAGTACTATTTTCTATACCAGATGGGAGAGACCCAGTTCTCCAACGAGGAGACCTCTCCAGACTCACACTCCAAGCTCGTTCGTCCTCCTCGCATGCACGTCATGAGAAGCAACGTCCTCGACAACAGTCGACAGTTGTACGCTTTGAGTTGATATTGTCTGTAGTGTCATGTATTGTGAGTTGAGTTTCTTTCTGTTTGTCCTATTTGAGCATTGCATGCTCCAGCTTGAGGGGGAGTGTTGGAGTATTTAGTCGTGCGTCACTTATGTATTAGGAGGGTAAATTGATTTTGATCCCTCCAGGATCCATTTACCCCATTCATGTGTTTAGTCACACATCTACCAGTGGTGGGGACTTGGAGGCTCTGTATCGGCTATATAAGGAGCCCCAGATCTCCTGTATCCATTAAGAAAAAGCAATGAAGCATATGGCCCTTTGAGGCCTTCTCCCATGGTTTCATCCCGCTCCTTAGGGAGTAGGGTTCCACGTTAAATCTCGTCTTGTTCATATTTGTTTATCATTATTTCTTATACGCTTCCGCATTCCTATTTTCTAACAGGGGTAACAAAGGATGCCACAATTTTTCCCTTTCTCGAGGACGTTGATGACATCGACTTCTTTATCACGGGAGATCGTGACGAAGCTTTGGTAGCAAAATCACCTCTAGACATTTTGGGGAAGTTTTGAGACCCAGTTAAATAACTGGAACTACAGATTTATCCATTTATGCCTTTCACCAGACAGCATCCATTTCTGGCAGTACAGTGGGATGTGACAAGAAAAAAACCTCTGCAAGTTCCCTCCTGTGCAAAAATCAAACTACCCTTCCAAAAGAGCACATGCCTCTCCGATCATCAGTCATTGAGTATGCAAGCCAAGATCCATAAAAAGCTTATAACCTGACGACTTTATCCTGGGTAATTAGAGCAACAACACTGAACATAGTATGAAATCAACACCCTGTTTGGTTTAAATACTATCCCATCATTTAATTAATTATGCTTAGAATTGAAACTGAAACGTATAACACTTAACAGTTCAAAACAATCTAGATATGAGTACCTTGTATGAAAGAAAAAATGTCCGTCATGAAAAATATTATTAAAGGATCATTTACACATAAATAAATGAAAGTTTCAAAAGCCTGTCAGCTGTAACGTATGTTCCTATAAAACTTCCCAGCATTGTTATACAGGTGGGAAAGATGGTGTGTCCCGCAATAATCATGGGTTGAGTCTAGAAGCAATTGTAACACATTGTAACTATAAAAAAAAGTTGCCAACTTCAGAAGAAAAGAAGTGTCGACTAAATCTGTTAAAGGTAACACAGATGGCTATTACCTCAAGTATTCCTCCAGTCGAATATTTTAATACCCGAAGGGAAGCCTTCATCCTCTGACCTTTCGAAGAAATTTTGGCTGTGCATTTTTCCAACATCATTAAATTCATTGATATGAACATTAATTTAAGGGAAAATAAACAAACTAGAGAAAAGAGAAGGAAATGAAAGGTAAAAACGATGAGGAAGTGGATTGTTAGTAGAGCTGAAGTAATGAACCAAACTCTCCATATTAGCTGACGGCTTACTATTGCATCTGGAGAAATTCTTCAAATCGTACTACACCTGATGTAGTACGATATTTTCCTCTCTATAGTCAGTCCCAATCCCTAATAAAGGAGGATCACATCAATAAATAAACCCTTCACATCATCTTGTCAATCCTGCCAGCTTTCATGCTCTTTAAAAGAGGTGAAAAAACCATGCCCCGTCACTTCATCAATGTCGCACACTAAGCTCCAATAACTACACCCTTTCAACTTCCACTTGCACATGAGCAACATGAGAAAAAACAGAAATGAGAAGCTTGATCTCAACAATAAATTTTGGCGCCTCTCGATGGAGCGCTGGTGGCGAGTGAAGGGCTGTGGGGAGGCGAGCTCGGCGAGGTCGAAGGGTGGGTCGCATTCTGCTGGGGAGGCTGCGGGGAGGAAGGGCGATAGCCAGGGGGTGGTGCGGGGCCATCTTCATATGGTGAGTGTGGTGAGAAGCGAGAAGAAGCGACTAGCGAGAAGCGGGCGAGTGGGGAGGGCGTGTGGGTGAAGGTTTCGCATAGGAAGCCGGGGAAGAAGTGCTTTCGCTGCGGGATGCATGGCCATCTAGCTTCCGCTTGTCGCATTCCACCTCGGTGCTATGCATGCGGAAAAGTGGGTCATCGCATGTCGTCGTACTGGGTCGTCGATGGTTCTTGTGGCTTCGCCGGGAGCTGGGCTCGGTCTGCGTTGCATGGGCCGGGACAGCGTGGAGGTCTTGCTGCCTCTTTCGGTGTCAGGGGCTCCCGCTCTTTTGCGGAGGTGGTGGGAGGAGGCGACGCGAAGGTGGCGGGTCTTGATGCTTCGGTGGAGGGTGGAGGTTCGCAGGTGCTGGGCGGTGGAGTTGGTGATGCACCTTCAGGGGGGGTTAGTGCTCTCTCTCGTGGTGGCCCCGCGGTGGGGTGCGGTGTGGGGGATGCTTCGATTTTGTCGTTGGCTGTGCATGGGAAGCTGGTAGGTGGGGAGCCTGTGCATGGGAAGACGCTGCATGGGGAGACGCTGCATGGGGTGGCGGTTCAGGCGGGGAGGCTACGTGCCGATGCTGGCCTCCTCGCCGCGGTGGGGCTCCTGCGCCAGCCTGGCGTGGTCTGGGAGGCGATCCGCTCCAACACCATGGATTTTTTGGGACCTCAGTTCGGCGGGGACTTCATCATCCTGGACTCTTCTCGTTGTCGCGGTCGTGGTCTTTCCCCGGAGCAGCGGGAAAGGCTTCTCTGTAATGGCGATGCCGGCGATGTGGCGTGGAGGCGTCTGAGGGTCGCGGATGGTGTCATCTCCGACACGGAGGTCTGTGTGGCGGAGGTGCGGGGAGTGCCCTTTCTCTCTTGCACGGTCCCCGCCCTATCCAAGGTCGTGCGAGACTGGGGGGAAGTCCTGGTTGTTCTCGACGATGGTCTCTCGCCGGGCGCGGATTGGACGTGCGCTCGAATTCTGCTGAAGTGCTCTCGGTCATTTCTTGCGAATGCTGTTGAGAAGGTCTTATTTGAAACCTTGAAGGTTGGCCGGTGGACTTTCAAACTGAAGTTTTCTATCCTCGCGCCAGCGGCGGCGCCGGCGACTTCGCTGTCGTCTCCGGCGTGTCCCCGTTGGTGTCCCTGAGCTGGGACTTGGGGTCGACGCTTCATCTTCCTGGTGCCACGTGTCCACCCTTGGGGGGGTTTCCAAAGAGACGCCTGGTAAGTGTATCTTCTCTGGCCCGCTTTTTCGGCCTACTCGGGAGATGTGTTCGGATTCTGACAAGCGCGGTTTGGTGGCCCTGGGCTCAATCGAGGTCGATTCGCATTCTCTTCAACCGCCTGTTCTGTCGGCTGACTCCTTGGAATTGTCTTTCTCGGGGCACGTGACCACTCATCCTTTGCGACCCGTTATCGGGTCCGTCCATTTCGGATCGTGGCCTCCCATGTGGGTTCCATCCGACCCGCTTCTACTGTCGGACCCTCACTCTTTGGCGTCGGACTCTTCTCTTCGGCGGCCCGATTTTTCGTTGGATTGGCCCAGGCGGATCCATCTGGAGGAAGTTGATTCGTCTGCTGTGATGGCTCCGGTTCTCTCTTCTCCCTCCTCTACGACTCCTTCGGGTATTCTCCGCCTGTTGGTGGAGGGGCTGCAGGCGATGCCGATGATCTGGCTGGTACTTCATGGGCTGGTGACGCTCCCTCTGCGGTGGGGAGTTCATCCGCCTCTCGCTTTGGGAAGAGCTATAGTAAGCGTATCCACTCCCGCCTTGGTGACCCCATGGTTGCTTCCTGTCAGACGTTGCGAGATTCGGTGGCGGAGGCGGCAGGCCTCTCTCTTATCGGGGGACGCTCACTTGGTTTTTAATGAAGATTCTATCCTGGAATGTTAGAGGACTCGGGAACCAGACAAGCGGCGTGCTTTGGGAATGCGTCTTTCAGAGTGGGAATGTGATCTTGCATTTATCCAAGAATCGAAACTTACGGGGGTGGATGACTCCCTGTGGAGGTCTTTCGGTGCGGGTGCTTTGGATGACTTTCGCACAGTGGATGCGATTGGGGCGTCGGGTGGCATTCTCTTGGCATGGCGCTCGACGATATTCTCATTCTCCTCTATGCGCGTTGGAAGACATTCTCTGTCTGTGGTGTTGACTCGGGCCGACTATAATGCCTCTATTGCATTCACTTATATTTATGCGCCTATTTGCCACGTGCTCCGTGGGAGCTATGGGATGATTTGTGGGAGGCGGCCTCTGACTTCGCGGGCCTTCCTTGGTTGCTGGGGGGGATTTTAATGTCACTGCCCTCTCTTCTGATCGGCCTCGCGGCCGCGGGGGGCAGGATCCGGGCTCCCGCGAGTTTATTGAACTCATTCGTGACCTGGCCTTGGAAGGGCTGGTGCCCGATGACATCTCTTATACTTGGAGGAACAATGCATCTCGGTCGAGGATTGATAGATTCTTGGCGAATATCAAGCTTATGGAGGCCTTCCCTTTGTGCTTAGTGTCATCTCGGCCGCGCTCGTTCTCTGATCTTAGTCCAATTGTTTGGGATTCGGGGGAAGAGCTCCGTCACCGGGTCTCTTCCGGTACGAAAGGTGTTGGCTTTTGGAGCCAAATTTCAAAGAATTGGTGAAGAACAACTGGAATCAGACTACGTTTGTGGGTCCCGCTGCTCGTAGATTTGATCACAAGCTTACGTCTCTGAGGAGACTCTTGGCGTCTTTCAAGAAGGATTTGCGTCTGGCTCGTGTGCCGGCTAGGAAGACGGCGGAAGAGGTTATTTTGCGACTGGATCGAACGGAGAATGCTAGAGAACTGCTAACGGAGGAGCTATTGGAGCGTACTGCTGCCCATGATGTGGTCAAAGCGGAGGATAATTAGAGGAGCATTGAATGGCGTCAGCGATCGCGTTTGAGGTGGATCAAGGAAGGTGATGCTAATACTGTGTTCTTCCACCGGGTGGCCAGCGGAAGAAGACGATTCAATTCTATCCGCTCTCTCTTGATTAATCGTTCCCTCATTAATGGGGATAAGGAACCGGGTGAGGCAATGGTGGCTCATTTCAAGCGTGCTTTCGGATGCCAGTCGCAGCGCAGGTGGCGATGGTCGGGCCGGGGGGCTCCTTCAATCTTAGCTTCGGATGCAGTGGCCCTGGTTAGGTTGTTCTCTTTGGCTGAGCTCAAGGAGGTTGTTTGGGACCTTAACGCGGATGGTTCGCCGGGCCCTGACGGGTTCCCAGTGGCCTTCTACCGTGATTTCTGGGATGTGGTTGCCGATGACGTAATGGAGGTTGCTCGCGAATTTTGTGAAGGTAATCGTGGGTTTGACAAGATTAATAGGGCCCTTATTGTTTTGATTCCTAAGACTCCTGCGGCCAATCGCATCGAGGATTTTCGACCTATCTCTATCTCGAATGGGATATATCTAATCATTGCTAAGGTCTTGGCCAGGAGGCTTGCTCCCCTTCTTGCTTCGCTGATCTCGCCCTCGCAGGCCGCCTTTATTCGTGGGCGGCAAATATCGGATTGTTTCGCGGTGGCCTCCGAGATGGTTGCGGCTTGGAGGAAGTCCAATACGAAGGAGATTCTTTGGAAGATCGATTTTGCTAAGGCCTATGACTGCCTTGATTGGCGTTTCCTGTGGTCGGTTTTGAGGAGGAGGGGCTTCCCGGAGGCCTGGATCACGTGGGTGCGGCGTTGTGTGTCCACGGCCTCCCTCTCTGTTTTGCTTAATGGTTGTCCGGTTGGGGGTTTCTTCCAGCCAAGGAGGGGGGTGCGACAGAATTGTCCTCTCGCTTCCCTTCTCTTTGTCTTGGCGGCTGACGTTTTGCCTCGTATGATTGACGGCGTGGTTGCGGCGGGTCTGACCCGGGGATGCACTATTGGGGACTTCCATGTCCCTCTTATTCAGTTCGCAGACGACACTATTTGCTTTATCGAGGGTGGTCCCACTGAGGTATCCGGTATGGCTACTACTCTACAGCTCTTCAGTGAGGTATCGGGCCTCTTGATTAATGGGACTAAGTCTAAGGTGGTACCCTTTGGTATGTCGCAGGCGGAGGTCTTGGAGTGTGGTCGGCTGTTGGGCTCTTCCCCCGGTGGACTCCCCTTCGACTATCTCGACATGCCTCTGGTTGTGGGTCGTGTTCGGCTCCGTGATTGGAAGGTGGTGGTGGAGAAGTTGGAGGCTCGCCTGGCCGAGTGGCGAGCGGCTCTGGCCGGGTGGCGAGCGGTTCTATTATCCGGGGGGCGGTTGGTTCTTCTCAAAGCGGTGCTATCCTCTATTCCAATATATTTCTTCTCGGTTCGAGGTATGCCTAAGGGAATTCGGTTGCGCTTGGAGAGGTGTATGTGGGGTTTCTTGTGGGGTAGGAAGGGCGAGGGGAGAAGGGGGGTCCATTTGGTGGGGTGGGGTGATGTAACGCGGCCCAAGCGGGTTGGGGGCTTGGGAGTAAGGCGGATGGACGTGGTTAATGACGCCCTATTGCTTAAGTGGGCTTCACGGGTTTGGGGCAATGAGGAAAACTTCATGCTTAATATTCTGCGGGAGTTGCTGAGAGAGGAGTTGATGGGCGTTACTCGGGGGAACTCGTTCGGCCACCTAACTCCTTTTTGGCGTGGGATGTTGAAAGTTTTTACTCGTAATCGCTTCCTTTTTAAACCGGTGTTGGGCAAAGGGAACTCATTTCGTTTCTGGACCGATGACTGGTCCGGAAGGGGTGCTCTCAAGGATACATTCCCGCATTTGTCTGCTTTGGTGGAAGATAAGGAGGCTTCGGTGGCCTCGTGCTGGGAGGACGGCTGCTGGTGTCCTCGGATTATTGCGAACCTCTCGGATCAGCGTCTGGACTATCTACTTTCGTTGATGGGCCTGCTTGCGGACGTTATCCAACCCAATGATGTCCGGGACCACTGGGCGTGGAAGGATGGCTCTTTTTCCACGAGGAAGGCATACTTTGCTCTCGTTCCTAGCAATCAAGTGGACGACGTTATTCTTGTGCGTGATTGCAGATTCATTTGGGGGTTGAAGCTTCCAGAGCGCATTGGCATTTTCCTTTGGCTTCTTCGCAGGGGGAGACTCTTAACTCGTGACCGATGTGCAACTCTTTTCCCCAATGTTGGGTCGAACTGCGGGCTTTGTGGCGCGGAGCGGGAAACCATCAATCACCTATTCTTCGATTGCGGGCTTGTTCGTGAACTTTAGGCTGACCTTGAATGGATCAATTCCGTGTCCATTTCTGCTTTCTGCGAGAGCTTGGTGAACTCCAGGGGCAGGGATAGGAAGGTTTTGCTGGATCCGATTGCGAGGTTGTGGAGCATTTGGCTGGGGAGGAATGAGGCCCTCTTTGCGGGCCAGCGATTCTACAAGGAAAACATTACTATCCTTGCTACGCGTCTTGTGGCTGATTGGTGTCCTGGGTAGGCTTGGATTGGTTTTTGGCGGGGGGTGTTTGAATTGGGTACCCCTTCAGGTCTTCTTTTTTGTTTGACCTTTTTAACTCTTTTGTAAAATCTCTTTACGCTTTGTTTTTAATATATTGGGGTGAACACCGTTGAGTGTATCCCCCTTTTTTTGAGCGTCAAAAAAAAAGAAATGAGAAGCTTGCGATTGGGACCAAGTATATAGGGAGACATTACCACCGGATTCTGGGACTAATTTAACCAACCATCTTGGGCATTTTCCAAGTATTGATGCACCAAGTGCTTAGAGATGGAGGTCAGATTTGCCTATTGGCTAAACCATTTGGTTGTTGAATCACTTGTGAGAGATATCACTCAGGCCGAGGTTGTCGCAACTTTAAAATCACTAAAGCAAGAGGGACCAATGAGGTAGAGGACATGATGATAGTAGAGTCTGAGACTACTTTAACCAACCGCTTTAGATATTTTTCAAGTGTTGAGGCACCATGTGCTTGGAGATGGAGATCAGATTCGCCTCTTTTTTGGAAGAAAACACGACGAGCCAACTCATTGGTCAGATCCGCACAAGATGCCGTGGTAACGCATCATTTTATCCAAGAGATCCACAGATCTGGGAAACATAATGACGCAAAGAGGCCCATAAGAAGTGTCACTCCACACAATCATACGCCTTAGAAAATCAACATTCCCTGTCATCCCTTTTACCTTGAATCCCCCTCAATCCAAAATGATTTTCGTGGCCATCACCGTGTTGTCCATCAGTTGCCAACTGAAAGGAAGGCGGACTGGGCAGGAGAGATTTTCTCACCTATAACACCCTTAAATCGATCAATTAAGAACTTGGCCACGATGAGATAGATGGCTTTAGAGAGAGCTATGGGACAAAAATCGTCCACCTTCAAAGCGACATATTCCTTGGGTAAAAGAAAGATTAATGAATGATTAAGCCTAACAAAACCAACATTACTCCCACGGAATCTATATACCACCTCAAAGAATTGAGTCATTATTACATCCCAAAATTCTCTGAGAAGAAACAAGGAAACAATCAGACCGAGGCATCCATCCACATTCAAAGCAAACATCGTGTTGTGGACCTCTTACAGCTTAATATGTCTAATCAAACATGTCGCCGCATACTTGGAAACTCATGTCACCCATGCATGAGATATCTGCTCATCAACGAGCTCATCCTCGTATTGGTGGCTCTAAAATGGCATGTTACAGCTTCCACTACCTCATTCTCATCACGGGAAACCACACCACCAACCTCAATGGAATGAATGAGGTTTCTTCAATGCCTCTGACATGTTATCGCCTGAAAGAACATTGTGTTTCTATCTCCCTCCTTTAACCAATTCTACCTCCATTTTTGTCACTTCACCTTTTGCTTCGGTCCTCCTCAATATCTTTAGCAAAGAGTAGCACATCAACATTAAGATCTCACTTATCCTCCAATCCATCAAAGCCCCATGCTCACGTCTTGTGTGGCGACATGTCTCATCTCCCTCTGCAATCGTGGATCACGTCACCGATCTTACGCAGAGATGACGCTATAGAGAAATAGTTGGTGAAGCTGGAGTCAAATGTGCTTTTTTTAAGCCAAGAAAGGAGGAGACACTCATAGGTGTTCACCCCAAGAATTTATTACTAATAAATAGGAAAGCGAAAACCAATTACAGAGAGACGCATTAAGCGACCCACGAGCTCAACAAACCCGACACCTGCATACAAACATTTTCCTTATAAAACCTCTGCCCCGAGAACAGCAGCGCGTTCCTGGCCAGCCAAATGGCCCAGATCGTCGCGAGTGGCCACAGCAGCTCTCTCCCCGCCCGCTGCTTGGTCGCAACCAAGCCACCACAGAAAGCCCCAACGCTCGCTCTGTTGACCCAACCCAGCGCCGGGTCATCTCAAAGGGGCGACACCCCCTGACAAGAAAAAAAGAGATGCTCCACCGTCTCAATCTCCACACCACATATAATGCACCTGTCAGATACCACACCCAGTAACCTAGCGCACCAGTCATGTGTCATCAGCCTTTTCCTCCTGAACAGCCAAAAAAAAGAATCCAATCCTCTCTGGAAGACCCAGCCCCCAGAGGAACGCGCAGTCACGCACCAGCTCCGCCGAGAGAGAGGGCGGGGGCCTGCAAATCGCCAAATACGCCTTTCGCACGGAAAAAGCGCTACCTCGGCAAACCCAGTGATCCCGCTCCGCAGAAGGGCCCTGAACCTCCCTGAGCTCGTCAAGCAACCGCAAAAACTCCTCCAAGCACTGATCAGAGAAGTTCGAACGGAACATCGGCATCCAGTTGTCATCCGACCAGCAAGCAGCAACCTGCGCATCCTGGTTCTCCGCCAAAGCAAACAAACGAGGGAAGCGCGAAGATAGAGCCCCCCTGTCCGTCCAGTTGTCCTTCCAAAAAGCAAAACACACCCCATTCCCCAGCATCGGCCTGAACAACGCCTGAAAGTTCTGCGTGACCGACAAAATACCTTTCCAAAATGGCGAGGGCCTCAGCCCCATCGCACCCCCCAATGCAATGCCCATCGACGTTGCCCCATTGACCGCGTAAATCTGACGAACAAGAGTGGTGTAAAGATCGTCGCTTCCCCAAATCCTGTCCACCCACTTTAACAACAGGGCCTCGTTCATCGCGCCCAGCCAACGCACCCCAAGCCCGCCGTTGCACTTCTGTAGCGTAATATCATCCCAACTGACCAGGTGCATACCAGGCGATCCCTGACCGCCCCTGCTCCACAAAAAATGCCGCATCAGCCCCTCAAGCCTCTTCCTAACGCCAGCCGGCAGGAGCCTCGTAGAGGAGTAGTACACAGGAATAGCAGAGAGCACCGCCTTCAGAGCACCATGCGGTAAATGTGCTCCTTTTTTAAGAGGTCAAATGTGCTCCTTGATGCCAAACACTCTGCAAATACAGGTGTCAGGAAAGCTCATGTTCGATGAACTCAACTCAGACTCAACTCAATAAGAACTCATTAGTTGGGCTCGAAAAGCTAATGAGTTCGAATATGAGTCAGATAATTGACTCGTTATCAATATCGAGTTGAGTCCTAGCTCAGTGCAGTTCGACTCGATAACTTGGATTTGACTCAATATTTTTTTATCAAGTGCTTACACTACACACGAGAAGGTTTTAAAGAACTTATCTCGGGAATGTAACAGAAGTGCAAACAAGATGTTGGGAGGCGCTATTCGAAAGGTGGTCAAAAAGATGCTAGGCGAGTCTAAAGGAGGAGTTCCAAGACAAAAGGAGCTTAGTGGCGGAGTAAAGGGGTGCAAAAGAAGCTTAAAATTAAAAGAGCTTGATTTAAAGCTATATATAAGGATAGAACAGAGGAAATAGTTACAAACTATAAAATAGTGAAGAAGGCAATAAAAAGGTTGAAAGTAAAGCAAAGACAAAAGCATGTGAGGTTTTAAACAAAAAGTTTGACTCTAAGGAGGGCCATAAGGATATCTTCCGATATTGGTCAAAGCAAGAGAAAGAAAAATAAAGATATTACTTAGGTGAGATGCATTAAGAATGAGGAAGGACCTATGCCTATTACTCAGAAGAAAGACTAGATGGAAACAGTATCTTCATAAGCTTTTCATAGAACAAGGGAATAAAGAGACTACTTTGGAAGATCTAGCTAGTAGTGAAAGTTACTTGAATCATGCAAGCTATAGACGAATACAAAGGAAGTAGAGGAGGCTTTCAACATTATAAAACCTGGGAAAGGTGTAAGACTTGATGGCATTTCTATATATAAGTATGGAGAGTTCTGGGCGAACATGGCTTGACTTGGCTCACAAATTTATTCAATGTTATTTGGTGAAGCAAGAAAATGCCTGAAGAATGGAGGAAAAGCATCATGGTACCTCATAAGAATAAAGGGGACATTTAAAATTGTCTGAATTACTGACGTATTAAATTGATGAGTCATACTGTGAAAATTTGGGAGCGTATGACCGAAAGAAGGTTGGGGCAAGTTTCCAGGGTAACAGAATACCAGGATCCATGCCAAGTCGTTCAACTTTTGAAGTTATACACTTGTTAAGGAAAACAATAGAGATTTATAGAGTTAGAATGAAGAATATCCATATGATTTGTATTTATTTGGAAAAGGATTATAATTCAGTCCCTCGGGAGATCTTGTGGAGAGTTTTGGAAAAGAGGCGAGTACATGTACTACGCATTAACCTTATAATGGATATGTATAATGGGGCTTCATCTTGTGTAAAGATCCAGTCTGGGGAAACCGCTATTTTGACATTAGCATCGGTCTACATCAAGGTTCAACTTGAGTCTATTCCTTTTAACTTAGATTATTGAAGAGTTGACTAGTTACATTAAGGATGAGATACCTTGGTGTATGTTACTTGCCAATGATATTGTGTCAATTAATGAGATTAGGGATAGAGTAAATGAGAAGCTTGAGGTTTGAAGACATGCCTTGGAGACTAAAGGATTTCATATAAGTAGGCTTAAGACTAAATATACATAGTGCACATTTGATGGAAGTAGTAGTAAAAAGCTCGAGGTGAAAATCGGAAAAGATAACATTTAGAAGAAAGCTTCTTGTAAATACTCGGGATCTATTTTGCAACATGATGGGGATATCAAAGGAGATGTTACTAATAGAATAAATGAAGTCTGGTTGAAGTATGCATACACAGGGAGCCAATCGAACCGCATATGTCATATGTGGTAATATACAACCTAAATACTTAATCAGGATGCATAAACTGCATATACGACCGCATATTAAGTGAATATGTTGTCTGACAACCAACGGTTAGTTTAAGGATCTGATTACCAATCGAACCCCATTCCAAGCGATACCCTTCAAACCTTCTCAATTCCTTTATTTCGAAACCCATCCAAGCATCTTCGAAAACCCCTGCTCCCCGACTCCTCTACGTCTCTTCATTACCTCTGCACCACCTTGCCTCAATGTAGTGTATCCGCCTCCGCAATGCCTCTGCCTTCGATACAACTCCTCTTCCATAGAGCCTCCTCCTCCGCAGCACCTCCTCCTCCGTGACTCCTCTACCTCGTGGCCCCTCCTCAGCAACTCCTCTGTCTCGCGGCTTGTCGACTGTCTCTTCTTCTCCAATCACCTCACATTGTCAACACCCCCTACGAAGGTTTGCAAAATGCCTCTTGTTTTGGTCATTGTTTCCATATTATGTTGATAATGCAAGTTAGCTAGGGTTTCTTAATAGTTTTCTTCTTTTTCAGTAACCGTGTTCTCTTCCATTTTTTTGAAAAAAGAGGGGGAAACACGCACAAGTGCACACCCCAAGGTTTCAACCCTGTTCCTTTGGGTGGTAGGCACATTGCACTACCAACAGACCATTGAAGTGGGTTCTCTTCCCTGCAACATACATGATTTAATAGTATATTTTTTAAATATTTGTTATTCTTTCGATTCTTTGATAATCATTCATCTATTTTTTTGTTCTCTAAGGAGTTTTTTTATTAGAAAGTTAAATGTAAATAGGATTAAGACATATTTTGGTTGCTACAATAATACAATTAACCATTTAAACTTCTATGAAAATAATGTTTTTTTAAGAAAAAGGGCCTACACCGTATAGGTGTGTGCCCAAAAACTTTATCGTTTATCACCAAAAAGTTACTATACGCCTTTTACAAGTATGAACAAAAAGTATAAACTACATGATCCAAGTCTCAGCCATCGCGCTAGCATGCGCCACAACATTCTCAACTTGTAATCGATCCTGACAAAATATCACCCCATTTCGAGCCAGCCAAAGAGCCCAGATGACCGCCACACTTCTTGATCTCTCCTCCTCTGTGCCCCTCCAATTTGTCCTGATGGAGCACCAAAAGCTAGATACGTTGTCAGTACTTACTATTTGACTCCCAAAAAGGTTCCAGACCTCCACTAAGCTCCCACAAGTGAAGAAAAGGTGATCGGCCTCTTCCACACCCTCCTGGCATCTGAGGCAAATCTGATCCGCACCCTAAACAAAACAAGCAAACCTTTCTTTCATCAAGATTCTACCCCTCTTGAAGATCCATAGGAAAACCTTTACACGAGTTGGGATCTTCCATTTCCAGATCCGCTTGCAATCTACCACACATCCTTCAGGGTTAAAAGTCGTCGGCCCCCTCATCGCTCGGTAGGCCTTCGCAATCGTAAAAGAACCATCGTGCCAAATCCAGCAGCACCGTCCATCTGTAGGCTCAACCACCTCATCAAGCTTTGCAAGCAAAGACATGAGTTCTCCCAGCCGCTGATCTGAGAGCTCTGATCTAAACTATGGGGAAAGGGAATATCAATCCCACGCCTCTGCCACTGAGCACTACGGGTGCTTTGCCATCGCCATTAAACGTGAGAATCTTGTGGTTAACTCCCGCCCTCACTCCGATCATCGGTCAAGAAACGGAATCACATGCCATCCCCAACCACGAGTCTCAAAAAAGGACGTATCTCATGTGTCACATTGCAAATGCCCCTCCAGAATTATGAGGGAACGATGCCAAGGTCTTCACGACGGGGAATGAGAATCCAGAGGTTGCATATGAGACGGTCATAGTCACCCCAAATACGAGCAACCCACTTGCCGAGTAGTGCCTTGTTCATCTCCTCCAGACTTCACACGCTAACCCCCCCCCCCCCCGGTCCTTCGGGGACGACACCGAGTTCCTGTCCACTATATGGAAACCACTAGATTGCCCAGATGATGTCCGAAAAAACCGCCTCATGATGGTTTCCAATCTCATCCTCACCCTTATGGGCATTAGTCTGGATGAAAGGAAGAATATCGGGATCGCCGACAACTTAGATCGTAGTAGCACCAACCTGCCTCCCCTAGATAAACACACATATTTCCACCATGCCAACTTCTGCTCCAACTTTTCAAACATCGGTAGCCAATCTGTGGCGCGTCCGTCCGGCCACCAGGGTACGCCAAGATATCGCAGTAACAGATCCCTATGTGGAGATCGCATCCATCTTGCGCATGAGTTTATCTACATATCCACCAAGCCAAATGGAACAAATTAAAACTTATCCATATTCAATCTCAAACCCGAGACAGCCCCAAAGATGTCCAAGACTGCTGAGAAACCTCTACAACTGCTCGTGCCACCCTCCGCAAATAGTATTATGTCATCTGCGTATTGGAGGATGGGTATGGAGATGTCATCCCTCGAATACCTGTTGCAGAGGCCCCCCGAAATTGCCTAGCCAACCATGATTGTCAAAGCATCCTCACTAGCACAAAAAGCAGAGGTGCCAACGGACAGCCCTGGTGAAACCCTTGTTGTGGTTGGAAGAAACCTCCCTTCAGATGCATGTTCACCAACACTCGCAAGATGAGGTCGGGACACACCTCTTCATCAACGCAATCCATTTCTCAAGAAAACCCCTCATGTACATCGAGGCCCTGATGAACCGCCAATCCACGCAATTGCAGGCCTTCAAAAAATCCACCTTCAACAGAACCCCTTCAACTTTCCTCCTTCGCCAATCCGCTACAATCTCAAAATCTACGACCACACTCTCCATGAGTAGTCCCCATAAAAAGGCACTTTGTACCGACGATATGATCTTGGATAGCAACCCCCTCAGGCGGTTAGCCAGGACCTTGATCACAATAAGATAGATTGTGTTGGACAGAGCAATAGGCATATAGTCATCAGTTCTAGTTGTCGCGTCCTTCTACGAAAGGAGAAATATAAAGGAGCAGTTAAGCCTGTCAAAATCAAAGTTACCGACATCAAATTCAGACAGAACTTCTAGAACCTCATCAGCAATCAAGTCCCAGAATTCCTTATAAAAGAGAACAAGGAACCCATCCGGCTATGGGCATCCATCCAGGTTAAGTCCAAAATCAGCCTCATAGACCTCCAACACCTCAAATCGCCTTGTCAGAGCCACCTCATCCGACTCATGCATGTGGTTCACCCCCAATACCAGCCAATGTGACCCGTAGTGAGGGGAACGTCTGCTCATGCCCTTGAAGTAGACTGTAACCACCCTCGTGACCTCCCCCTCCCCAACAAAATCCTTGCCTCTCACCTCTACTGAATGTATCATGTTCTTCCGTCATCTTCCACTCGCTATCGTGAGGAAGAACCTGGTATTAGCATCAGCCTCCTTCAGCTACCTTTATCGTGATCTCTGCCTCCATTCACACTCATGCTTTCAATCTTCCTCCTCTAAGATCTACTGAATCGCACACCCACAACTCACCAGTTCCTCTTCGTCCAGCTCCCTCTCATCCTCCAACAAATCCAACCTGACCAACTCATACTACGTCTGGTTCCTTCTCATCTCATGCTAAGATGGGGTCTCCCTCTTGAAAACCGCCAATATATGTCGCAAAGCAGTCAGTTTCTTCGCAAACCTTACAGTAGCTGAACCCTCTACTGCCAACTCCGATCAGAATATACTAACCATCTCACAAAAACCCTCTTCCAGCAATCATCACTGCTCGAATCTGAAATATGATGAATATCCTTTGTCGCTTCAAGAGTCAAGGTGCAAAGGCGTATGATCTGATCTTAACCTCGATAGGGAGGTGACTGCGACCGAGCTGAACATCTTCAACGCTTCCATAGATAGCAGAAATAGGTCAATGCATGACCGAGACGATGAATTCCTCCATGTGTATCTATTGTTAACAGCATCCGGTACCTCTAAGGCAAGCTCCTCTACCAACTCAATAAATAAGCCAGATCCAGCATCCTACGCACCTCTTCCCCCAGCCTATCCTCCGTATAGAGTGTTACATTATAATCACTACCCACAAACCATGTCACCTTCGAGAAGCGTGCCCTAGCCAAATGGAACTCATCCCACAAGATAGTATTTGCAGAGGGCCCTGCAATGCCATAGACTGGTGTAACCATGAAACATGATTAAATACTCTTGTGCACCAACACCATCGATACCGAATGTATCATAGTCGCCTCCTTGACCAATTCATAAGCGTCACGATTCCATGAAACCACTAATCCCCTTGAACTCTCGTTCGTCGGCATCATTCTGAATTCATTAAAATAGGGGGCCCAAAACGGAGTCCCATCTTACTGAGTCCCAAGAATTGATTTTTATTTACTGGAAGCAAGCAATATCCGTCACCCAATTGGCCATCATGGACCCAAAACTGCCATTCGTTTCTCCGATAGGCCCAGGCCCGGCATGTTCTAAGTAATGATCTTTTTTGAAGCCAAAAAAGGGGGAGACACTCATAGGTGTTCACCCCAGTGATATATTAAGAAGTAAATAAGGCATCTAAGTAATGATCTTCATTGAAGAATCGAGGAGGAGATCCCCGCCATTCTCACCCCCATCGCTTGTGTGATTATCAGTTCGAAGGTATCAGAGCCGTGGTACCTCGTTACACACATTCGCAGAATCGCAGTATTACAATTCCGATCGCATCAATTCACGAATAGCGACAATCTTTCAACTTGTTGCGAGTCCAAGAGGGAAATTTGACATTCATAACTACATATGTCATCAATTCCATTAATTTTCATATTATATTCCAAGAAGAGAAAATCCATATATCATAGTATCTGGGAACAGCAAATTTTATGACTAATAATGGTTCTTATGCAGGGCCATGACGTCCAGAGTTGCACAGGATATGACCGACCATTTGGAGCGCATTATGACCGCACTCACCGACCTCCACCAGCAACAGGCTGCCATGCGAGGTCAGCAGGATAAGATACTGGTACAGCAGATAGAGATTGCGGACCGACAGACCGACATGGAGATGAGGTTTGAGGAGTTGTCAGATTACACTTACCATCCATCTCATGATGGGATCAGGCAGGACCAACCTCAGTCGGTTGAGGTACAGCAGCCTCATTTCGATGATCCACATGAGGAGATGCCAGAACATAGAGCAGAGGATGGAGACTATGACAGGAAGCAGGACCCTGTAGACTTTGCAAACGAGGACGCACCTGAGTACTCAATTATCCACAAGCACCAGTCAGTTTTCACTTCCTACCAACGGGCCAATGTGCCTATGTTCGAGGGCACAGGGACGTCAGATGTGGCAGAGCAGTGGCTCAAGAGGGTCATGAAGGTATTGAGGATGATTCGCGCACCACGAGATACGTGGCTATCTTTCAGGAGTATTCACTGATCAATTTCGCAGAGAGATGGTGGGAGGCAGTAGTTTCTGAGTTGAGACACGAGCCCACATGGGATGACTTTGAGACGAGATTCAGATCCCACTTCTTTTCTGCGAAGTGGAAGGAGTCCCAGCACCGACTTTTTGCAGAGCTTCGTCAGGGATGGATAACAGCCAGAGATTACTTCGTCCGATACACCGAGCTATCTCGACACACTCCACCAGCCGCCGCATTTCCAGATGAGAATATGGAAAAGTTCATCAGAGGTATACGAGAGGAGATACAGGAGAAGCTAGCCGGATTACACATCACTTCCATCTCCGAGGCTACTGATGCGGCGAAGAAGTTAAAGGATATCATAGAGAGACGCTTTGGGAGTTCGTCAGGAGCGACACCTAGACCACAGTGATCGTTTGGGCCGATACGACGACAGTTCCAGCAACAGAGGTCAGCCAGGCGATTTCGTCCTACGGGTTCGACATTTTCAGGCGGTGCTCGCTCATCTCCATCGATTACCTTAGGAGGAGCACTTGCCGGACGTGACATAGATTCCGCTCGACCATCTGGGTCGCAGCGAGTAGATAGACCCCCAGCAAGACCGACTCAGTGCACAGACACGACTACTCCACCTACCCGGTCTGTCCGATGTTACTTATGCCATGAGTGGGGACAATACCGAGCTCAGTGCCCACAGGCTTCAGGAGAGCATCGACCACAGCCGCAGCCACAGGCACAGCATACAGGAGTTTCCGTGGCAAGAACTCCAACTTAAGGAGGTCACAGAGACAGACACAGAGCGTGGCAGGTTCCAGTACCACATCAGCCAAGCAGGGTCAGCTACACGTAGTGATCAAGGAGAAGGCTCGTTCAGCAGCTACCGTGGTGAAAGGTACGGTCTCAGTCTTGGGTCGACCTTTCCATGTTTTGTTTGATTCTGGAGCGACACATTTCTTCCTTGCATCGAGATTGCTAGTTTCATTAGGAAGAGTTGCAGAGACTCTATCTTCTCCTTACCAATCCGAAGGTCAGGTGACTAGTTGTTTATCATTTCACTGATAGTCAGGTACTTGCCAATACTAATTGGCGGTCACGAGATGATCGCAGATTGTCTGCTACTACAGCTTGATGAGTTTGACTTGATTTTAGGTATGGATTGGATATTAGCTCACCATGCTCTTGTTGATAGCTTTAGGAACACAGTTGTCTTCAGGATTCCAGATTTGCCTAAGTTCGCTTTTGAGGGTACATTACATGACTCCAAAATGGAGTACATTTTAGTGTTGCGAGCTCAGAGACTTGTTGATCAGGGATGTGATTCATATCTAGCATTTGTTCGAGAGGTATTTGATCATGGGCCGATGGCACAGGACATCAGAGTAGTATCAGACTACCCAGATGTTTTTCCTGATGAGCTACCAGGATTACCTCCTGAGAGATGGAGATCGAGTTCGAGATCACATTGCTACTAGATACGCAGCCGATCTCGATGGCTTCTTACTGCATGGCACCAGCTGAGTTGAGAGGCTGAAGGTGCAGTTGCAGGAGTTACTTGACTTGGGATTCGTGAGGCCGAACACTTCATCTTCGGGTGCTCCAGTTCTATTTATCAAGAAGAAGGATGGATCGATGAGATTAAACATCGACTACTGATAGCTGAACAAGAGAACGGTGAAGAACCGTTATCTTTTGTCGCACATCGATGATTTGTTTGACCAGCTTCAGGGATCTTCAGTATTCTCGAAGATCGACCTTCAATATGGTTATCGTTAACTGCACCAATGCCCCCAACAGCATTCATGGATATGATGAACCGGATTTTCCGTCCATGCTTCGACAAGTTCGAAGTGGTATTCATTGATGATGTGCTGATATATTCGCAGAATGAACAAGATCATGCGAATGATCTGAAGATTGTCCTAGATACATTGATTGAGGACGCACAAGCTATATGCCAAGTTAAGCAAGTGCGAGTTCTGGTTATCCCAGTTCTCATTTCTTGGGCATGTCATTCATGGAGCAGGTATTGCAGTTGATCCTACGAAGATTGAGGCAGTCATGTCTTGTGAGCATCCTAAGACAGTTACACAGATTCGGAGCTTCCCTAGATTAGAGGGTTATTACAGACGTTTTACCAGCGGCTTTTCTCGAGTTGTTCGTCCTCTAACACGAGTGACACAGAAGGGAATTCCACTCATGTGGGATGATTTGTGTGAGCATGCCTTCAAGACACTGAAGGAGGGGTTGACAACATCACCTATTCTTGTTATTCCTTCAGGTAGTCAAGATTATGCAGTATACACAGATGCCTCATTCTTCTTCTCGATGAGGAGAATGCCGGCTGGTGTTAGAAGGAAGGTGGAATCTTTGATGAAATCTTTTTTCTGGTCAGATGGAAGGCAGGCAACGAGGGGCTTGCACCTGGTGGCCTGGAAGGATATCGTGGTGCATGTTTCGAAGGGGGGCCTTGGTATAAGAGATGTGGATGCAATGAACAAAGCATTGTTAGCCAAGTGGGTGGCACGCATTTGGGGTCCATCCGACTCGCTGGTGTTGCGTTTGCTGAGGGAGATTTATGGTGTTGCAGGGGAGTTGGTGGCTGGGAGGAAGCGTCGCGAGTCCTCATTGTGGAGTGGGATTCGTGCCGTGATTCCGGGGCTCAGGTCTTTTCTTCGGCCGAAGTTGGAGAATGGTCTCCGTTTCCATTTCTGGCAGGATGACTGGACGGGAGAGGGGGCGTTGGCCTACCGCTTCCCTAGGCTGATGGCATTGGCCATTGACAGAGGGGTGCGGGTGGAGGAGGTGGCTGACTCAGGGTCGTGGGCGCCGAGGTTCGTTGTTGTTCTCTCGGATCAGAGGATGGAGGAATTTTTACGGTTGCTGTCGGAGATTCCCCCTGTCGACGAGAGGTATGGTGACCCCGATCATTTCGTGTGGGAAGGCGGTAAGTTCTCGGTGAAGAAAGCTTACAGGAAGATGAATGCTGGGGTGGTGGAGCGAGACGAAGTCCTTTGTGTTGACTTGAAGGTGATCTGAGCGGCTAAGATCCCTACTCGGGTTAAGGTTTTTCTTTGGTGTCTGAAAAGAGACCGGATATGTGACAAAGTGAGAAGAGGCAGGTTGTTGGGTGCGACGGATACGAGGTGTGACAGATGCGAGGACGGCGTGGAGGATGCGAACCACATCTTTTTTTGTTGCAGGACTTCGGCCAGCGTGTGGGAGGCATTGGGGCTCCCGTGGGTTCGGGCATCCGATGCGGAGCAGTTCTGGAGATCTATTCGGGCGATTGGTACTGGGTCATCCGGCGATGTCTCCAAGCCATTTGCCGCGCTCTGGGCTGTTTGGCTTGACGGGAATGATATGATCTTCAAGGGGCAGCGGTTTTACTCTGAAAATGTACTAGCTAAATGTAATGCCTTGTACAATTTCTGGTTATCCAACTGATGTACCATCTCGCTGATTAATGAATGAGTTGGTGTGGTGACTCCCGTCTTGAGAGGGCACCCCCGTCTTTCTTATTCAAAAAAATACACAGATGCCTCAGGGTGAAGGTCTAGGAACGGTGTTGATGCAGCGAAGCCACGTGATTGCATATGCGTCACATCAGTTGAGACCGCATGAGCGAAATTACCCCACCCATGACTTGGCGTTGGCAGCAGTTGTCTTCGCCTTGAAGATCCGACGCCACTATCTATATGGGTGAATTTCGAGATATTCACTGATCACAAGAGCCTGAAGTACATATTTGATCAGAAGGAGCTGAACATGAGGCAGCGCAAATGGCTCGAGCTACTGAGGATTACGATTGCACGATCTCTTACCACCCTGGTAAGGGAAACATGGTAGCAAATGCGCTTAGCAGGAGAGCTCATGCAGAGGGTACGGCGAACTGGATATATATACATTTGGCGACTTTGTTTCAACTTCAGGTACAGTAGCCAACTTTGTTTCAACTTCCAGCCCTGCTTGAATTATTGACTCTGAGGTATCTACACATTTAGCAAGAGAAGGTAGTCTGCTTACTTTTTCTCAGCCCTCTACTTCGGTGAAGACAGTTCAGGTTGCCAATGGGCTCATTCCCCTGTCGCTGTTGTTGGAACTGTAGAGTTTTCCTCCAAGCTTCGACTGACTGGAGTTCATTGTGCTTCTGTTTTTCCTTACTAAGATTAACTGTAGGGTTATTTTTTATGAGTTCTGTTGTTATTTTCAAGACATCCAGACGATGCAGATTTTTGGTGGGGGACATGAGAAGAATGACCTCTATTATCTTGGTATTTCGTCTTATTCCAATTTTGTTGGTGTTGCGTCTATCTCTGGTATGTTCGCCTTGGACACCCTTCTACCAAGGCCATCTCCATGATGTTTCATGAACTCTCTATGCTCAAGCCCTTTGAGTGTGAGGCGTGTCAGTTCGGAAAACATCATCGAGTGTCATTTCATGCACGTACTGAGCCTCGTCATGTTTTCCTCTTGTCCATTACGATATATAGGGACCATGTCCGGTCCATACTCTGAGTGGGCATAGGTAGTGTGTTGTCTTTCTTGACGATTATAATCGATCCTCTTGGATCTATTTGTTAAAGGAAGATTTGGAGATCAATAATATAGTAAAGAATTTCTTTTTTTGAGGCTAGTAAAGAATTTCTTTCAGAATATCAAAAATATTTTCTCCACTGGAGTCTGGTGTTCAAATATTTCATTCTGATAATGCTTTGGAGTTCAGTCAACATGATTTGACGACTTTCTTTGCATCTCAGGGTACTATGCACCAAACATCTTGTCTATATACCTCTTAGTAAAATGGGGTAGCGGAACGAAAACTTAGGCATCTTCTTGACATTACTCGATCCCTTCTCAATCAAATGAAGGTTCCTAAAACCTATTGGGGAGATGTTGTCCTTACGGTTGGCCATCTTATCAACAGGGTCCCGTCAACATCCCTAAAAGGGTCCACTCCTTTTGCGTTACAATATCCCAATGAGTCACCATTTCCCCTACCTCTGAGAATCTTTGGGTGTATAGCTTTCGTCCACAATTTTCACACTACTGACAAACTATCTCCTCGTGCGATCAAATGTGTCTTTCTTGGTTATTCTCGTACCCAGAAAGGTTACAGGTGCTATGATACTGTTGTTGGCATAGATACTATATTTCTGTCGATGTGACCTTCTCTGAACAGACTATGCTTCTTTATATAGTCTATCATCTTCCTCCACCAACTGTGTATAAACACAAGCATACATCTACAGATGTTCCTATGCCTTTGCATGTTTCTTTGTTACAGGATGGCATACCATCTTCGAATGCCCCCATCACTACAGTCACGGATGATCCTCATGAGCTTCCCATCGCTCTCCGCGGAACTATGAGGCAATGTACTCTTCACTCTATGTCTCATTTCACTTTCAATGCTAACTTATGCTCTGACAGGAGAAATACATATGCTCTCATGATTGTTTCTACTTCCCAGCGACCATCACAATGCTTTGCAGGATCATGGCCGGTGACAGGCAATGACTGAGGAGATGGATGCTCTCACATCTAGTGGAACATGGGACCTTGTATAGTATCCCCATGAGGTTTAGACATGTAGCTTGTAGATAGGTCTTCATGACCAAACAGTCACCAGACGGGTCTATTGACAGACTCAAAGCACGACTTGTGGCTAAATGTTTTACACAAACATATGGGGCTCCCCGGTTAAATGGTTTGGTGGTAGTGCAGTGTGTCTACCACTCAAAAGATCAGGGTTCAAATCTCCCCATGTGGAGGTTGTGTTAGGTAGTCGACAGCCAGCGTAAAATATAGTTGAATCTTTCAACATGGATTTGAGCAAGAGTTAATGTAGCTGACCCTACTTATAGTGGGAGAAGGCTTTACCATATGGGGCTCCCCAGTTGCACGGATGGGCTCTATACGAGCTATTCTTTCAGTGGTTGCAAATAAGGGCTGGCCTATCTTTCAGCTCAATGTGAAGAATGATATATAATATGGCCATCTAGAAGAGGAGGTTTACATGATGCAGCATCCCAGTTACGAAGTCAAGGGATGCATGTGTCAACTTCGCAAGGCAATCTAGGACCTAAAGTAGAGTCCAAGGGTATGGTTTGACATACGCATTACTGAGATCAGCACTCTTGGCTTCTAGAGAACAACATTTGACTACTTTATCTTTGTTAGAAGATGGCCTACCGGTATTGTCATGCTTGATGTTTATGTTGATGATATGGTTGTCATATGTGATGATGATGAAGGTATGCTAGAGACCAAGGCTTTTCTTCATAAGGTCTTCATCACGAAGGACCTTGGTCAACTTCGCTACTTCCATAGTATAGAAGTGATATGCACTACAGAGGGACTTCATCTCTCATAAAGGAAGTATTGCTTGGACATCCTGACTGAGGCTGGACTACTTGGATGTAAGGCCTCTGGTATTCGTGCAGACCCGAGGAAGCACTCCACTTCAGTTGATCCAGTTTTCGAAGATACTACACGGTACAGAATCCTGGTGGGCAAATTTCTTTACATTACTGTCAGTAGGCCGGATATATCATATGTTGTAAGCAGAGCCAACCAACACAAGGAGCAACCGCGTTATAGTCATTGGCAGGATATTATTCAGATCCAGAGCTTCTTGAAGGACTCACGAAGATGATGCCTCTTCTATGGGGCAAATTGCCACATTGACGATGCTACATATGCCGATGCAGATTATGTGAGTTCACCTGAGGATCAACGCTCCACTATAGGATATGCTATAATGGTTGGAGGAAATCTTGTCACTTGGAGAAGCAAGAAGCAGATTGTTGTCTCCAGATCCAGTGTAGAGGCAGAATACAAGGCGATGGTTCAGGCTATCTGTGAGATTACTTGGTTACTCTCCTTTCTACAGGCACTCGGCATTGTTGTCACTAATTATGTTCCTCTATATTGTGACAACAAATCCGCTACATACATTGTTGCGAACCTTGTGTTTCATGAGCAGACCAAGCACATAGAGATTGATTGCCACTTTGTTCATGATGTCGTACGAGGAGATAAGATTACTACCCACCACATCACGACAGATCTTCAGCTTGCAGATGTATTCATGAAAGCCCTACCAAAGAAGCGCCTCTCATGGATAATTTCCAAGTTGGTCATGATCGATAAATATGCTCCAACTTGAAGGGGGTGTTAGAGATGTCTTTATTTTTCATCTTATTTAGTTGTAATCCCTCTGGGGTATTTATGTAGTTTCCCATTTATGAGTGCTTTAGGGTTTCATCATATGTAAGGACCCCTAGACCTCTTGAATAAATCAATTTATTGTGGTTTCTCGTCACTTCCATGTTGTTGTTGTATATTCAACCTCCAAGTCTCTCTATTTTTATCACATGCACAAGAATGTCAACCCCATTCAAAACTTACTCCCGCCCTTGCTTGCCATCAAAGAAAAACTAGAAAGCTTGTTCATTCCTCAAACAACGTCAAAACAAGTTGAACCATCAATGGGATATTCCCAACAAATATTGAAAACCATCAGAGAGCTAGGTGTGCACTGCATCAAGTCCAAAATTCTTCCATCTCAAAGCATCAAACTTAATTACTCCTCAACAGAAGCATCAATCAAAGTTCATGACATCGGCCGCATGAGCAGCATATACGGCTGCATATGCCGTGTGGCATGCATACCGAACCGATTATATGAATCGGTGCACTATATGCCTGAAGTGCATATACGGCCCGCATGTGCCCTGACTACTACTCCAATAACTTGGTGGCTCAGCCTCCAGCAATTTTAACTATCCAATCCTCTCATTTGAGTGCTTACCTCTATAGCTCTGCCCCGTATTCCATTTAACTATAAGAATATGCAATGCATTTGTATACAATAAGTAATGCATTATGCCATTATGTACATGCAATGCTTGGTCATGTATCATTTTCATGAGTATATGCAATGTAATGTTTAATATTTTAATATATGTCGATTGAGGTTTTGCTCATGTATTGAAAATATGCATGTATGTGTATTGAAGTTTTGTTAATATGAATCACCTAATATGTAAAGTTTTTCGACTATTTTTTGTGATTAAATGTTAGGCAATTAATAGCATCTATTCAACCATTTAACATGAATTGTTTTTTCTTAGATTTTCTTTAACTCCACTTTGATGCATAAATTTAGTAGTAATATTTTATGTAGATATTTATTTACATATAAATTAAAAATTAGAAAACCGCACATAACTGCATATGCCCGCATATGCTCCCATATACCGCTTATTCAGTCTCGATGACTTGTTCAAACATATACACATATCGCTTTCCTGAAACTAGACCTCAATAGCCCACTTCGTTAACTAGGTCATGTTCGAGCTTCAGATATTCCAAGACAACATTGCCCTCCCCACATGCATGCACACTCCGTCTGCCAGCCAGCGATATTCCCAGCACTTTCAAAGAGGAACTAAAAGAACTTCTTCCCCAAGGCATCAAATCCCATATCCCTGCTAATAAGAAACCAGAAAACGGATATTCTTATACAAGACAGCTCGAGAGTGTCAGGCTGCCATATAGCAACCAAAGTGTCTCATGTTGCGTATTTAGAAACTCCTTGCACCTTAACTCCTCATGCCGGAGGTTGTAAGAAAGTAACTACTTGCCGGCTATAGTTGCCGACTATGGAATTTTGCATTGGCTGGTGAGTGATCAGATGATCTAGTTGAATTTGCAACTTACAGTAAGCAGGTCATGGAGAAGTAACACCAAAGCTAGTGTTAAGGATCCCCTATTCTTAAACTATCTCATAAAGGGCACAAGACCATCATCCTAAACAATAGTTCATTTCCGGTCACCTTAAAACCCGTTTCCTAAGAAAAACCATGATCTCTCCTTTCTCTCAAATAGCAAATCTCGAAGTGTAGATACGTATTACGCACAATCACTTCCACTTTCCTCCTTTACACCGCTGCAGCATTCATTTCCACGACTCCACGCCATGGTATTCGTCGACTTTAGTCCAAAACCGCAGGTTCTATCATCGTCGCATCGACGTCGCATCCAGCGAACACAATTTCGAGCTAAAGAGAGCTAAATCGATCGATGCAGACAGAAATTGAAGCGGAAATCGAGGGAAAAGGAACAGGACCGAGCGGTGATCAAGTACTTGAGATGGCGAGAACCCTAGGCTTGGCCATCTGGCGGCCGAGGCGGCCGGATTTGCCCCAGATCCCACGGCCCTTGGCGACGCGAATGGAGAGAACGACCTTGTGCTTGACCCCGCCGCCTTCGATCGCCGCCTCGCACTGTCTCCTGAGATCGAGGTCGTCCGCACTTGATCTCGCCATTGCTGCTCCCGCAGTTCCACCGCGTCTATTGCAGGGGAGTCGCCGTTGGGCGGTGTGGGTGCGGAGAGCTCGGGGGAAGGGAAGGAGGGTGGAATGGAGGGAGTGTGGAGGAAATCGCAGGTCGTTGGGATTAATTGCTACGTCGGTTTTGAAGTGATGCGATGTGATGCGGTATGTGTTAAATTTTTTTTATGATTATAATATATTTTTATATTGAATTTTTTTTATTTGAACATGGTTAAAAGAATCATGACAATGAAATTGAGAAGTATATACAAGTAATTCCAATATAGAAATGCAGAGAGTTAAACAAAGTTACATCAAGATAACTTGGCATATTCTTCAGTCATTGTTAAACAGTTTGTTGGGTAATACTCGACACAATTACCACCACAAAATATACATACTCCAAAATCAATACTATAATTAAGCAATTGTTTCTTTTTAATATCTGTTTTCAATCTCCAATCAACAACGGGTAGATCTATAGGACATACACGAACGTATACTTCACATGTAATACATTTATCAAATTCAAAATTGATTTGATCACGGATAAAAGAACCCCAAAATAATACAAAGAGAAATGTAGGAATTAATAAAAAATGAATATGATGGTCTGCTGAAATGTAAGATAATATATAATTATTATCTTTTACTTAATAACTATATATATCATATTGTTCAATAGTACCTTTCAGCAAAAGTTGTCCAATAATTAGCCTGATGTGTTTGAACGTCATACAATTCCATGACACATGATTATAATTTCGAAACTAATAAATTCATCATATAATATACATATGGCATCAAATTAAATAGCTAGAAGTTATTCAACTAAGTTTTAAAAGCTATAAGCATAAGCCATAGTATTTGGTATTATGATATAAAAAGGAAAGACTAGAGACTAGCACAAGTATTGTCTTGAGTTATCTTAGCTGATAGCTCAACCCTTAAGATAATCATCCAACATCTCCTTACGAACCACCTCTGCTAAGCTCATGATAGACTTAGATACTCAATTATCTGGGTACGCGACACCTCTTTGGTATTCTCTTATTGTATGGATGGCTCATAGATTTAGGCTTCCTTCTTTTTGGAGTACCCTCTAATGATGTCTTTTTAATAGGTACTTGCTAAGATTTTGGATGGTTGACATTATTGGTAAGCACTAGATCACATATCATTTTAGAAACCAAGTGATCTTCCTGGAACTGGCTTTTATAGCAATAGTTTTTCCAAGGCGCAAGGAAAGTTCTCTCACCAATCAATTTCAACAAAAACTTACCAAAGTTCAACCCTTGATGCACCACAAACAGGAAAGCTAGCTACTGACATAGGTGGTCTCAGTTGGCTAGACCCTTGCTTAGGTGGAAAATGCAAACCTGATTCCCTTTTTTGATTTTTTTTTGATTTCGTCTTTTTATTTTCTTTTTTTTTTTTGCTAAGATCAAAGTCAAGAAGGAGCCTCGAAAGAAGATGAGACTTTGTAGATATTATAGGACAGAGTCTCTCTCCTCCCTGCATCAGTTAATGGTTATTGAAATGCTTAGGGATGGGATCCATGTCGGCTTGAACCTTTTCACTTCTACGATTCATTATAAAGGCCTCTCTAACTCTTGCCAAACTTAGAAGGTGAAATGGCCCTATAATCGAAAGAGATGAGGTCGGATTGATAAAACCATGGCCCTATAATTGAGGGCAGAGGGCTATGTATCGTATCCGATTATGTTCTCTCTAACTTAGAAGATAAAATGGAACTCAAATACATATATACAAGTGCTTTATCCACCTCCCTCTACCATATTCCTGGAATATATGATTGCGAGGAGAGCAACTACATCATCAATAACTGTAAATACATATTCCGAGGATAGTTCGAGTAAGAAGGCCTGGTAATAAAGATATGTGTTGGAAATTGGTAATGAAAATGGACTTATTCTATTCCAACCTAGAATCAACAAGGTCTCTGATCGAACTTGCCTCGTGGCCTAATGAAAGAAAGAGATAAAATTAGATTGATAGAACCATGGCACCGCTAATTGAGGAGTTATTCTAGCTTGCTTGCTTCTTTCTTCTCATTTCATGGGAAGGATGAGATAGATTCTTTTATTCGGCAAAGGGCAGTCTCCTAGTTGACTTGTCGAGAGGGATTCTTATACGACCTATGCACAAGTACTTAGGAGGCATTTTCTTTTAATTACAGCTTAATTCAGAACTCTTGGAAGAGATATACAAGGGTTCACTTTAGCTAACATGGAGTTAGGGTTCTATCCTCTATAAAACTAGGGATTACGGTTCGTAGTTTTCAAGGGTGATGTCTAAATAGAGGCTATATTTTACAACCCAATTACATAAGTAAGAGAGAAGGCACCAGATAGTGAGGTGTTGAGGTGTTTCCCATGATGTTTATATACAAATAGCTCACGACTAAGATTATAGAACATTTATTCCTATTATAGATATTCCAAGATCAAGTGACGAGTCTCGTTGGGATGATCCATTAACTTTAATAGTCTGCGGATTGAAGACCTTAAGCCTTTTTTCATTCGCTCTGCTCGCTTTGATATGAATAAAGCATATTTCCCTCTTACCAAGAAAGCATACCAACATCATGCATCATCCCAACACTATTGATTGGGTGGTACAACTAATGGGTTAGCCAAGAACCAGAGATATGGGAAGAGAAAGAGAACCTTGTTGATGAGTGTCCTGTCTTTTCCCATTGTTGCCCTATAATCTAGAGTATGTTGCTCGTCTCTACAAAATAGAATCATCCTAGGATATATATCCCTTCTCAGGCCATTGGGAGATGTCTCGAGATAGGTGATGGACCCAAGGAATGAGTGCGCAAGACTGACTTCTCGATCTTCATAATGCAACCCATTGGTACGAGTTCACATCCTTAAAAATATATCCACGGGCTCTTCTCACACACAACTTTGAGCTTTAAAGTCAAAAACTATATTGTTGTGTTCACCCTCACTTCTCTGTGGATCCTACCTTCCTCTTCAAGTTAATAAACCGTTATACTTTGCTTTGAACCTTAGACAAAGGATGTCGCTCTCTGGCACATATGTTTTTTAGTCCGCTCAATCACACGACCATGTCGCTAGTCGGATAAATTTAAAAGGATCAAACTCTGCTAGATTTAAAGACCTTGTCATAAGATCGTCGAAAGGTAATTCCCCCCATAAAATAGAATAGGCTGTAATTAGGGACTTTCTATAGGTATAAAAAATGACGATCTTACGACAGACGTCGGAGCCTTCTCTCAAAGAGGTCGAGATTGACATGCATAGTTCATTTAGAAAACATGTTTACCTATCTAAGTAATTTATTGACACTCAACGACCTCCACCTTAGATGAGAAGGGTAGGTTCCCACCAGTCCATATGGTCGCAGGCCAACACATAGAGACGGAGAAGAGAAGCAGTTGAAGGAGCTCAAGGGTCTTGGCCTTAATAACTAGTTGAAATTAGGAAATGCTTTGTCTAGTCTTCAAGAACTATGATAATTCACAAGGGATGCTCGAGAAGAAATAGAGAGGGGAAGTAGGTCATGTTAGCATTGTGCCTCTTCAACTATATAAACTATATGAAAGACTCTATTTATCTTTATTATAAAGCATTTATAAATACACACATACACACACACACACACACACACACACACACACACATATATATGCAGATATATATAGTAGAGAGCATTTTCTCTCAGTTGCATCTATGTGAAGGAGGTATTTGATTTAATATGAGAATATTTGATTTTACAATCATATGTTTCTTAGTCTAGTGTTACTGAGCATTCTCCTAGAAAGACAATATGATCCAACGGAGTTTCAACACAATAAGTTTAGGCTAAGCAAAAGGCATTGCCTTTTCCTTAGCCTCTTGCTTCACTACCGCCATTATATACCAAGGGCATAGTTAATAGAGCTGGTCGGGCCTAGATCAACGTTATTTTTTATTATGGGAATTGACAGTCCACTTTGATGTTTGTTGTCTTCTCAAAGAGATAAGCCAGGGATAAGGGAAGAGAAAGAGGACCTTGTTGATGAGTGTCCTGCCTTTTCCCATTATTGCCCTATAATCTAGTCTACATTGCTCATCTTTATAAAATAGAATCGTCCTAGGATATATGTCCATTCTCAGACCATTGGGAGATGCCTCGAGATAGGCGATGGACCTAAGGAATGAGTGTGCCAGACTGATTTCTCGATCTTCATATGCAACCCATTGGTACAAGTTCACATCCTTAAAAATATATCCATTTAGGGTTCTTCTCACACACAACTTTGAGCTTGAAAGTCAAAAACTATACCGTTGTGTTCACCCTTACTTCTCTATGGATCCTACCTTCCTCTTCAAGTTAATAAACTATTATACTTTGCTTTGAACCTTAGACAAAGGATGTCGCTCTCTGGCACATATGTTTTTTAGTCCGCTCAATCACACGACCATGTCGCTACTCGAATAAATTTAAAAGGATCAAACTCTGCTAGATGTAAAGACCTTGTCATAAGATCGTCGAAGGGTAATCCCTCATAAAATAGAATAGGCTATAATCAGGGACTTTCTATAGATATACAAAATGACAGTCTTACGACAGACGTCGGAGCCTTCGCTCAAAGAGGTCTAGATTGACATGCATAGTTCATTTAGAAAACATGTTTACCTATCTAAGTAATTTATTGACACTTCAACAACCTCCACCTTAGATGAGAAGGGTAGGTTCCCACTAGTCCATATGGTTGCAAGACAACGCATAGAGACGGAGAAGAGAAGCAGTTGAAGGAGCTCAAGGGTCTTGATCTTAATCACTAGTTGAAAATTAGGAAATGCTTGGTCTAGTCTTCAAGAACTATGATAACTTACAAAGGATGCTCGAGAAGAAATAGAAAGAGTGGAAGTAGATCATGTTGGCATTGTGCCTCTTCAACTATATAGACTATATAAAATCACTCTATTTATCTTTATTGTAAAGCCTTTATAAACACACACACACACACACACACACACACACACACATATATATATATATGCAGATATGAAGGGGGTATTTGATTTAATATTAGAATATTTGATTTTACAATCTTATGTTTCTTAGTCTAGTGTTACTGAGCTCATCTCCTAGAAAGACAATATTTTCCAAGGGAGTTTCAACACAATAAAGTTAGGCTAAGCAAAAGGCATTGCCTTTTTCTTAGCCTCTTGCTTCATTACTGCCATTATATATCAAGGGCATAGTCAATAGAACTGGTCGGACCTAGATCAACGTTATTTGTGATTATGGGAATTGGCAGTCTACTTTGATGTTTGTTGTTTTCTCAAAGAGATAAGTTGTTAAGAAGTTAGGTAACATGGCATTGTCTTTTGTGTATATGATAGTTACGAACAACACTACAAGAAAAGGTTGTTTTTGCGATCACAAATATGTGGTAAAGTGGTGGCTATGTGGTGCCTGACGAATCGCAGAATCGGCCCTTTAACAGTGCTGGATTAGCACTTGATAATGTCATCGCAGTCGGGCCGAGATGGACTCGTCAAAGACCATCTCATTTAGATATGTAGATAATAAAATGAGATGGTCGTATTTATTTTATTTTACTTGGCAAGAAACCAAGGTCGAACTAAGGGACACGCGCCTCTCTCATATTAGTCAGATTTTTATCCATCTAATTTAGCGTTGAATGAGAGACAATATAGGTCAAATCATACATGAAGGACAAGGAGACACAACAATGCATTAAAATGGAACATGCAATTTTTTTATATATTTTTTTTATTATGTAGCTAAATGCAAGGAAATGCAATGCAAATAATATGCCTGAAAGATCATTACTTAAGCCATAAAATATACGAGTCAAATAGAATCAGAAGCAATTTTCATTTATATAGCAAGTAGGCATGAGAAACAAGGAAATCAGGACACTTAGATAATGAAATAATGCATTACAAATCATAGTGTCAAAATAAAAATATAAGCATGCCATAATAAAGATGACGAGGAGAGCTTCAAAATGAAACTGAAATCACCTCAATCAGACATACGAGGCTCAAGATATACAATAAAGAAGACAGGGGAATAACTGAAAGAAAACATGAAATAAAATTGCAAACTGGTCCCTGGGAGGGACTAAAATGTAATAAAAATAAGGAGAGGGGCCTTCCCTGTAAATTACCCTCACGCACAGGGGTATTTTTGCAAAAATGGAAACCTGCGGGGGTGTGGTTGCAAAATTCCCAATGTGCACGTGGACGGCATGTGATAACAGGACCTGAATGTAATTTGCAGGAGTCGTCGAGGCTTCTGCATAAATTACCAAGATGGCACGTGCTTTGCACGCGCCATCCAGGCTCGGAGGGCGGCTCGGGCTCGCAGAGGCTCATTGTTGTTTCAGGTTGGCTCGGAATACACGAGCCTCCAGGCTTGGTGTCGATGAGGCTCGGGGTAGTCTCGGGGACTGCCACGTGGTATCAGGACCTGGATGTAATATGCGGAAGGTGCGAGGGCGCCGATGCAAAAAGCCCAGAACCCACGTGCGTGAGGCACGTGAGCTCAGGCTCGGGGGGGGGGGGGGGGGGGCGAGGTTCGGCGCTGCTTCGGGTGGCTGTATTAGGTGGCTCGGGCCACGTGGTGGCTCGAGGGCGCCTTGGGCAAGGCTCGATCCCACTGAGCCTCCGCGCTCCGGGATGTCGACGTGGCGCCTCCAGGGCCGTTGGATCTCCGCCGTGGGGCGAGATCCAACGGTAGCTGCTCCTTCTTCCTCCTCGATGGTTGGCGGCGCTATTGGAGCTCCGGCGTAAGGCCTGGAGCTCCGCCGCACCTCGCCGTGCTCTGTGAAGCTCGGGGAAGAATGCTGACGCTCTGGCGATGAAGGTTCGAGGTTGGAGAAGACACGGGAGTACCTGGGATGCTCCATCGACGCCTGATCGCTGGAGGCGGAGCTCTAGAACCTAGCTCCGCCCGAGGTCCGGCCAATGACGAATGTTAACCTGCAAAAGGGGTTAGCGGCGTGTGTGCGTGCGATGCGAGGTGAACGAAGGGCTTAGGGGGCGGAGAAATGGAGCCCTTAGTGTGTTCTCCTCCGCCCCGCCTCCGGCGGAGGAGAATGCCTGGGATGAGGGAAGTCGTGACGGAGGAGGGGGGTGATCGGAAGGGTCGGCGAGGATGATTGATGGTGGGTGGAGCTCGTGGGATGCTTAATGGAGGGTGAATGAAGGAGTATCGACCTACAAAATTAAGTAAAGCAAGATGAAAAATACAAAGGAGATCGGAAGGTTACCTGAGATCGGGCGGAGTGGATGGCCTGGGCTCGAGGTCATCGGAGGACCTCGGGGTCGTCGCACATACTGGGCGGCCGTCCCAGCGAGCTCAGGCGGGGCTTGGAGCCACCGCAACGCCGCCTGGAGGTCGGCGGGTCTCATCGGGGAAGAAGTTCATCGTCGCTCGATCCGAGCTCCTCCCCCTGTCACAGGGAGGAGCTGGAGGGTTGGGCCTCAGCCCCTTGGTTGATGGACGAGGGTATTCAGAGGAGGAGGAAGAGGAGGTGTATTTAAAGGTGAGGCTCGGCGGTCCAGGTGGCGGGAGCTGAGAATTTCGAGGAGATGTGGGACGACTGGAGAGGTTCTCGAGGGTAATGGGAGTATACGCGGAGATGAGGGATGACGGGGGTTCGCGGTGTGGTGTTTAGCGAGAGGAGAGGTGGAACAGGGCTATGGCTAAAAATGGAAGGGTGGAGGAAGTCTGCGAGGCGCGGGGCTCGTTGCGGAGCTTGCGGGAGGAGGAAGACGAGGTCCGGACCGTTGGATCGTGAGATCCAACGGTCCTGATGAGGGCGCATAGGGACGGTTTGGATCAGATCGGAGGCGTAGTGATCGAAGCGTCAAGAGCGTGCCAGGTGTCGTGGTGAGGCTTGCGCGCTAGCGGACGGTAGTGATGTGAAGAAGGCGTTGATCGAAGGGTTGAGGTCAATGTGGGAAGCAGCGGCCTAGATCGAAAAGATGGCAGTGGTATCGGGTGGTTCACAACGTGCCACGTGGAGAGCTGGAAATGCAGCGCAGGCGAACGGCTTGGATGAGAAGCTAGGGTTGATCGAGCGGTTGGAGATGACGCGGGAATGAACAGCGGTGATGACGAGATGGGGGTTCGATCGTATGGCGCAAGAGGCGACACGTGGAGCATTATGGTTAAGGCGCGCACAAACAGTGAGGATCAGAGGCGGGGGAGATCCGATGGTGGAGGACTAAGGGCGGACGTGGAACAGGCTGGACCGTTGGATTCAAAGAGAAATCCAACGGCCAGAGGCGCAGGCGGCTAAAGCAAGGGAGGCGGGCCACGTGGCTCACCCAGAACGGGCCACGTGGCCTAATCAGATTATTCCAAGCTTTCTAGTTGATTTTTGAAGGGATAAAAGGTCGAATTTGAGAAAACTCAAAATATGGTAGATCTTGATGAGATCTACAAGTTTCATGTTGACCAAAACTGGAGATGAGATCAACTGTAGACACCAAATATTTTTGAAGATATTTTTAAGGTTAAAAATACCACAGATTTTTGTTTTGCCATTTTTTGTGGTTTTTAATTTATTAAGGACTCTGATAAATACAAGACTTTAACAGGATTTTATTGGCATAAAATTAAGCAAGGGGGTTAATTATGGAAAATAAAGATGATGAAATTGGGTTTCATCACTGATGGCCGCAAATGTTCAGCAAGGGTTACCATAATAAATGTATCAAGTGTCGCTGAGGCGACCGCTCACCAAACATTGGGTTGATCAGCAATTAACCCACAATAAAAGAATAAAACAATGAAGCTCAAAAAGAAATGTGAATTAATCTTTATTTACTCTACCATAAAATGGACAGTGACAAGTATGTAGAGGTCGAACCACAGAGAGCAATACAAAATACCATAGCCTACATGTATCTCATAGTCATCCTTGTGTGAAGTGGGTTTTTTATTTTTAGATTTTTTTTATTTTTTATTTATTATTATTTTTAGTATATATATATATATATTATAATATAATTAAGTAATATATATATAATATAAATATATAAATTATGTATACCCATAGAGGGTTAGCATATAGCTTGTAATACATACAATATATATATGTATATATAAGTATGATAAAAAATATATATTTTTTTTATATATATATAGGGTTAATAAATAGATATATAAATACATATAAATAGTTAGATATATATATTTCTTTTTTTAGGAAATACATATATATAAAGGGGTACTATAATATTTATAAAAATACTCAAAAAAATTCAAAAATTCAGGAATAAGATCTTTTTGGGATTTTCATGATTTTTTACTGTTTTTGTGATTTTTGGGCATTTTTCCAAACATTTTTAGTATTTTTAAATAGCAAAATAAAAGTAAACAGTGAAATAGGGTTTGGCTGTAAGAAAAATAGGTATTAAAATTAGTTAACAGCCTCAAAAATTTTCCACACTATTTTCTAATAAAGATAATAAAATATAGCATAAATGGGGACTGAGTTCATATTTTCTGATTTTTCTTTGATTTTATACATTTTTTTTGAAGTTTTTGGGTATTTTTGAATTTTTTAAGGTTTTCTTTTTGAGATTTTTAGGGATTTTTGGACTGACACTAAAATAGGTCAAAATGCACCATAGGGAATTTTTTTTGGAATTTTTCGAGGCATTTTCATATTTTTTGGGATTTTATAAGTTAGACAGTGAATAAAAGACATGTTTTTGATTTTTAATAAATGCAAAAATGCAATAAAATGAAAAAACTAAAAATAGGGCGTGCAAGAACAACCCATCAGGAGCTTAAGTCTATTTTTGCAAGATTTTTCGAATAAATATGCAGCACAAAATAAATAGACAAAGCATTCAAAAATTAAATAGCATGGCAGGGATATTTTTGCAATTAAAATATCTCTCAAGGGCATACATGCAAAAATCACAATAAAAATACACGTGAACTTTTATTTCAGGACCATTTTGTAATTACAGAAACCCGACGGGGTTTAAATGCAAATTTTACGCGCCTCACGTGGGTGCTGCACGTGAGGCGCAGAGGGACTAAAAAGTAAATAACCAAACATAAGGGGGTGTTCTGCAATTTATACAACTTATTTACAACTAAAACTTTTATTTTTGGGATTAAACTCTAAATACAAAAAGCGGGGGGGGGGGGGGGGGTGAGATGTGAAATTTACCCCCTAAAGGCACTTCATCCTGCAGCGCTGGAGGCGCCCCTTATCCACGCGTCAAGCATCTGACGGTCGACACCGCTTCGCCGATGAAGGGTGCAGATTAGAAGCTTCTGGCTGATCTGACGGTCGAGGCATATCTTCATCGAACGGCTCCTGTTGGATCTGGGACGAGCCTCCTGATCCGACGGCGCTAGAGCTCCCTAGAAGAACAGGGAAGAAGCTCGCGCCTGGCGAGCTTCGATCGAGGAGCTCGGGCTCCTCCAGGGCTCCCCGGCGCGTCTGAGGTGGTCTGCAAGTAGCTGGAAGCATCCCGCGTCGACTGTTGGTGTCCTCATGGCTCCTGGAGGTCCGAGACGTCCGGTCGAGGTCGGTGAAGAAGTGGACCCCCAGGAACCTCTTCCTGGATCGATTCAAGCCCAGATGGGCTCTATCCTCCATTGTACCTGCATAGGAAGAACCGCGGGCGGGAGAGCTACCTCCTCGACCCGGGGTTTTGAAGCTGCGACGCAAAATGGAGGGGGGCGGAGGGGCTCCGGCGAACGGCGGAGGTGGAGCCCCGATTCGTCAAGACCTAGGGTCCTGGGTTGATCCGAGGTGATGGAACGATGGAGAAAGCGATGGGGATCGAGATGGGGTGCTCAGGGCGGTCGGAAACAGTCGGATATATGGTGAAGAAGTTGCCGGAGCGGAGCTCCGGCGAACTTCGAATTTTGATTTTTAAGCTACGGGAATTAACTAAAACCTAATCTAATGCCTGGAATGGAAAACTAACATTAAAAGCTAACTAGAAATGCATAAATGGACAGCTCTTATACCTGGGGGGCCTCCAGGGAGCAGGGCGGACGCCGGAGCTCCGCCGCGTCAAAATCTTCCTCCCTCCGGCCGATTCGAGGCACCAGCACACACCCCCTGTCACGAGGAATGTCCTAGGACTAGAATCTAGGCTTGAGATCGGATTAAAAGTGGCCAAATTCGAGGAAGGAGGCGGAGCTACTTATTTATAGATATTGGCGAGTGGCCTTATTGACCGGCGATTATTGGTTGATCCAATGAATATCTAATTGATTTATGATTTTGGCGGGCATCGTGGATGATTAGGGAGTAATTCTTGTGAAGGAAGCATCTTCGATTGATGGATGGTGTGCCCGGAAAAAATGCGTGAAATCGGGGGAATGGACAGTCCAGAGGCGCAGGCTTTGGATGGGACAGTTGACCATGGGTCAACGAAGGCCGGCTTGTGATTGGTCCACGTCGGCCGCTAGCCGCCAAAATAGGAGACCTGATTAGAGATTGATTTATTTGACACCTTAAACGATTTTATTAATTTTTTCTTATAAAATAAAAAATGTGTATTATTTCATCTAGTATTTATTTATGATTTTTATTGAATTTTTCGAAGTGTTTTATTATGGTTTTAATTTAATAATGTGTATATGTATGTATTTACATGTATTTTTGGGTATTTTATTTTAATTTGTTTATTTTATTTTATTATTTTATTGGCTTATTTTATAAATTTAAAGTTTATTTTTGTGAGTATAAAGGTATTTTTATTTATTTTTTAGGAGTTTATTTACAATTTTAAATAAATAGGTATAGGCTTATGTAGGTATCCTTATAGGTATTTTACCTATGTATTTTGTATTCTTAATTTATTTAATGTATTTTCTTGATTTTTATTTTGGATTTACATGTTTAATGAGTTATGTATAATGTATACATTATTATAAAAATATAAAAGAATATAAAGAACCAAGGATTAAAATCCTTTTTATTTATATAAAGATATATAGTATAGGTATTTTGTCTATAAATTTTGTAGACTTATTTTATTTTTGAAATTCTTTTTGGTTTTCCTTTACTTTTAATGTGTGTATGCATTATATACCATCATTTACAACATTCTAAAAATATGAATTTATAAAAATAATGAATATTGAATAAAAAAGAATATTTTAATCAATCCTATATACAAGAAGGGCCAAAAACATAACTTCTGCATATGGGCTCCAAAAATTATGAAACTAATTTTATAAAATAGTTCTTGGGTGAGTTTGGGTGATTTGGAGTTTTTATTTGCAAGATATGGGTCTGTGAAGTTGAGATTTTGGCTTTTTATTCTGTGTATAAAATGTACACTGAGTATTATTTTTACACAAACTCAATTTGTAATTTTATTTACATTATTATCTACAACTTTCATGTATAAAGTTTCTTTATTTGATGAATAAATAATTATGTATAAAATAGGTGTCAAAAATGCATAAATAGATGCATGAATAAATGAGGTATTTATTGTACACTGGCCCTTATCTCCCCCTACTTTATTCCTGGTCGACCAATACCATGCTGGCCTTGGTCTCGGGGTTTGGGTCATAAAATATCTTCAATATTTTATTCCTTTTTCTTTTCTTTTCTTTATTCTATAATTTTGGCATTAAACACAGTATTTAATATATAATTAATACAAGGAATCATGAATGCTATTATGTACAATTTGATGCTATTTACATGCATTTGCTGGGGTTTTTTAGGCCAAAATGATAGAATAAAGGTGATGAAATGGAGATTCAACACCCCCTATACTTGCCTTTGCTAGTCCCTAGCAAAACACTTATGCAATAAGTACAAAAAGAATAAAGAAAAGAAAAAGGAGAATGAAGAAAGATAGAGTGAATAGGGGTGCTTTCAGTGCAATGCATGTCTTTACAAAATCTGAATTTGGAGCTCCTGTCAGACCTTGGGTGTGAATGTGTGTGGAACCTAGTCGGGAACCAGCTCTAAAATACAACAGCCTTCGATAGTCACAGAACTCGATTCAACCCACCTCAATGGCCGGGTCAGAACTAGTCTACATCATATGCAAACCCTTATAACTATGAAACTGACTTGTACGGTGTAAGTGATAGTGGCTTTCCCCAACTGAAATGACAAAGGAACTGACTTCTCCAGAATGACAACCCAATGATTCCCCAATCCAACAGCTCTTTCCTCGAGGAGCAGGGTATTCCCTTCTAAGTTCAAGTGGCAACCAGCTCAAGAGGAGGGGGTGAAGAGAAGAATGGACGGTAGCTAGTGTAGCTACCTATCCTGGGATGCAAGACCAGTGTAGTCAAGTCATCCAGCTGCAGGCTCACATATTTGGTCTTTGGAACTCAAGCTTGCTTATTGACTTTGTACATACTTTGCAGGCATTTTTATTTTTGTACAGGCCTGACCATTTTTTTTTCAATCATACTATTCACAACAACATTTACATAAGGAGTTTTTCCTCTTGACCCAGTAGACTATCCCTCTTTTGAAGCTTTATCGCAACCCACATTCTCCTGTCGTTAGACCTCATGGCAATTGGACCAGGTTGGGGTGCACTTCCCTCCCTAGACGAGGACGAATGTTTCCACCCGTGTGCGTCTCAGACTGGCAAATCCAACCCCCTCACACTCCAACTGAGTTGAGCCAAGTGAAAGGTGCAACTGTCAAGTTAGGTCACGGTCGGCAAGAGTCATACGTGTGTCTCGAAAAGTTCTTGTTAGTCCACTGAGGTGACTTGAACCCAGCCCTGATTTCTCAAAGAATTAAGTCTGCATAGACCTGAAGTACCTTAAACCTAGTTCCCATAAGGTTCCAGTGCAATTAGGTGCGGTAAGGTCCAACCAAGCTCCAATTTGAGACTTTATTAGACTGATTCAATCATCAAGCTCACTCAAAAAGAATATGAATGGTATGCTTATGCTATGCACAATGAATGATGCAAATTTTTCACAAAGAATTTGAAAGAATCAAAGAATGTTTTTACACAAAGAATTTTTGCAAATAAACTAAGAACTGGACACATACAAAGAGTATATACAATTATTTACATGGGCGTGCCGCTTTATTTACACAATGTATGAATTTCTAAAAACTTCACAGGTTTGGATGATGTAGTTTATTTAGAATTGTACAGAAAGAATTGTATGTGTCTTATTTATGATTTACAAGTATTTGTACTGGTGTTTTTATTAGTTTTTGAAAATAATTTTTGCAAACTATAGTACACAATATTTTCGCAATTATTTACACATATTTGAAAACTATTTTTTCAAAGATGTTTCACACA